>PQWQ01000044.1:0-107673 GCA_002943765.1 Psoroptes ovis | reverse complement strand
TTTTTTGAAAAAATTGCCTTATAATAGCCTTTGATTTTTTTGAAAAAAGATGGCAGTGGTTGCCTTTGATTTTTTTGAAAAAATTGCCTTATAATAGCCTTTGATTTTTTTGAAAAAAGATGGCAGTGGATAGCCTTTGATTTTTTTGAAAAAATTGCCTTATAATAGCCTTTGATTTTTTTGAAAAAATTGCCTTATAATAGCCTTTGATTTTTTTGAAAAAATTGCCTTATAATAGCCTTTGATTTTTTTGAAAAAATTGCCTTATAATAGCCTTTGATTTTTTTGAAAAAATTGCCTTATAATAGCCTTTGATTTTTTTGAAAAAATTGCCTTATAATAGCCTTTGATTTTTTTGAAAAAATTGCCTTATAATAGCCTTTGATTTTTTTGAAAAAAGATGGCAGTGGATAGCCTTTGATTTTTTTTTGAAAAAATTGCCTTATAATAGCCTTTGATTTTTTTGAAAAAATTGCCTTACTATTGCCTTTGATTTTTTTGAAAAAATTGCCTTATAATAGCCTTTGATTTTTTTGAAAAAATTGCCTTATAATAGCCTTTGATTTTTTTGAAAAAAGATGGCAGTGGATAGCCTTTGATTTTTTTGAAAAAATTGCCTTATAATAGCCTTTGATTTTTTTGGAAAAATTGCCTTATAATAGCCTTTGATTTTTTTGAAAAAATTGCCTTATAATAGCCTTTGATTTTTTTGAAAAAAGATGGCAGTGGATAGCCTTTGATTTTTTTGAAAAAATTGCCTTATAATAGCCTTTGATTTTTTTGAAAAAATTGCCTTATAATAGCCTTTGATTTTTTTAAAAAAAGATGGCAGTGGATAGCCTTTGATTTTTTTGAAAAAAGATGGCAGTGGATAGCCTTTGATTTTTTTGAAAAAAGATGGCAGTGGATAGCCTTTGATTTTTTTTGAAAAAATTGCCTTATAATAGCCTTTGATTTTTTTTGAAAAAATTGCCTTACTATTGCCTTTGATTTTTTTGAAAAAATTGCCTTATAATAGCCTTTGATTTTTTTGAAAAAAGATGGCAGTGGTTAGCCTTTGATTTTTTTGAAAAAATTGCCTTATAATAGCCTTTGATTTTGTTGGAAAAATTGCCTTATAATAGCCTTTGATTTTTTTGGAAAAATTGCCTTACTATAGCCTTTGATTTTTTTGAAAATCGAAAAAATCTAAGGCTATCCATCGTCAAAATTTTCGAAAATTTTGAAAAAATATAAGGCTATAGTACATTGAAATTTTTGAATTTTTCGAAAAAATCTATGACTATAGACTGCCGATAGACTATATGCTATAGGCTAAAAATTATAATTAATTCGATTCAAAATTTTAGGTAGTGTCATTACTGGTGTTGTTGGATTGAATAATCCACGCTTTTGTATTTTCGGTGATTCTGTCAATATTGCATCAAGATTAGAATCGACGTACGTAGTTACAGTTATTTATTAAAATTTCATAATCCTTTATTTTATTTCTTAAAAAAAAAATTATGAAAGTGGCTCTCCTAATTCGATTCACATCAGTCATATAACAGAGAAATGGTTAAGACAATATGATAAATTCATAATCAAATATCGAGGTACGATTTCATTGCAAGGCAGAGGTGAATATGCTACATATTGGTTGCTTGGCTTGAAAAATGACTGTAATAATGGCTCGAAAAATAAATTATTGACCATTCCCATTGAAACATCACGTGAAAGGTTCCCTATAAAATACATTTATTATTTTATTTCATTTCATAAATTTTCATCTTTTTCTTTTTGATACATTAGTAATCATGGTATATCCAATGAAAATGATTTTGCATCGATTGGTTTACACAAACAATTATTTTGATCCATTGATTCTTGTCATTATTATAATCATTTAAAATACTTTCAAAATTTAAAACAATTCAAAATTAGATGATAAAAACATATGAATTAGATGATACCAATAATAAAAACATTAATTTTCTTCAATTATTTTTTCATTGATCGAAGTACTTTTAACAAATGAACCTCTCAGATCACGAAGTTGTCCATGATAATAATCGGAATTTTTCTTCAGTCTCAGCTCTTGTGCTACACGTGCCATTTCTTTTAAATTATTGGCCATACTTTTGCCAGTCATTTTGACCATATTATAAAATAGGCCAGATTCATTCTGCAGCAATGTATGTGGTTCATCGAATTCGATTAGACGGCCAGCATCCAATACAAGTACACGATCCGAATCCATAATCGTATGCAAACGATGGGCAATGGTCAACACTGTACATTCGGAAAATTTTTCTCTGATTTTATCTTGAATGAATAAATCAGTCCTATGAATGAATGAAATTTGAAAATTAATCAATTTGAATTGAATGAAATGATCATTAAACAAAAATAATTAATTAATACTTATGATCAACATTGGCTGTAGCTTCATCGAGAACTAGAATTCGATTTTGTTTTAAAATTGCACGTGCCAAACAAAATAATTGTCGCTGTCCAACGCTTAGATTGCTACCACCTTCAGCAATAATCGAATCCAAACCATTGGAATGTTCGAGGACTACATTTTTTAAATGTACTTCTTCCAACACTTGCCATAATCGATCATCATTATGTTGATGAAATGGATCAATATTTTGACGAACAGGACCGGCAAATATAATTGGTTCTTGAGGTATGATTGATAATTTATTGCGTAAACTTGTCAATGATATTTCACTAGTGTCGATGCCATCGATTCTGATCGAACCGGTAGGTTCAATCAAACGAAACAAGGCCGATATCATTGAAGATTTACCAGCACCAGTACGGCCAACAATACCAATTTTTTCACCAGCTTTAATGGTGAATGTCAAGTTTTTGAGGACAGGTGGTGCATCAGGAAAATATGATAGACTGACATCATTAAAATCGATTTGACCTTTAGTTGGCCAATTTTTCGGTGGATCCTTTTCCTTTGGCATTTCAAGATTCTTTTCACCTTCCAAATGACTAAATTCATCAATACGTTCGACTGATGTCATTTGACTTTCAAGTTCAGCAGATTGTCGTACGCCCCATTGGAAAGATCCACTTAATGTGATGGCATACGAGATTGCAAGACCAATTTCACTGGGTGATTTAGACTCATATGTAAAAGACAAGGCTATGGTGACAGCTGCTAAATAAATGACACATAACCAATCAAGCACAATGCCAAACCAACGAGCAGCTGAAATGAATAAGAACCATGCTGCAGTATGACAATCTTGATATTCATCAAATTTCTTCTCAAAAGTTGCTTGGACATTGAATGCACGCACCGTAGACAAACCATAAAGTGAATTGGCCAAATGAGAAAATACTGGACTTCTGGTGATACCTTCCAAACGTTTGATACTTCTTGCGCTTGTAATGTAATATTTACGAATAAAATGAAATATAAACACCAATATTCCTGTTGGCAATGCAATCCATGGATCGATGATTATGACCAAAATCAATATACCAATCATATTCACAAATATTTCAATGGCATCAAAAGCAGTTGGTGGCAATTGATCATCAACGATTCCCATATCACGAGAACAACGATTCAATAATACTCCAATCGGATTATTATCGAAAAATGTAACCGGTGCTCGAATCAAGCACTCGAATAATCGATTATGTATGTTGATCGAGCTTTCCATACAAATTGAGAAAAACGTGGTAGTACGTACTAGGGATAATATGAATAATCCACCGACCAAAGCACCAAAGGTGATGATACAATCATTACGATCAAAATTTTGTATGATTGCACTTTTGGTGCCATTCGATTCTTTATCGGTCCACAGTGAAAGAAAATAATCGCTTCCATTGAACAATATTTGTGTGCAAATGTTGCTACTAATCAATAAAAGTAGTAAAAAGAATCCGGCACCAGCACGAATGTATGTCCAATACACACGAGCTTTGACCGAACCAGCTGTGCCCATTTCTCCAGCATTCTGTTGTAATGCTTCGCCAGTTATAAAATTAGCTAAATCATCGCCACCAACCGAAGAATCAAGCGATGTTTGTGACAGATGACGATTCAATGCAGCCGGAATCGATTCAAAACTTTGTTTCATTGATGATTCATGATCTTGTTTTTGTTTTTGTTGATTTTCTTCATCAGCAATCTTGACGAAATCAATGCCAAGGCTCATCAAGTGTGAATATGATCCATAACCTTGAATTTTTCCATCTTGTAGTACCAATATTTTTGATGCTTGTCGGATGAATTGCAATTGATGGGTCACCAGAATAACTGTCTTATTTTTCAAAAATCCACGTATACATTTTTCAAATATATGCTTCGATACAGCAGCATCAACGGCACTGTTGAAAATTGATTTCATAAGAAATTAAAAAAAAACAAAATAATCCATCAAATAATCATACCTTAATGGATCATCCAGCAAAAATACATCGGCATCATCATAAAGAGCACGTGCAAGATTGATACGAGCTTTTTGACCACCACTCAATGAAACACCACGATCACCGACAATCGTTTGATCACCTGAAATCAATATTAGACCAGATCATCCATTTTTTGAAATTAAAAAAATATGTTTAACTCACCAAATTCAAATAATTCGAGATCTTTTTCAAGCGCACAAACATGTAACACTTTACGATATTTGGATTCATTGAATGCGTTTCCGAATAAGACATTTTCTCGAACAGTACCAGCAAAATTCCATGGTTGTTGACTAGCATAAGAAACTTTACCATGAACTTTTACTTCACCACTTAAAACGGGAATTTCAGACAATACACTCATCAAAACTGAACTCTTGCCACAGCCAACTGGACCAATGACTACCAATAATTCTCCAGGTGTCACATCACAAGTCAAATTTTTCAATGTTGGTTCCATTCCTCGTGGATTCCATGATGCATACATATTCGTCAGCCAAACACCGCAATCTTCTTTTTTGATTGGTGAAGAAACTTTATTAATGTGTTCCGAATCGACATCTTTTTCTTCTAATAATAAAAATTCCTACAAAATTTTAAATAATAATGGAATTATTATTAACAAAAAAAGGCATTGAATTTCACAGAGAGTAAATACCTGCAGTCGTTTAATTGAAATTAATGCCTCAGATCCTTGCGATATACCATATGGGAAAAATAATGTTAAACTTGTACGGAAATTGGCAAACAATGCAATTGCAACGAATACGTGTTGCGGTTCAAAGTTACCACCGAATACAACAAAAACAACGAAACATACGAACACAATTATTTTGGATGATACGAAAAACAATGCCATATTTACACCACGTAATAAAGCAGTTCGTTTGATCATTTTCACTTCTCTCCGTCTTGCCATTTCAACTAGCTTAGCGAACGGTTTCTCCCAGGTGTACATTTTGATTACACGCATTGCCGGTATCAGTTCATTCATTAATCGAATACGTTCATCAGTAAGAATGGCTGTTTTGGCACGTAATTTTGAAAACAAAGTGCCCATATACATTTGAAATGGTAAATAAAGGGCCAATACCGAACAACCAACAAACACCGACCATCTAAAATTGAATTGATAAAGGTAAACAACCGTGATGATTGCTTGTACTGGTGCCGTTACAATAAATGGTACGAATATGAATGCATAATCAAAACGATTAACATCATTCGATAATAGATTAACCATTTGACCAACAGTTGTCTGACCAAGTGCACGTTGACTTAGTCGCAAAGCTTTACGATAAATCATATGACAACAAGCAATACGCAGTTGCATTCCTTTTCTGGTCATTTTGAAAAAATATGGATGATACAATATGACATAGATGACGCCAAGCAGTACAACAGATGCACCACTTATGTAAAAATAATGCAGAAATATTTCATCATCGGTTCGTTTATATTCTTCAAGAAAATAAATCATCAAACCCATAACAATGGGTTGCAATACACGAACTATAGCTTCCTAATTGTTTGAATACAAAAGAAAAAAATTCAAAAAATTCTTCATTAATTCAATTGAATTTGAATTTACCGATATGATTGATAACAGGCCGGCCATAAAGTACCAGAAACCGAATGCACGAAGAATCGCACGCATTAAACTGGGCTTGGATTTTTTACGATTTTTCAATTCTTTGTCCCATTCTCTGCCAGAAAGAAATTCGTCAAATCATTCATTATTTGTTTATGAATATATGTCAAAATGAATAAATAAATAAATAGAAAAAACATTCATACTCTTGTAAACGATAACCAAGCCGTTCGGACCCGTCGACTTTAGGATTTTTCCATAAATCACTAACTTCCAATTCTTTTCGATAACCACGATTAAATAATGGTAGTATCCAACTGAGGGAAAAATCGGACAAACAAATAATTATTCGATTATCAATTCAGCCATAAAAAATACCTGAAAAAATTACGATTAATAATACCGGCACGATCATAGGGATTATCGCGTGTTATCATTTTGGTGATATCCATTTTGTTTGGTAAAAATTATTCGTCGAATAAAAAACAATTGAACAAAATGGAATAAGACTATTGTTGATTTTGATTTAAACTGAAAAATTTAAAATTTAAATGAGTATAAACATTGAAAATGTAGAAATGGTAAAATGCAAATGATAAATGTTGTTTCTTAAAGAAAATGATGGGCTGTGATATGATTGTTTAATATGAAAATTTCGATTAACGTTCATTTACACTTGACTATGTCTTAAATGTTGTTTGAAGCATCAAAACAAAAACTTGAATCATCCTAAAGCATCTTAAAGAAAGAAAAACCAACTAAGAACCAGAGAAAAATGTCTTTGAACAAAGGGCCGAAATTTTATAAAATGATGATGATGATTTCAAGTTCGATTTTGATTGATCAATGATGATTAAATTACATTTAGCTTTGAATATTTTTGATGAATGGTGAATTGATATTTATATTTATTTATATGAATGAATGAATGACATGACATTTGATCATTTCGGAAAGAATTATCACTGTTCACTGAGGCTATGCTTCATAATATTTCACAATTAATTTTTATAAAAATGGTCAATTACAAAGCAACAACAAGTAATTGGAATTAAATTTTTAAATTTTGATTTTTATATGCAATTTTTATCATTTCTGGTATTATTATTATTATTGCTTTACAATGATTTCACAATTTATAAATGATTAGAATTGATACCATATAAAAGTGTATTAAAAATTCTGAAATTAAATTTTAGATTGTAATTAAAAATTAACAATTAAAACGATGATGGCAGTAATTAAAAAATTATATCAGTTCAAAGTCTATAGATGATGATGGCGTGCAAATAATAGAAGGGCAATTAAGAACAATAATAATTAATTTACAAAACAGAAGACAATAATAAATAACTTTTGCTTGGAATATCAATGCATTTATTAATTATTGAACATCTCACTTGGATAAATGATCATAAAATTGATAAAATTCAGTTTGAAATCAAATATTTTATTGTCATTGTCATTAACAATGTCATTTAAATGCTTTGACATAATTAATAATGATCAATTTATAATTATCAAATTAGTTTTCCATTGAAAAAAAAAAATTTACACAATTTCATTAATTTAAATTGGAAAAATTTTACATTTTTGCTGGCCGATTTGCAAATGTTGCAAAAGTATTCAGCAATCAATAGCGATCATATTAATTATTATATGACTGAATGAATATTTGTTTATCAAAAAAATTTCTTAAGTTTGATATGTTTTTCTTAAGACAATGATTTGATTTTGTTATGAATTTTTATTTGTTCTCATTTGATTGTATGTGCAAATGTGTATTAGTTAGTCAAGTTAGTCAACTCTCACATCATAGTTAGCGCAAAAAAGATTTTCCAATATTTTATTTATTAAATTATTCAGATAAAATTTTGTTATAATTTTAATTTTTTCGGAAATTGGTTGAAATATATTTCAATATCTTATCCGTATGATGATATACATTTTATATTAGATTGTCCTGAAAGTTTTTGCCGATTTACTGATTGAAAAACATTTGAAAATCGGCAAAAACTTTTCGAACAACCCAGATATATATCACATAATTGATTTGTGAAAACAACAATATTTCAATCGACAAATAAACAAATTTTATCAATAATTTTGACAATTTGCTTATTTTTTCGTTCACAAAAAAAATGAAATGAAATGAACCTCAATTTTCAAAACACTTATGAATTGAAGTTTTGGAAATATTTATTTAAATCAAGTTAAAAAGGGACCCAATCATTGAAAAAAATCGGTGAAAATCACGTGCATTCAAATTGAATTAAATTTTTGTTCCTTGCAAACAAACACAAAAAACCAATCAATCGATCAATCAATCATCGATTGGTTTGATTGATTCTAATTGAAAAATGAACCATTCTGAAATAAATCTGGTTGAACTTATACACTAAAGTATGACATTTTTTGGGAAATAAGGGCCAAAACACAAGTAATAAGATGGAATTCTATTTTACCAGAAAATATATTTTTCAATTTTTTCTCGTAAATTTTTAATGATTTCAGTTCAAATGATCACAGTTATCGCAATGAAATGAACATCAAAAAATGCACCAATCGAAATGCATTCATTGTATGTGTTTTCATTGTGAATATTTTGTAAAATATTAGATGCATTAGACATACATATATCAAATATCAGTTGAAAATTAGTTGAAATAATAATCAATTATTAATTTTGACAATTGACAACTTTTTTAACGATATTTAATTGTGTATGAATTAGATTATATTATAATAATAATAAGTGTCCATGTCATTCGAATTGAATTTAAACATTATTCTAAAATGCTAAAGAATCAATTATTTAATAGTTATTAGGAGAATGAATAATAGAAAATAGAAAAGCTATCATCAGGTCAATTTACAGAATAATAATAATGGAATTGATGATAAAAATACAAGTAAAATCAATCAAAATCAAACCAGATTCAATTTGTAAACAAACAATGAATTGAATATTATATTTTTATATTGAATGAATATGGAATCCATGTGAAAATTCTGTCATCACATCACATCAAATAAACGATATCTTGTTTTGTTCGATATCTGTGTTTATTCATATTGATCAATTAAAATGTAATGAATTACACACAAACACACCGACACACACACACAATCAAACATGTCGATGAAATTTTTTTTTTTTTTTTTTGATGTCAATTTCTTCAGTATTTGGATCGGGTATATAAACAGGGAAATTGATTCGCATTTCGAGGTCTTTCAAATTTGAAATTAATCATTTCATAGCATCGATTTACCCGAATCAAATGGGAAGAACCTTGCCAGTACCTGTGTTGTGTCAAGTTTGTGGTGATAAATCATATGGGTAATTTGAATGATTTGAATTTCTATTTTTTACAAATTAATCAACATTTTCTACCATAGGAAACATTACGGTGTTTACTGTTGTGATGGCTGCAGTTGTTTTTTCAAACGAAGCATAAGGAAAAATGTTCAATATCGTTGCATTTGTATGTATCAATTTGATTTATTCTGACATTTTTGAGATTAATTTATTTATTTCTCGTTTTTGTCATATCAAATCAAAAGCATCATCAAATTGCTGCCCGATTGATAAAACTAGACGCAACTGGTGTCCATCTTGTCGATTGAATAAATGTTTTTTGGTTCATATGAATCCATTCGGTATGTGTTTTGGTGAATTGCAAAAAATAAATAAATGACATTTAATTAAATGATGGAAGAAGATTTCTTAAAATAAAAACATAAGAAAAAATTTATGATAATAATAAGCAATAATCTAAATTATAATTAGAGTTTTCTTTTTAATTTTCATATTTAAAAATAAGTGAAAACATTATATGATGATGCTAAGTTCTAACAATTCATAATAATTATTAGATTGTCCGGAAAGTTCTTGTCGATTTTATCGTAGAAAATAATTGAAAAATCGGCAAAAACTTTTGGACAACATGATATTATTATTATAATAACTATCACACAACTACCACAAATGACAGATAGACAGATGGATGGAAAAGTACGACAACAAACATTTAATTATTTTTGATAATAATAATAATAACAATTATCAATATCATCATTGTAATTATGTTGTTTTGAGGAGAGAATAAAAGGAAACAGAAATAGATAACAATAATGATATAATATGTTCTTTCCGTTTCGTTTTATTATGAGATCAAGCAAAATTATTATTTTAATAAAATAAAATGACCATTATTTCAAATTTTAAAATTTTAAAATATTTAATTTTCAAAATTAAAATTAATTTTAATTTTAATCTAATCACAATCACAATCAAATTATTATTATTATTATCAAACGAAAACTGATCTGATCTGAACAACAAAAAGCTGTACAAGAAGAACGTGGACCACGTAAAAGGAAACAACAACAATTTCTACGACAAACAACAAATAATAATAATGATAATAATAATTGCGATAATAATCAACAAAAACAACAAACCAAATTTAAAAGAATCACCAAGATGTTCAAAAGATCAACACAGGTTAATTGTTCAAAGAAAGTACAAAGACAAAATAGTAAGGATAGCAATGATAGCATTAATTGTAATGTAAATCAACATAAAGAAATAATGATATCATCATCATCATCTGTATCATCAATGGACAAGAATGATTCCATTTATGTTAATGATTTGAATACTACAGGTAAAAATTTGAAAACATCAACATTATCAGCCATGAAACAAATGAAATCATCAACGATTGGAGATAAGATATGGCATCAGTCATCATCATCAGCATCAGCCATAAAATGTAATGTCTTATCATTACCAGATTCATGCTTGACAAATGAATCCAATTTACCAGTAAAAAGGTCATCATTGGTGACCAAAATAAATGATTTAGTCAAAAATATTGACCAGAATAATAATAATAATAATTTGACTTTGACATCAATCAACAAAACTAATAATAATTATCAACAATTAGCCTCGGATAAAATATTAATGCAACAACAAAATCATGTTAAACAACCAATGAAAAATGGCGTATTCTTGCATTATTTATCATCATCAACCAATATTAATCAAAATAACAGCAATAATAATATTGGCTATTATATTGACTGTATTATGGAAAATATTAAGGATATTAATAATAATGATAATAATTCATTCAATAACAAGGACTATAGAATTGCTATCAATCATAATAACGACAATAACCATTTAAAAGGTGTCAATTTTGACCGTTTGATTTTCTCAGCACAACCGCCGAAGCTAAAGCAACAACAACCACAAAAAACGACGACAACAATGATGATGAATGAAACAACAATAGCAGCAGCAGCAACAGCATCATCGATGCCATCAATAGCCACAACATCTTTGCCACCATTAAATAATATATCCGCATCAACCACAAATATTATGACGGAAGCGTCACACTGTAATCACCAGCAGCAACATTATCAATCATTTTATCATGATGATAATAGTTACCATCATAATCATTTCCATCATCAAAATCATCATAATCATTCAAGTTATTTATCGTTGATTCACCAGCAGCAGCAGCAGCGTTTCTATTATTATTATTATTACAAAACGTTGTTTAATTATTTTCAACAAAATTATTTTACACATTTTCCGCGTCGCCAAAGACAATTATTGAACATCGATAATGGCACAAATGGCAATAATTAGTTCAACAGTATTAACAATCCAAAATATCAATAAATTATTGATTATGAAAGATTTGATCATTTTTGATAGTTGACAACTGATTTATTGTAAGAAATCGGATAATTCGGGCACACAAATAATAAACAAGTACAAACATAAGATAAACCAACAATAATTTGGTCATTGGGTCAAAGAAAAAATTTGAATTAAAAGTCTGAAAAAAAGGGGTGAAAATCTCTCACCATTTTGGCACAAAAAAAATAAAATAATAAAAAAATTCCATTTCAACACAAAGATATATAATTTGAATTTGGTTTAATTATAATGATAATAATAATAATAATTTGAAAATATAATTAATTCAATTATAATAAATGAAAATGATGATAATGATCATTACCATTTAACCATTATAATGCTACCTTATATATTTTGTCATTTATCAACAAAAGACAAAAGATAAATTCATTTCTTAAATTCGTTTTTTGTTCGGCCCCATCTTTTACACAGTTGGGCCAATTATACAAGTTTATCATCATTTCAAAAACAAAAAATAAACATACTTCATTCAGCCATCTTTCACATTCAAAAATGACTGGTCAAGCATCAACAATTGTTTGTGACCAGTAACAAATATATTCACATATATATCTATCACATTTAATCATAGTAAATTGTTGTATCATTATTATTTTGAATAAAAAAATTAAAATAATTAAGTTTCAAGTTTCGGTTTCAAGTTTTGATTCAGAGTTTTAAAATTGATTTTCGTAGTTTTAAGAATGAATTTCGTAATTTCAATAGTTCAAAATTGCATTCAAAACTACGAATATCAACTTGAAAACTACGAAATTCAATTTTAAAACTCCGAATTAAAACTTGAATTATAAAGTTTAAATTGAAAATTTCATATAATAACAAATGAAGCATCATCATCTTTGTTTGATTGTTTGTAAAACAACAAATTCTCTGCCATTTTAAATGATTGTAATGATAATTTATTATCATTAAAATTTTCCAAAAAAATATTCACACACATACATAGCAAATAAACACAAAGCAACAAGGTTTACAAGGGTTTAAAAATGACATGAATCAGTTTGAAATATCATATCAAATACACACAGACACATGTGTCATCATTTGTCTGTTTGTTGTAAGTACACAAAATTGTTATTTTCATTTCATTTTGGCCCAGAATGACAAGATGAAAATCTTTTTTGGTGGTACACAATAGGAAATTTATTTATTTATGTATGTCCTGTCAAATAATAATATTGAAAATTAAATTAACAAAAAGTGAGAAATTTCTTTAAATGAAGAAGACACACACAATAATGACCCAAAATGGTTTCCTAAGAAATGGTTTTCAAAAGGAGAGAAAGGGCTATTGTTGTATAAAAATGTCTTGATTTGTAAAATTTTATTGAAATTATTTTTCGTTTTCCGTTTTGATTTGAAGACGCTTTCGAATGGACAATGTGTTGGACAATATTTTTGTTGTTGTTTTCTTCCTAACTAAGATAATCAGATGAGATTTTGTAGGTGATTAGTGTAATAAACAAATTGAAAATCTATCAAAAAATGAAATTAATCAAACATAAAATATCAATGGATATGATAATCAAATCAATATTGCTGTCATCATTATTATCGATCCATCAATTGATCAATGTTAGCGCCAGCCGTTATGAACCTGTTGTACAGACGGTAATTGATACAACCAATAACCTTATAAATCAAACAAAATATTCAAATGTTCATCCAAAAAGTGGCTGGATGCCGGTCATTTCAGCAGCACCAGCAACAACAATGCCAACCATTGATGTAACAACGACAATAATATCATCATCTAAACCGAATTCAATAATGAATCAAATACATCAGCCAAAAACATCATCATCATCATCATATATGGCCATTAATCCATCAAAAACAATAGCCTCAATTTATAATACGAATGCATCTTTGAACAATATGAAAATTGTTCCATTGGTTGAAAAGCATAATGTCAATGATTCAATGACAGCACAATATTTGACATCAGAATCCGTTGCAAGAAATAATTATTATCAAACACCACAAAATGCATACATGATTAATCCAGATAGTTATAGAAATGCATTTTTAGCGCCATCCGAATCGATTCGTAAGGAAACAACAATTGATAATAAATCTTATTCACTGTACAGGCGAAAATCTTCATCTTCATCATCAGCAGCAGCAAATAAAATAATTAATTCAGATGTAATGCCAATACCGATGATCAAAGCGCATAGAAATGGTGCTACACTGGGCTTTAATTTACCTGAACAAGGTTTGACACTTTACTTGGACATAAATGATGTTCTCACTAAGCCTATCGCACAAAATATTGGCCTTAAAGTTGTGGCACATAGCGATGAACCGTTGAATCAACGACAGCAAAGACAACAACATGTTGAACAGCATTCGATTGATGATATCGAAACCTTAGATGATGACGATAATGGCCAAGAAATGAATGATGATCATTACACTGATTCCGGTGGTTTCACTAATTTCACTTTTTCATCAGACCAACAACCTCATGGAGAACCTAAAAAAATAATTGTCAAAAAGGCTAAATTTCGTTATCAAATGACAAATGATTCGACGACGCGGAAACCATTCAAAATTGTAGCAAGAAAAGCAAATGAAATATTGAATACTGATGGTGTACTATTATCACCAATTCAAGCCAAATTAGCTCAACAAGAAAATTTGACATTGTCCACAGCGGCACCAGCATCTGCGTCAAAGAGGAATGTCAATGATCATACATCATTCATCAATCTGAATAATCACAATGATCGATATAAATTTATTAATCGTTCAATGCGGCCAAGTGCTTCACGAATCCCATCACAATTTAGTCAACAACCAAAAATGGTTGATGATTTCGATTATACATCAACAAATAAAATAGGAAATACGCCCAAAAAAGCTAACAGAGAAATCATTACACTTAAAAATAATGATAACTATGACCACACTATTAATGAAGATTATGATGATAATAATGGATTCGAGCGATTGAATTTCGATGTAGACGATGATCGTAGAGATGTGGAATCGAATAATGTCAAGGATGATAATCGTCAAACAGCACGCACAGCGACACAAACATCTAATCAAACACCTTCATCAACATTTTGGATGAATAGCCGAAATCTTAAAGAATCAAATACATTTACATTACATGATGAATCGAATGATTTATTATCGAATAGCAATACTTTGGAGGAAAAAGTAAGACATCAAGAAATGATTGATAATGAATTGTTGTCACAAATGCAATTATTATTGGAAAAAAATACAAAATTAATCGATATGTCAACCAATGCTTGCATTATGAGCAATTGTAATCAATTTTGGCGACACAAAGATATTTGTTCAACAGAAACATCCCGATCGATTTCGAATACATCGACAACAATCAAGGATATTGCACAGCAATTAAATGCCAATGCGATATTTGATAAAATATCCGATTCATTAGTGAAAGAATTTCAAAATTTTATGGATTTGACATCATCGTCATCCAAAGGTTATACAATAATATTACCTTCAAATGAAGCTGTTGAACGTTTACCACCGAATCTGCTGAGAAAATGGCAAAAAAATTTGGAATCTTTCATGGTAAGCGGCTATATGATCGATGGTTTACATACTATCGAATCGTTAGCGAACAACATGGTGATTAAAACACGAGGCAAATCGAAATTAATCATAAATGAACCATTCAATAAAACTTTCACCATTAATGGACAACGTGTGATGCGTGCAAATCAAAACACCCCCAATAATGGTATCATACACGTAATTAATGGATTATTATATCCAGCTTCAGATAAAGATATAATCGATACACTGAAATCATGTGGACGTTTTGATGGGTTTGTGACGTTGGTCGAAGGAACCGGGTTTAGCGATCTATTGCGAAATGATGGACCATTCACTGTGTTTGTACCGTCCAATGATGCATTACAAAAGGTTCCTGATAATGATTTAGAAATAATACGTAGAAATATGACTGCATTAAAAGGTTTTCAAAAATTATCATAGCCATAATGCACAAAGAAAATTATTATTCTAAACTCTATTTTCTCTATTTTTTTGATTAGAATTTCTAATGTATCATGTTGCACAAGGAGCTTACTATAGTCAAGATTTGAGAGATGGACAATTTATACCATCGATTCTGGATGATCAATATCTACAAACCGGTGTACGTGTTGATGGATGTTCAAGTAAGTTTCTTTCACTGAATCAATCAATGAAATTTCAATCTTAATTATGCTTCGAAAATCAACAGGAAGATTGGTCGAAGTGAATGTATCACCATTATATCGTGCTGATATATCGGCATCGAACGGTGTCATACATGTTATTGATTGGATTTTGAAACCTGATGATCGAGATTGGTGTGATGATATCATATTGCCTAAACGATGACTTGTCACAATTTAAAAATTAACAATATTTTTTTTCACATTTTTTTATTTTCACACACAATTCATATGTTAAACTTGAGAATGAATTAAATAAATTTTCAAATAAATAAATCAAATCAACAACAATAGATGGCGTTAGTTACGTTTCAAAACAGCTGATTGATGGCAATTTTTTTTGAATTATCATATGTTTTCAATTATTACTGTTTATTACCTGCATTTACTCGGTTTTCGGGTTAAGAAAATTTCTCTTTTTGAAATGTTGTGACGTGTATTGTCACCACCAAATTAAGATACTTTTTCCCGTAATTTTATGACCCATAAATTCAATTTTTGACTTGTTTCTGCCATCTGAATATTTATATCTTAATGAATAAATTCACTTGGAGATGAAATTCTTTTTGGGTACAAAACTTGGATATAAATGAAAATGAATAAATTCCTTAAATATTCAACGGTAATCGGTCTGAGTGGTTATACTGGTTATGTTCTTCATCAAAATGAATGGTAAACAGTCATATATGATTTAGTGTATGAAAGATAATTATGAATAAATTCAATTTTTGTTGTACAGGAATCCAAAACATATTGGTTTGGTTAGATTTGGTTTGGCTGCATTCACTTGTGGACAAATTGCATGTGATTATAAATTTT
Source organism: Psoroptes ovis (assembly GCA_002943765.1). NCBI lineage: Eukaryota > Metazoa > Arthropoda > Arachnida > Sarcoptiformes > Psoroptidae > Psoroptes > Psoroptes ovis. The sequence continues at coordinate 90,878 of PQWQ01000044.1, read as the reverse complement.
CCGTGTCGAAATTACGTGATGATTCAATGGAAACACTGGAAAAATGGTCACAATGTCATCAAAGATCAGCTGAACGTTTGTTAAAATTATGTTGTGCAAATGGTGGTGTATTTATCAAAGTTGGCCAACATATTGCTGCATTAGATTATTTGGTGCCAAAAGAATATGTGAAAACTTTAAAGGTATTGCACAATCAAGCGCCAAGATCAAAATTTGCTGATATTAAGAAATTGATCGAAAAAGAGTTGAATGATCAAATTGAAAATATATTCAGTGAATTTGATGAAAATGCAATAGCATCAGCATCATTAGCACAAGTTTATCGAGCCAAATTACGTGGCAAAAATGAATTGGTTGCCGTTAAAGTACAACATCCAAAAGTTTTCCAACATAGTCTTGTTGATATAAAAACAATGGAATTATTGATTAATATTATCGGAAAATTGTTTCCAGATTTTTCATTAATGTGGTTAGTCGATGAAACCAAACATAATTTACCATTGGAATTGAATTTTGTGAATGAAGCAAAAAATGCCGAGAAGATTTCAGCATTACTTAGTGATTTAAAATGGTTAAAAATACCGAAAATTTATTGGAAACATACAACGCGGAGAATTCTTACGATGGAATTTGTTGAAGGAAATTCGATTACTGATAAAGAATTTTTCATCAAAAATAAAATGAATTGTCAAGAAATTGCTAATCGTTTTGAAAATATGTATGGGCGAATGATTTATGTATTCGGCACAATACATTGTGATCCACATCCCGGTAATGTTTTGGTGAAAAAAACATCAAACAATGATTTTGATCTTTATCTGCTTGATCATGGCCTTTATTCGGTAAGGGTTATTGATTTTCAAATTTTTCAATTACTAATTTTCCATTAAATCAATTCAATAGCAAATAACCGATGAATTTCGACAAAATTATTCAGCATTTTGGCTTGCAATATTAAGGGGCAACCTGCAAGAAATTCAACAACGTGCAATTGAAATGGGCATCGATGAAAAAGATGCACCATTACTATCATGTATGGTATCAGCAAAACCATGGTCAGCCATTTCACGTGGCTTGGAAAATCGTCCAAAAGATCCGGCATTAATCGATAAAGAGGTAAGCGTTACTCACCCGATTGAAAAGCTAATTCAAATTTAATCAATAATTTTCCATGTCAATTTATTCAATCAGAATAATGAACTTCGAAAGAATGCATCATTATATATGCATAATATATCACAAATTTTGGCCAAAGTTGATCGTCAATTATTGTTGATTATGAAAACCAATGATCTTATACGTAATATAAGTTTTGTACTGGATTGTGATGAACGAAGATCGTTGCTCAATATGAATCGTTATTGTATACAAACATATAATGAAAAATGTACGAAAAGCTGTCGTACTTATTTTGATTATCTGAAATTATATTTACAAATTCGTTATTTATATTTTAAATTATCTTTATATTCATTTTATTTATGGATTGATTCCATATTTCATTCTTATTCTTCATCCAAATCAATGATTCAATGTTGAGATTTTTTGTTCAGGCATAAATTTTCTGATATATTTCTCATATCAATCGATTTTATCACAATTGTTATAGAAATCTTCGATAGCTTTGAGCTTAATTATTTTTTAAATTTATTTAAGAAATAAACAAAGTAAACAAAACAAAAGAAAATATGATGAATGGTTAAAGTTTTTTAATGTAAGAAGGCTTTATATATATTTGTATGATTGTTAATTGTGATTCAAGTTCACATGAGTAAAACATTTGCTTCTAAATATAAATCATCACTTCACAATTTATTCCCTTAATTTCGAACTGAAAAATTATTTATTTATTCAAAAATTGTTAATATTTTCAAATGTAGTTTAAAATTTATTAATAAAAATATTGTTTTTGAAGAAAAAAAAATTTGAAATTGAGATCTCATTATTTATTATTGTACAAATTGTCAAATATATATTGATAATCTAAAATGATTGATACAAATATTGCTGAATTAATTTGGATATTTTTCAAAATAATTAAATGAATAGAATACATGAATATTTATGTCGGATAAATGTGAGCAATTGTGATCATTTGAATGATGTGTGAATGAAATATGTGAATAAATAATAAGTATTCATGATTTTTTTGTTGGTTGGCCATCTGAATTGGTTGATGTCGTTGACAATTGAAGGTAATGGCGGATCAAATACATGAATTGATGAATGAATATTTCAAATTATGATTTGAATTTGATAAGAGGAATATTTTTATTATTATTACAATTATCACAAACCCATTCAGCATAAATTTCATCTCTCAGTAATTTGAATGCACGATCCGATATACCGACACAGATACGATGATACCAATAATTACAACCAGATTCACATAGAATCGCCTGGTCATTATCATGTATCTCTTTTCGACAACAACCACATTGATATATTGGCGGTGCATTTGGATTGGCTGCATTGAAAACCATTGATTGTTCAGGTGGATATGATCGCATACCTTGTTGCATTGCTGGTGGTGGTGGTGGTGGACCACTGCCAGGTAGCATTCCAGGTAATTTTGGTCCCATACCGGGTGTCATTCCACGTTGGCCACCGCCAACCATCATTCTTGTGTTACCAGGCATCATACCACCGGGACCGTTTGGATTCATCATTGGACCTGGTGGACCATGTTGTGACATTGATCCACTTATTTGTGGTGGCATGCTCATCGGGTGGGAATTACTAGGCGGACACATTGGTGGAGTATCATCGAATGGATTAGATGCATATAATGTGTCACCATAACCAGAACCAAGTGGTTGCGGTGGTGGGACCATCATAGAATCACCATTTTGATTCTGATTCTGATTCCCTCTGATGCTTGCGGCCGAATTAGCAGCAGATCCTCGCCGTTTTTTCGGTGCTTTAACAACCGGCTGTTCTGAACCATCCAAATGATCAACATTCACAGCCGATTGTTTATTTTTTGCGCTCTTACGTTCACGAGGCATTTTAGATTGCGACGATGATGAGGATGTGGATGAGTTATTGTTGGCGCGTCGAGCCAGTTTGAATGTTAAAACATGAAAATCAACAATTTGAAAATCAATAGGTGAATAATTTGCTTGATGAGTTATTGAAGAATGTTTATTGACTTAAGATAATGGTAATTATCATTCGATGAAATTTTACTAAGGATTAATTAATTAATTTGTAGATGATGTGGACACCATTTTTTCTTTGGTCTTGAAATAAATAAAAACATCAACAAAAAACAAAACAAAAAATCTTTGATTTGCCCGTCCCATTCAGTCCTAGTGTTTATGAACGGCGAATGCCTATTTATACTCAAATAGTCTAATTCTGACAAAATAGACGTTTTTCAAAAAAATAAATAAAAAAATTCAACCGTTAAAATTTGTTTCAAAATTGTTTCGCAAATCAAATTTTTGAATTTTTGAAAAATGGATCAAATTAATCAAGATATTCAAACACCTATGAAACGACCGAATGATGAAAACAATGACAAATCATTGCGGTTGACTGGTGTTAAATCAGTGCCAAGCAAATCTCGAAGAAATATGACCGAAATTTATTACAAGAAAATGAAAACACCTTTGAAACCAGTGTTGGTGATGAATCGAATTGAAAACGAATCTAGAAAGACACCAATCAAGCCTGATCAAACGAAATCCAATTCTAAAATATTAGAAAATAAATCATCCAAGACTCCCATATCATCATCAAAGAAAGGTTTGTTCTTTTGTTCCCAAGATAATTCGGAATTAATCTAATCGACTCTAATCTCCTCAAAATAGTTTCTAAATCCAAAATTAAATATGACCCTCGAATGGACACTGGTATACCGTTCATAGCTTCAAAACCTGTTACAAAAATTGTACCATTTCGATTTGCAACTGATCAACGCGTAGCTACCAAGCAGCTGAAGCAGTCTGCAGTGAAAAATGTAAACGAAACAATTAATAAGAAGTAAATAATATAAATAAAGCATTTTCAAATAATTATATATAATTGACAAATACTTTTTTTATTTGAATAAATAAAAAATATTTTCTTAAATCCGATTAAGATGATTCTCCTTTCATTCTGTAATTGAAGAAGTGCATCAATTTCGTTGATGAAATTTCTTATTTCGATCCCTCGATTACACGCATCCATTATCGAAATTATCATCGAAACACTTTAGTAAAGTAGTTAAGTTTTTCAGTATGTTTTGAAATCTTCACTGACTATGAATGTTTATCTGTACAAATTAAATAGCAATCACAATAATTGTTTTGTTATTTAATTTTCACTCCAAAATTATTTTGACCAATTGTGAAAATCTTTTTTCCCTTTGATTGATTTTGAGCGTGACAATCATCATAAGGATTTTCGAGACACGTGCAATACACAAATACATGATTTATTTGGAACAACCCGAAAAAGTTGCACGGAAAAATTCAATAAAAAATTTGTTTTAATATGTGTTCAGGCCAAAAATGATCATGTAAAAACATAGAACACATGAATTTTTATCGGATACCCAGCAAATACTTGATTCAGTGTAGGAAACGATTACTTCAAATTTGAAATAGTAATTCTAAAAATGTTTATTCCGTAAATTCTCGCAGACTGTGGTCGAAGGCCATCATTACCGTTCGGTCTTGATCTTTTTTTTTTGAGAATCAATATTCGACCGATATAAACAGAAATAAATAAATTCTAATTGAAAAATTTTGATCATATTTGAGTTTATTACTAATTTTAAATCGATATTTACATCTTAAATCAAAAAACACTGACACGGATGCATTTTACAAAAACCATTGTGAAAATAAATTGTTTCGACGTCTTAATCGATGATTATTGCCCATTTGATCATCTTCATCATCATCGTCATCATGATTATCACTGTCAATTGCAACGTTTTCATCCATATTTGATTCATTGTCAACATCGATGAATAAATTTTGTGAGTCATTATCATCATCATCTTGATCATCATTGATTGGTGATTTAAATCGATGATTTTTGAAATAATTTGAATTTTGATTATTATTAAACATCAACAATCGTTTACTGTTGAATATGATTGTTGTTTCAGTCATATGGCCATCATTATTATTATGACCATTACTGTTAAGACTATTGTTATTGCTATTCCCTTTATCAATTAATTGTTGCTGGTGCTGCTGTTGTTGTTGCAGTGATAATTGTAATTTACGTTTAGTTTTATATCGACGATTTTGGAACCTTTTCGGTGCGCAAAAAAGAAAAGAAAAGAAACTATAGCCCTTGAAAATTTTTGAAAAAAATCGAAATTTGAATCATTTGAATATACCATATTTTAACTTGTGTTTCAGTCAATTTCAAAATTTTTGCCAGCTCAGAACGTTCAGGTCCACTCAAATATTTTTGTTGATTAAAACGTTTTTCCAGCTCGAAAACTTGTGCATGTGAAAATGCTGCTCTTGATCGTTTCTTTTTCGATTTATTAGCACTGGTGGTATTCAGCAATGACGGCTGCTGTTGTTGATTGGTCAAATTGATTGAATGATCATGAATCGACGATGAACATTTATCAACACTTTTCAATGGGTCATAATCATTTGATTCTATCGATTTTTTTGAAAAAGAAAAAAAACAATAGCCTTCGATAATCAAGAGGTCAAACCACACACACAAAAAAAATATTCAAACCTTTCAAACCAAATGGAGTGGACACAAGGTGAGATACAAGGGTTGAAGAGGCTGATGATAACGAACTTGATGATGATGAGGACCGTGATTCTGGTTGCATTGAATGCATTAATTGCTTATGATTCGAATTGAACGATTGATTTTCATTATTACAATTGCTATCACCTTCATTATTGTTTGAATGAATAACTTTTTTCAGCACATTGAGATTGTGAATATTCAAATCATTAATCATATTTTTTGATGATGACGATAACAATGATGATTGATTATTATATAAATCTAATATATTTTTCTGTTGATTAATAATTGTATTTAGTGATGATGACGGAGATAATGATGATGAATGATTTTGTATGAACCATTGATTTAAATTTTTATTAAATTGTTCGGATAAGCTTTTGATTGCAATTAAATTATTATCATTATTGCTATATGAAGTCGATTGTTGACCATGTTGTTGCAATGGTCCATAAAATGGTATCGAAATCAGATGATTGAATTCATCATTTTGTCCGATTTTTGTTTGATCATTTCGATCATCAGGATCATCATCTATAGTCTCAGAATCATCATCTTTAGCCTCATCAAGTTTTAATAAAGATGAAATTGAAAATGAATTTCGAAAACTTTTTGGTCTTTTTGTTTCACTTGGTTCATGTTGTTGTTCGTGCATCATTTTGAATTCAAATGTGATATTTTTGAATTAGAACAAAAAAATTTGGAAAACAATTTACGAAAACATTTTCTGACACTTGTAATTATAATGATAATTACAATTTGAACAATAAACGAATCATTATCACTCAATTAGCACTACTGAATTCGATTCGATAATTTTCTTAGAGAAAATGTGTGAAAAATAAAGATTTAATTCAGTAGAAATGTAGTTTAATTGCAGCCATAAAAGCTTCGATAATGAATCGAAATGAATGAACGAACAGCTTATGGTAGGCGGCTTAACATCGTATATTTGTCGTATTTTGTGTCGTTGAATGAATATATTTTCGAATGCATATGGTTAGATATGGTCTTTTCTCAAACACATTTCTCAAACATCTTTGAATATACTTTGATCATTTCAAAAAAGGCGGATGCTAAAATCCAGACTATACACCAATCATATTTAGTTGTAACTACACTTGCACACTTATATATGACTATGCAATTTTTATTTCTTCCTAAATGAATTTTTGTATTAGGTTGTCCGCTAAGTTTTTGTCGATTTTATTATTATTCTCTACGAATTAATCGGCAATAACTTTTCGGACAACCTTTAATGCAAAAATAAAAAAGATTTCAAGCTTCTTGTCTTTATTATTTAAGGCTGTTAAATAATCAAAGATTTCAAAATTGGTGGAAAAACATGAAATTTGAAATGTTTATCAAATTGACGCTCATCAAACACTCCTTTAATTGGTGTGCATTAATTCATTAAAAACAAATTCATTTCGAATTTCGAATGTTTATTTGATTGGAATCGAAAAATATGAATTTTTCGTACACAACAATTCGATTCAATGAATTCAAGTGTATGTAATCTTTTTGTAAAAGGACCAAATCCTTGAAGATTGGTCAAATTGATATGATTTGTTGGTCATGTTTTGAGAAATTTCTAAGATGATGATAATATCATTAGGTTAGAGTTCATATTAATATTAACATAAAAGTAATGACATCTCAATCGATGTTAGCTTTGCATTTGTTCAAATTTGATTACTTTATTATTATTATTAATGGCGGTGAAATGAAGACAATTTCAAGATATAATTCAAACATATGATTTGACATTTGACAAATGTTTTATATGATGCTGCCAGTGATAGATAAAATATAAATGAATTGAAATAGCCTCTCTAAAATATTTTGGTTGTCCGAAAAGTTTTTGCCGATTTTCTCATTACTTCCTACGATATAATCGACAAAAACTTTTCGGATAACCAAAATAATTCAAATCACAGGGAATGGCCAAAGGAGCGTTTCTTCATATAAATCATATTTGATATATTTGTATGTGCAGACAAAAAAAAAATTGTCGACTCTGATGGAACATTGATTTGAAATGACAGAGTTTGATAATGGTTAGTTAAATGCATGGCTGTTTGTCGCCAAATTATATGGAAATAAATGATGAATTTATTAAAAGAAAAAGAAATAGATAATCAATAGTCTTTATCTTCTTTTTGATGATAAATTTTTTAAAAAATTGAAATAATGTCCACTAATGATTGATTTGGTGATTTTTGGGCTGATTTTGGTGATGATCACCAAGTCATACAAGTAGTACAAGTAGTAGCAAGTGCATATTAACTTTAATGCTTTCAATTGAATTCAACAATTTCGCGATAATAATAAATCATTAGGAGAAAAAAAATATGTATTAGGTTGTCCGAAAAGTTTTTGTCGATTTACTGATTGAAAAACATCTGAAAATCGACAAGAACTTTTCGGACAAGCTAATATTATTATTTATTTGTTTGTATCTTGAAAATGAATATTAAATGAATTATTAAAATTCAAAATATAAAATAAGAAATTTGATTCAGCAAAATAGAGGCAATCAGAGTGGGAGAAAACTTAAGAAAATATTTAAGAAAATCATCATTTCAATTATTCATGTTATCATTATCATAATGATCAATGAAAAATGATCAATGATGATTAACCTGTATCGATAATAACTTCTTGTTTTTGCTTTAAAATCTGAGCATATCCTATATCTTATGTGTTCATTTATTATAAGAAATTCATATTCTCTTAGCATACTCTAAACATGAACACAAAATCAATTTACAATTCATTTGAAATGACTTATTTATTTATTCATTCATCTTTATCATATTATCACATTATCGACTTTTCTGAGATATGTCAATGTGTTCAACTTCAAAATTGCTTTAAGAAAACATTCAAAGCAGCAAAAGAAAAGCATCTTAGATAATTTTCATTTTTTTATTTCTTTCGATAATTAATTAACAATTTTCAAAGATGTTTAAATGCTTTTAAATGCAACAAATAAATGCATTACATGTCATCACAAAAATATTATTTATCGTTTCAGGCTTTCACATCAAATCATCTCATGTGTATTGAATTTCGAATATTTTTGAAATTGTGATAATTCAAAATTTTGATTATTTTGTTCATTCAAAGTTATAGCCTCAAATCAATGATCAATTTCTCATCAGATGATGACCGATCCTTTTTTTGCTGGCTGGCGTAGCTTTGCTTGCTTCTCACTGTTTTTTTGGTAAATTTTCAAGCCACATACCTTTTAAAAAATTGTTATCACTCAAATCATTAATTGACTTGTCATTAATTGATTTGTCATTTGTTGGTCATTATTTTTTATGACAATATTTCATTATTCATAAGTTTAAATAGAAATATTCACCCATACGAATGCACCCGAAAAAAATTGGAGAAAATGATCATCACAAAATGATCCGAATAATTTCTTCAAATCTTACAATAAAAACCCAGAGATCCCAGAGTTGTTTAAATGTTGTTGTTATTGAAATAATATATGGCCCCAAACAAAAATCTTGAATGGTGGTCTAAATTATGTTGAAATATTTTTAATTTTGAAAATTGATCCATTTATTTACCCAAAAAAATAGTAAAATTAACAATCATCCGGTGCGATATTTTGAATTCGAGATCCATTGAATGAATGCTTTTGCAAATGACCATTGAATAATGGCAATAATTGAACAATAATTGATCAATGAATACATGACAGTGAATCACATTTATGACACATTGACATCATCGCTGCTGGTGTTTTGTTGCCATTTAAAATTGTAAATGTTTTTTGCCGAACACAAAAATAGCTTAAAATGATGAAATATTTAGCACTAAATATTATTTGTTTGTATTAAAAAGCATTTAAAATTCATGTCAAAAATCATTGAAACATGGATCATGTTTCACACATTATTTTAAAAACATTTTAGTCGGAACTATCAAATAATAAACATAATGAACATGATGATCAATAATAAATAATTGCAAATGAAATATTATTTTGAATCTCAATAAAATTAGTGAAATGTGTTTTATTTCAACCGAATTGATTATTATTTGTTTTATTTGTAAATGTAAATGTTTGTGTGTGGCATATCTTTTTTGAGAAATCTCAGTGCTAATTATTCACAGTCAATTATTCATAGCCAAAAAAAAAATTGCCGAGTTTAAGCTGATTTTTTATTGAAAATAAAATTTAAAATATTAGATCAATTGAATTTTTCTTCGATGTAATTAATTAAATTGTAAATGTGTAATAAAATCGACAATAATTTGTCGCGACAATTTTAAATATTCGATTCAATTATTGGAATAACCATCATTATTCAATTTTCTGATCAATTTTCTGTTTTTGATTCGAATTCAAATTTGTGATTTGATTATAGGGGAATGTCAATTGAGGATAATTTCAATATTCAGGAATATTCAATTTTAGAATATGTTTTTTTGGCCCATGTTAACCATAAACAAATTGGTGCATTTCACAATAATTAAATGGCAAATCCATTTCGCCCAGTTGTTTATGTTTAAAATCAAAGGAATAAAATTCAGAAAATTCTTCACAAAGATGAAAAAATTACATTAAAATTAAATTTAAACTGAATTTAATTTTTGACTCTGAATTCGTCGTAAAATTTACGATTTAATTGAATTGAATATTTTTCAAAAATGAGAATTCGCTAGCCCTCATAAACAGAATATCTTTTTTCAACATTTTTCGGCGGCCTTTTTTCTGTGTGTTAATCTAAAATTTAAGCCATTAAAATTCTGTGCTAAAACACGGTACACACAAACAATTTTCCATTTATTTGTCGGATTTTTCGTATGAAATTCATTTATGTTTGTTTAATTATGATCATTTGTTTATTTAAATAATCATCATCATCGTCAGTCATCAATAAGATCATTGATTGAGCGCGGCATTTCTCCTCTTATTAATGTGTTACATTTATTCACACTTTTTAAATAAAAATTCTTTCAATTCATTCAAATAACAATGTGATAAACTTCGAAACAGCAGCTGTTTATGTTGTAGCAACTGTGTGGATAAATACGACAAAATTAGATGCAAATCACGCAATCAAATTGGACGGATGTTTTTTTCACATTAATTTTTGACCATTTTTGTCACTCGATGAACCCTGTAAATGTGACATTTTTACTGATTAATTGGCCATGTTTGGAATCGGGAAAATTGGACAATTGTATTGATTTATCCTTAGAAAACACTTGAAGTATTTATTTCGATTAATATTCGGATTTTATTTAAACAAAATTATATTCGAAACATTGAAAAAACTGATAGAATTCTTTTTATAAAGCAATAAAAATAAAAAACCCAGTGTGTATTAAATTTATTTTTCTGGTTTTTCATTTCATTTATAGCAATTTATAATTGAAAATAAACGAAAACTCAATGATCAATTAAAAAATCAAAAGAATTATTAATTTAAATGAAAATACAAAAAATAAAGAATAGAATAAAAACAAATTTAATTCTCTCTTTAATAACAAACAAACAAACGAATTGAATTGATTGATCAATCAATTCACTAATAATAGCAATAATAGTGGTACTAATGATAATAACAAAAATGATTCGAACAATTTCTTTTCGATCGTTTTCTGCATTTTAAACCAATTGAAATAACAAACACAGCAATCATAAGAAAACAATGATCATCCATTTAAGAAATCATCATTCATAGAAAATAAAGAAATAAGAATAATGGGGATAAATTAATTGACAATTAAATATTCGTTTGTTCTCTGTTATTGAATGTTTTTGATGTTTTCAATGAATGATCATTTAAGCTTTTGAAATGTTTTCGGGGTTATAGCTTTTGTGATCGATTTCTAATTTTAGTGGAGGAGAAAATAAAGCAAAGAGCCAAAAAAATCGAAATTTTATTCAAATGTTGAACGATATGTTTTACATTTCGAATGATATTGATAGGCTAAATACAGCGGTAGCAATAAGGAAATGCTACCAATGGTGTAAGCTGTTTCGATACCGAATCTCCAGAATACTGATTTTCAAAAGCAAATAAACATTTTCAATTAGTTTTTTTTTGAAGAATGATTATTCTGATCGAAACAAATCAATTGATTAATATTACTCACCAAAAGACATGACCATAGGTCCACAAGCACGTGCTAATGAACCGATTGAACGAAATATGCCAAGTATCACTCCTTTTTGACTTGAATGTCCATATGATGAATATGTTGTGGATAATGATGGAATGACGACTGCCGATGCAAATGAATACGGTATCAGACCTAGGCATAAACCCGTGATAGATTTCGTGTAGCCAATCAGCAAAAATGAAGGTATCACCAACAGAATTCCCTGTGGGCATGTGAAAGTTATAAAATTCATATTAATTCAAAAATTATCAAATAATTAACTAACCGATAACAATAAATGATTATAATAATTGTGATTGATACGTCTCAATATTAATCCTTGTATTAAAAACATTTGTATGCCAATATAAAAAAATAGCTTTCCTTGGTCCATACTATCAGATTAAGATTATAATCATAAGTCATCAAATTAATTCAAATCATCATTATTCATTCATTTTGGTTGGTTACCTTGTAAAATTAAAACGAACAAATGTAAGAAATGTTAATGTAAATTCAAGACCAGAATAAATGAATAAGAAAAGAAAATTTATGACGGCACCAAGTTGTAAGATGGATTTTTCTGGATCAAAATAAAATGTCATATATTAACCATGATAAACTTCAATCATTTTCAATTAATTCATTTACCTTTGGTATTCAATGTTTTAACAATTTTAAATGTAAATAATGATACTGGATTAATATAATGGAATGCATCAATTAAACTATCCGATAATGATGTGGTACGACGATAAGGCAACAAGGTTTCAGGTAAATAATAATAGGAAAATATTAAATTAATCAATGACAGTGTAAATGCAAATGTTGGTGGAAATAATTGAAAACAAGATGAATTGTTGCCATCTGCTGTTGCTGAATTCAATTTAGATAATAAGGCACCGATCAATGGACCAACCTGTTTGATTGAATTAATTTTAAATGTTGAAAACTTTCCAGTCAAAAAACAAACTCACAATAAATCCGATTGAAAAAGCTATGCCAATCGTAGCAAAACCTTTACCACGTTTATTTTCATCGGTTACATCGGTAACAATTGCCGTGCTAAGACTAACATTTCCTTTACTAAGACCATTTATGATACGAAACAGTACAAATGTGGCAAAATGATTGAGGGAAATTGTCCATAGAAAATATGACATCGAAATACCGAATAAACAGATCAGATATAATGGACGGCGACCGAAAACATCGGACAACATTCCAATGATTGGCATCGAAATGAATTGTAAAAATGAAAACATTGATCCTAAGAAACCGCCAAACAGGGCTATAGAATTTAACAAGAGAAAAATTAATCAAAACTCAACTAATTAAACATTAATTAACACATACATCTATTAAACATTTGTGGTCCACCAATCCATGATTGGGTTGAATGAATGAAATCTTCGAAATAATTATAAAGGCCGCTCTGAACAAGCAAAAAGAACAAAAATTAGTCAAATTAAATCATTTAAATAAAAACAAAGTAAATTACCGTATCATGTTTGGCAAAACATTCCAATAATGATGGTAATAATGGTAATATCAATGTAAATGCTAATAAATCAATCAATAATGATACGAATATAAAGCGATTAACATCCATTATTTCATTCGAACACGTTTCACATAAATAAATGAATGATAACAAATTCGAAAATCGAATCAAATCAAATCAAAACAATATTCGATATAATTGTTTCGATCATAATCCTTTTCATTATTTGAAATGTTTATGTTTGAATTGTCGAAGACAAATGAAATAAAAGACGGCTAAACTTGTCATGCAACAATTCAAACACACAGTTGCAATTATTTGTTATTGTTCAATATGTAGCCACATCAGCAGATTGCGCTCATTGCATAATCATTGTAGTTCTATTTTTTTCAAGTGAAGCCAATCAAATAGGTGAAAGTGAGTCGAAATTCATAAAATTGAGAAAAAAAATATTTCAACAATTCTTATTATTTTCATCGATTATCATCGATATTATCACATTTTTCTTTTAATATTACACGTTTCATAAGTATTTTCTGGAAACTTTTATGTATTTCTTGTATGAATTTATGAACAGGTTCATAAGCGAATAATATCGATGATTGTTGCCGTTGATCTAATTGTCCGAAAAAGAATGAATCACCAATTCGTATGAATAATCGACCATTATGGATGCCTAGAATTTTGAAATCATTTACATCATATCGTAGCAGTGGGTGTGAATCTTCATCGAATTGTAAATGTATCAAAAATTCTTCTTCATCACAACCTTCGAACATCGATCTTTGATCATTATTATTTGATGTCGATTGATGATTCGTAGATGAATCAGGTTGATCATTAGCCGAAATTTCTACTTCTTCATCAATCAAATCATTTGATTCAATCAAATTCGTATGATCCATTGAAAACACTCATTGATTTGTCAAAAATTTTAGAAAATTCAGCCAAAATAAACCAAAACAAACAGAAAATCAACACGTTTTTTTTGCAAGACTGGTCTCCCACATAAAGGACGTATTTGAATAAATTTTTTTCGATTCAAATTCAAATTTCGTTTTATTTAAGGAAAAATTAGTGGATTAAAATTTGGAAAATTTCAATTATTCATTCATTGCATGCGATTATTGGTGAATAAATTAGGTTTCATTAGGTCATTTGATTGTGAATGATCCAATAGATTTGTGGTATTCAATGACAGTCTTTGATGATGATGATTGATTAAGGTGCATAAATTGGGAACATAAGATGTTAGATTGTTATCATTAAGGATTGTGGAAGATGTTGATGATGATGTGAATAAGTGATGATGATGATGAGTGGTTAATCGTAATTTTTCAATTTCAGCCTCTTTCAAACGTTTCTCTTTGGCCCGGCGATTTTGAAACCAAATTTTGACCTGTGTTTCGGTTAGATTTAATGAACTTTTAGTCATTTTTTGGGGGGGGGCGGTTGATTGATTCGAAAAAGAAGGAAAATGAAATTATTTTTAATTATTATCATTCACACAAATGAATTTACCTTGAAAATTCAGCACGCTCAGCAATCGACAAATATTGTTTATGATGAAATTTCTTCTCCAACGCCAGCAATTGTTGAGTGGTGAATGGTGTTCGTGGTTTACGATTCGATTTATGTCTTCGTAGCTGACATTTTACAACAGGACCTAAGACGAACGAATTTAATTTGTAGAAAATTAAAGAAAAAAAATCAATCATCAATTATTCATAGGTGAAATATTCATAATCTAATTCATTGCATTTAATATGATCAAACTTCATTTTGACAAAGTAAATTAATCCAATCATTAAATGAATTTTTTTTAATGAAATATTAATTGTATCAAAGATTAAGTTATTAACAAACTAATTATTAAATTTATTGCCAACAATCAAACACATATTGAGTCCATACATTCAAATATTGTCTTTAAACATTGCAACATTCGCTTAATATTCGCATGATCAATTTTATCACATCTGCTTTCAAAATTTTGTAACTTCGTAAAACATAATAGTCACGCGAATGAAATTTGGCTGCGATTATCATATTAGGTTGTCCGAAAAGTTTTCGCCAATTTTGCCAATGATTTTCTACACGATATAATCGGTAAAAACTTTCTGGACAATCTAATATTTTTTTTCAGTTGAATTACAATTTTACAATTTTTATATTCATTTTTGGTTGAATAATTAATGAATTAAAATGAATCAAAAAATGAATCGAATCATTCGAACCCTATTATTTGAAAAAATATTAATTATAATCTTTGGATCAAATCAAATAAAAGCCAAATGAGGCAATCAACACAAAACAAATAATATTTAAATTGACCAAAAAAGCCCTGTGCAATGTACACATCAATACACTTGGTAGAATTGGCTGAAACTTTTAATCAAATCAAATATAAATTAATCGATAATTATTACTTTTGGATATTCGAAATTCAAATTGAAAAATTGATTATTTCGAATTGATTATTTGTTTTTTGATTATTACGATGAATAATTATTAGGTTGTCCCATAAGTTCTCGACGTTTTTCGAATGAAAAAAATTAAAAAAACAGCAAGAACTTATGGGACAATCTAATTGAATTTTTAGACAAAAAATCAATCATTTTGTTTGAATTGAAATACATTGCTTCTCAATCCTTTGAATCAAAATAATAAGAAAATACACACCGAAGATAAGAAAAATATTGAACAATGCTTACCACCCGTTGGATTGATTGATAAATTGTCCCGCTGCTGCTGCTGATGTTGCCGTAATAAATGTCGATTAAACCATGATGTTGCAGCTACGGCTGTCATCAGTTGTAATTGATTTTGATTAAATTTCAATTCAAGCCGTTTATTTTGCTGTTGAAGTTGTTGATCATCATCATTATCATCGTTATTGATTTGATTCGGCGAATAATTTGAACATTTCAACGATGCGGCTGTGGATAGATTGAATTGCTGCAGCAATGACAGATTATCTTCGGGATTCATGTTTGTTGATAATTGTTGTTGTTCCAATAAATTATCAATACTAAATGGATGATTCAATTTTAGATCATTTCTTGGGTGAAAATTTGTATCAATTATCATTGGTTGTTTATCATTGTCGTTCATTGTGGACAGGTTTCAAAGATTTGATTAATTTTGAATTTAAAATTGAATTCATTCAACAATAAAACAAAAATATTCGACCAAATTAATAGGGTATAACCCTTGATTGTTTCACAAGTTGTGAAACAGTTTTACACAGCAGAATTCTCTTGTAAATTCACAAAAACTTGGTTTAAACTCGGTGAATAATAAGTAAGTTTTCTTAATCAAATCGAAATAAACGACTAACTTGGTAGCAACGCCTTGAAAAGGTGGTGACTATCCACCAGTTTTACTAAGATTTGTTAATTTGATACTTTTTGGGTTCGAATAACTTACGAATTAATCAGTGATTCTCAACCATAAGATGGATTTAAAAGTGAATGAAAATTCTAGCTCGAAATCCTATGCCCAAAAAAAACCATTGAAAATCAATGGCAATAATTTGCCGACAATTAAGATAATTACGCCTTTTTTCTTGCAGAATTAACGACGAATAATAACACTGTACAAATTAACACTAAAAGTAACAGAGAAATTAAATCATTAAAAAATCAAAATCAAATTAACACTGATCATTCGTCATCTTACAATAATAATTATTTTTCACTTGATAAAATCCTAATTAACACACTGATGTATGAAATAATTAAAAAAAATTTGTCTTGATTTTGTCAGAATAAACATTTATGTAGGCAATAATAATACAATACAATACAATGCTTGAATACTAAACATCATCAATCTACATTTAGTGTAGTGATCTTAGTGATCATATCATATCATTGTTTTGTCGAAAAATTTCTGCGAGAGAATGATCTGTAGAATTGATAATTTTTCTTAAATGAATAAGCAAATGAAGAATTTGTTATTCATTTGCTTATTCATTTATTCATAATTCATTGTTATCAATTATTGATTTTATTATTTTGATTAAATTTTTTTCTAATATTTTGAATTAAGCATAATTATAACACTGATAGAAAACAATAAATGAATTTTGAAATTTAAATTTTCAAATTTTCTTAAAGACAAAAAAATGGCCAAAAATAACTTAGAACAAAATTGTCATAGTCAGCAGAAATATTTTTCAAAAATAATTATTTTAACACTCGGTTTCGAATCGGGTTCTTATAATTAACGCGACAAAAATGAAAATTATTTTCTCTGAGAATAATTTAGTTATTTAGATTTAATATCACACAGTATTTACTAGGCAGATGTTTACATTTACAAATACTGGTCGATCGATGACAGATCAATTACTTGATTAATTAATTAATCAAGTAATTAATCCGGTTTTTGTTTATATTTGTACCTCTAATCACAATGTTTAATTAAAATTGTGAGCATTTCAAATTAATAAAATAATTGGTTTATTCGAATGAATTTTTTTCTGAACAAATTTCATTAAATTTTAAGACAAGAATTTGATTTTAAGACACTTTTTGAATTTAAGAATTTTGACAAAAATAAAAAAATATTTAAAACTTGACAAGATAAATTATTCATTCATTAATTCATTCAATATTCGCAGATAATTTGCGAATTTTGTTCATTTTTAATTTGATTTGTTTTGAAAATAATCATAATAATAATTATGATGATAAATATTTGTTTGTGTTTTGGTTGACAGATACAGACACACTGATATACAAACAAAAACACATGGCATACACTGCCTCAGAGTAAAATTCACTTTTCAAAATTTGAAAATGTTATTTTTTAACTTTGAATATTAAATAAATAAATAAATAGAAACATCATATTTACATTTTTCAAATATGACAGAATTAATTTTTAAATGGTGGCTGCAAATATATGGGATAGAAATAATGGAAATTTTTCTGTTTTAAAATACGTGTATAGCACAGAATAAATATGAATAAATCGTTCATCATTTCAAATCACTTGAATATCAATCAGTGTATGCAGTGTACATGGAAATGTTCTGGAATGAATTCAAATCAATAATTTCTTAGCTCGAAATATATCCAATTTGAACAATGATTGCCACATGAAAATCATCATTTTCACTTCTCGGAATCATCAGTCTCCATCATAATTTTTTGCTGACCTTAGTGTCATACGATACTCTGAAATGGCTTTTTTTCCTCCTCTGTCAAAAAGGTAAAATTTATTTCAGAGTGCTTGGGCGATTCGGGTCACACAATATTACGATACGGGTCAAATTCATTCAGTTCATTTTCCGTTTTGTTTGAAACCCGCGAAATTTTGAAATTTGAATTTTTGAATTTTGAAAAACAACTATTTTAACAATGAATGATTCACAATGGCTATTTCGATTTGTTTATTTATTTTCTGCGAAGCAAAACATATTCGATTTCATTTTTTGATTTATGATTAAATAAGCTTCTTAATTGAAATAAAATGACTGATCAAGAACCAAATCTTAATACGAATATTGAAAATGATGGTGAAAAGACCATTACCAATGATGAAGATGCTAGAAAAGAAAAAATAGTGAATTTAAAAAATATTGGAAATGAACATTTTAAACAAGAAAATTATGATGAAGCAATCAATTATTATTTAAATGCATTAGAATATTGTCATATTTCTATGAATAATGATCAAGATCACGATGAAAATAGTAAAAATGACAATTCTAATCATGGTGATAATGATGATGATCGACAAATAATGGTCATATTGTATTCAAATTTAGCCGCAACCAAAGATCATCAAGAAAAATTCGATGAAGCAATCGATTATTGCAATCAAGCATTACAACTGAATCCTCGCCATTCGAAAGCGCTATTACGTCGTGCTCAATTATTCCATAAAACAGATAAACTTGATGAAAGTTTAAATGATTATAATCAGTATTTGCAATTGAATCCCGATGATCGAAATATCAAATCAATACAATATGAATTAAAATGTAAAATCGATGAACGAAATGAAAAACTGAAAAATGAAATGTTGTCAAAGCTGAAAGATCTTGGTAATGTTGTATTGAAACCATTCGGGCTGTCTACGGATAATTTTAAATTAACACAAAATCCAGAAACTGGTGGTTATTCGGTTAATTTTCAAAAGTGATAAAATCAATTTTTTTAAGAAATAATTTTGTTAAATAAAATGATTTAAAGAAATAAAGAATTTGATTTTCTTAAAGAATACCTTGAGTCAAATATCAAAATCTCGGTCCAATTCCATCGGCATAATCATAAACTAAATTACCAACTTTTCGAGCCAATTCATCAGCCAATTGTTTGGTTTTAGCTTCAGCATAAATGCGGACAACATCTTCAGTACCTGATGGACGAATAAATGATCGTGCTTGTGCATCTTTGAATTCTTCGCTTTGAATCACTGCATCAATTGCTTCTTGTAATCCTTTTGGACGTAAACATCGTCGTTCAGCATCGGTCGTTTCAATCACGAGACGATTTTTAACCGAAACTTTGAGCAATTTATTTGGCAGATCTTCATAGAACGAGTCCCATTCAGCAATGGTCAGATTCATATCGGCCAAAATTGCTTCAACAATCAACATGTCTGATATGGCATCGCCAACAGTCTGAATTCGAGAAAAAAGTATCATCAAATCAATTCAAATCGGTAATATACAATGGTAAACAAACCTGATTAACCAGATCAATGAAATGCAACAATTTTTTAGCGTTTTCATTGGTCAAACTGCAATCGGCAATACGTTTTTGTGTTTGATCCGAAAACAAAACAGTTCCATGACCATTTGCTTCGAAATAAATACCAACGTCTGATTGTGATGCACGATGATGTAAATGTTTGACACCTGTTGGTACACAATCGGTTTGTAATTTTAATGCTTCAGTGATATATTTAGTTGAATTGCCATTTGCATATGCAGTTTGTACGACAATCACTTGCGTGTCAGTCATTTGTGAATCAATCAATAATTTTTTCAAATATTTAGCCACTAATACAGCAATTTTATCGCCATCTAACAGATGAAATCGGCCATCAATTTCATTCAAATAATAAAATACAATACGATCAGCATCACCATCGAATGATGCATAATGTTTTCCCAACTCTAATCGGATCATTGGTGGTTGTTTTTGATTAACTTTAACAAAATCAGCACCACAATTATGATTCAATATGCCATCACCAATATTTAATAAATCGAATGTTATTTTGTCTTGCAGATAAGCGGACATTCGTTTCATTATCGGTGCACCGACACCATTTGCACAATCAAGTGTTAAATAGAGCTTTTTACCATCGTGTTTAGCCAATAAATTAATGAAAGCATCACTCAATTTCTTATAATAACCCTGTTCAGTAGGTTCGCCATATTCGCCATTGATACAATTGATACATTTAACAATAAAATGTAATTGTGGTGTTGTAAGTAATTCGAAATTCTCGAATTGACTTTGATCACCAAACACTTTAATGCCATCGATCAATACTTGACACAATGATGGACTACTTTTACGTGTATCATAAGCAATTAAAACTTTAGCCTTTTTCATATCTGGACTATTAAGGCTTAAATTTAGTTCATTCATCATATCCACGATACATTGTTCCAAATTGTCATCAGATACGTTAGCAATCTTGGTAGCTAATGATTCCCATGATTGTTCTAACATTGTACCATCTGATTCAATTATTTTCAAACCATTATCCTCTGCAGGATTATGTGATGCCGTAATCATTACACCGATTATACTTTGGGTATTGAATGAACGTAATGCTGCCAATATACCGGTCCGGAATGTTATGTGTTGTAATTGATCAGCCCTTTAAGACAAGAAATTATTTAAGATAATTATTAAAACTTGCAAAACTTACTTATTACGAAATCCAGCCGTACCATATTGTTGTAGGACTTCGGGATTTTTATTAGGATATTTTTTGGAGAATTCTTTCAAATTTTTCAAGAAAAATTCCATTTTCAGTTTCTAATTTGAATGAAAATTTGAAAATCTTTAAGAAAAAAAAATAAAGAAATTAATCAATCAATCATTTAATTAAGACATATCTATATTAATATATATGAAAATACATTAATCCATCCTTTCCACATTTTAAGACCATGGTGACAGAAATTATGTTAATCTTATAAAATTTAAAGCATCTTTAAGGATTAATTTAAAAAATGAATCCTAGATAAGATTGAACCCAGGATTTTCTTTTTAATTATTAGATTGTCCGAAAAGTTCTTGCTGATTTTTCAATCATTTTATACAATAATATGACCGGCAAAAACTTTCTGGACAACCTAATACATCTTTTAATTTGCGCAAATCAAAAAACGAAAAATCAAATCCTTAAGATTTTTGAAATTTATTGTAAAATATCTCTCAGATTCGATAGTCAAATATATTAACAAGGGTATATAGAAACCTATTTGAAGACTTTGAGAAAAATCTATTCAATTTGGACCAAATGATCATAGTTATATATGTTGAAAGTAAGCAAATATATGCTAGGGACCAATATTGAAATAAAAATTATTTAAAAGCTCATGAATTATCATTTATAATGATGAATGATAATCATTATATATATAACATGGGGAATGATGATGACAATTCTCTTTGAATGTAATAAATGTAAACAACATTAAATTAATCTCACCGAAATCATTGATCACAAAAATAAACATAAAACCTAAAACCTAAAATAATTGTAAATGATGATCATTGATTAATATATTTGGGCCCATATACAGTACCATTTTTCTGAAAATTAAAATCCTCAGTGATATATCAAATGATGAATCAATCAATGGCTACAACGACGACGACATCAATCAATACAAACGCTACAACAACGAAAATAGCAAAATGTACCCAGCTACAAATACCTGGACAAGAAACTAATAAATGTCGAATAACACCATCATCATCATTGACATCATTTTTGTTGACAGCTAATAATGATTTGAACAATAGCCTCAATAATAGCAATCAAGATCAATCACAATCATTTAAACAAACATTTATAAATGAATTAAAAGATTTTTTCGATGATAATCTTAATCAAAGTAAATTGAAATGTTATCAGCGGATCATCAATGATTATCAATGGATTAAAATGAAAAGCTTTTCAACTTCGGATATCGCAAATTATAAATCATTCGATAATGATAATTCGATATCATGGTGTTGTTCATCACCAACATCGTTCAATAATAATACAAATGATAATAATAACAGCCGAAAATATTTATCCGAATGTAATCTGATTGATTATTATCGTTTTGTTCGAACGATGATGATGAATGATGATTTGATTGATTGTTATGATAGTGGTAATAACAAAAATTATATCAAAGATTATATCACATATTCATGTTCAACATTGGCAATTTGTGGTGATACAATACATTCATCACAGTTGCCATCACCACAAACACAATCATTTCGACAGCTTAATTCAGCATCATTATTATTTACGGATTTTGATTTGTTGAAATCAACTAATTATAAAATTGTTAATGATATCATTATACAAAGATTTAATGAGTTTATTCATTGTATCCAATGTAATCAATCGACATTATCCGAAAGAGATATTACGAAAATTGATGAAATTAGTATGGATTTGTTGCCGAAACCAATTAGAATTTATAATAACGATGATAACAGCAACAATCGAATCAATAATCAAAATAATAATTATTCGAATGAAGACTATTGTTATTCTGGTGGTGAAATTCTAATCAATGTTGTCAACTATGAACAAGACACTAATGAAAATAATAATAAATTCACTAAAAAAGACAAGGAAAATTTTGTGCTGAATTGGTTACAAACTGTTGAACAGGCCGCCGCTGGTATTGTCGAACCAAATTGAATTTATTGAATTTGAATCTTTTCTCGCATCAAATCAATTCATTTCATTCATTTTCACAGGTTCATGTTTTTCACAATTTTTCAAATTTTATATCAATCATATTGTTGATGTTTGTTTCTCACAATTTAACAATTTGAATTCGATTTTGACACTTTTTTTCGATGTCAATTTGATCCATTTTTACTTTGATTAATCAATTCAATTAATCAATGATTATGATTTATATTTATTTTCATTTCATTAACGTGTGTTTCTGTGTGTTTTCACTCAATAATTTATCTATGAGTTATGATGTTTAAATCTTTTGTTTTGTTTTTCTTAATTTTTCAAAATAAAGATTTGTTTGAATTAAAATAAATAAACAAAAATTAATTTACTTTCAATTTAAATATTTGAATCTCTGATCATGATCAATAATTAAATCGAATTTTTTTTCGTTTAGTTGGCAAATTTTGATCGACTATTTCGATTCGAATGGTTCGCTAGTGTTGGTCTAGTGTTTGTTTATTTTTCTATTTTTTTCGGCATTTAAATTTTAATTTAAATTCAATAATCATCAAAAATGTCTGATGAACTTTTGCTGGATCCTGATATTCGTGTTTGGGTATTCCTGCCGATCGTTATTATAACATTTTTTGTTGGAATCTTGAGACATTATGTATCGATTTTGTTACATTCGAATAAGAAAATTGAATTACAACAAGTTGTCGATAGTCAAGCAATGATACGTAGTCGGCTGCTAAGAGAGAATGGTAAATATATTCCTAAACAGGTAAATTCTGCTGTTGTTTAATGAATAATGAATTTTAATTATAATAATTATTTATCCTGCAGTCATTTTTGATGAGAAAACATTATTTTAACAATGAAGAAAATGGTTATTTCAAAGAAGGCCAGAAAAGAAATTCCGCTCCACCAAATCCAATGACTGATCCATCAATGATGACCGATATGCTCAAAGGCAATATAACCAATGTATTACCAATGATATTGATTGGTGGTTGGATTAATTGGACATTTTCGGGTTTTGTCACCACAAAAGTACCGTTTCCATTGACACTGCGTTTCAAACCAATGCTGCAGCGTGGTATTGAATTGCTGTCATTGGATGCATCATGGGTATCATCAGCTTCATGGTATTTTTTAAATGTATTCGGTCTTCGTTCAATTTATATGTTGGTTTTGGGTGAAAATAATGCCGCTGATCAAAGTCGCGTTATGCAAGATCAAATGTTTGGTGCTGCAATGTCAATGCCTGCCGATTCAAAACAAGCATTCAAAGCCGAATGGGAAGCGTTGGAAATTTGTGAACATAATTGGATATTGAAAAATGTTGATGCTGATCTGATTCATGTTAATAATGCTAACACTAATAATCAATTCATTAATTGAAAAATTCTTATTACTCTTGTCAAATTATTTATTCATTCAATAAGACATATATGAGTACCAATAAATCTAATTGTTTTCTAATCAATTATTTAAATTGTCATGAATATCCAATGTCAAATATCAATAATGATGATGAGTAAACGTGTTGAAATGATGATTACGATTCGAACGTAATTGTCTAATCATTCGTTCTTGATTTATATTGAAATCCATTGCAGCCCGATCACTGCCCAAGTGTTTCGTTCCTTTTTTCGTTTCATTAATTGTAATTACTTTGGATTCTTTTTTCTTAAAATACCAATATTCAATGACCAGCGTTATGCAAGCTAATATGACACCGATAAATATGACAATAAATACTCCACCGATATTATTAATACTGATGCCGTCACTTTGTCTACGTGAATCTTGACATTCTTTTTTCACTGCTTGATTATTATTCCACCAACTTTCTTTCAAATTTTCCAGCCGTCTTTGATTCAATAATTTAAGAATAGCACTGCTTAATTTATCTTTAAGATCCGAATTTTGTTGTACAGCCAATGCAATCGGTTTGCGGCTGAATTCACTACCGACACTTTGCAATTCACAATTAGTCATGACAGCATATTTGATCAATGTCGATTCAGATATGAATGCAAATGAATCACCAGTCGGATCACTTTGTTTAACTCTTTCGATGGCTTCAGCAAATGTTGTCGGCATTCCAGCTTCGATTATTTGTGACCATATTTTCGTATATTTATCACTAACCGGATAATCCCATACGGCCAATTTTGCACGTTCATCATCACTAAGGCTATCGTTCAAAGACATATCTTTCCAAATTTCATAGAATTTTTCTTCGATACCGGCCATACGTTCGAAATATATTGATGTAGATGTACCTGATTGTGGTGCATATTTTATTTTATATTGTCGAGCCAAATCATCAAGATTTTCGATTGGTGAATCTAAACGTGAAACAGTCAGAAATGCAGCTAAATTGGCTGTGTAAGATGCAATAATAATGAAGCCGAATAACCACCAAGTGGCAGCGACTAAACGTCCGGATAAATTTCTTGGTGCTTCACCACCACCTTGTGGTGTCAGCGAGGTCATACAAAACCAAAGACATTCTTTCAACGTAAATTCCCGCTGTTCTTCATCATTCTTGTATTTTTCACGATTATTATGAAAACTATAAGGGCTAAGTCTATCGAATAAATACATTAGGAAACTTGAATAGAAAAAATAAAATTAATGTTCAGTCCAATGATTGGCACCGAATATCAATGCAAACCTAGTGAAAAAATAGGCAGCCAAAATACAAAGCCATACTTTGGTTTCGAGTACAGTCAAAAATTTGAATAAATGTGATTTGGTTGTTGTTTTCTTCATCAAAATTGTAATGCCCACCAAATCATAATAAGGTACAGTGAAATCAACGACAATTTCTCGTTCGGCCATTACCGATATCGGTGCCAGTGCGATATCGGCTTTTTTTCGATGTAGCTCACCAATCAATCCAGTCCATTCACCATTTTCATTTTTATGTCCATACATAGCATCATCGACCACTCGGATAGTGTAATCGAATTTGAAATCACTACTATTCACAATTTCTTTTAATAAATCAATACAATAACCATAAAATCGATCATTTCCCGTTGTTTGATTATCATCAGTCATCATAACGAATGGTGCTTCAATCAGTGTGATAATTTCATAATGTGGCAACAGTCCTTGTTGTTGTTGTTGTTCTTTACGTTCTTGTGGCGATGTAAAATAAAGCCGACCAAATTGGCCTTCGAATTCCCATTCGGCAATTTTTCTAACATTTTTGATTTTACCTGATTCATATTCAATTTCATTGATACGCATATTTAATTCTTGATAATTAATTCGGGCATTTGGATCGAATATGAATTGACCAAATAGACCGAACATGAATCGTTTGGAAAATGATTCATACAGTTTGTAACGGCTTCTTTCGTTTAATTGTTGTTCATTTAAATGTTTACCACATAACGGCGGATAGCTGATCATTTCATTCGATTGATTATTATCATCATTTGATAATAAATCACTTATAGTCTCAGCATAAAATCGGGATAAATCATAATAGAAAAAGTTATCGACAATATGATAATTATCAGAGATTATAGTCTCCGGCTGTTCATATTCATAATAATGTAAATGTGATTTGATTGGCTGTGAAAGGTACACTCGGACATTGTCACAACCATCACAATTAAATCTTCCTTTCTCCTATGACAGAAAGAATCGAATTAATTGTTTTGAGAAAAAAATCAATAAATTAAGGTTATAACCTTTGAAATGAAATACCATCTTTTTGGCTGAAATAACATTGAACGTTCGAATGCTAAACGGGCTAAACGATTTAACATGGATATTGATCCTAAAATGAAATATGTTTGACCATATTGATTTGAATATTTCAATTCATTCAATGTTTTTTCAATGGTCGTATTGGTGATCATTGATGACCAATAAATTTCTTTGTGTTTTAAATTTTTAAATACATGTCCACCTATAGCCTTTCCTACTTGTAATTTGAACATTATTTCATATATTTCAAGTTCAAATAAGCATGAATTACTTACGAAATGTTTGATCATAAATAATAACAATTTTTTCCAAATGAAATTGTTCAGCAATATCTTTAATCATTTGTAATATGATTGCTTCAGGTGTTAATATCGTCACGTAAAGATTCGATTCGATTTCATTCAAATTTTTCCATGCTGAATTATCATGTTGTAATTGTGCCCAAGTACCAGATGCACGTAGACAAGGTATGCCCATTTTACGGGCCATAATTTTTACTGGAATTGATTCACTCAAATCGAATATGAATATTGGAACATCATATCTGCTGATTGGCTGCTGAAATTGATTAATATATCGCTGCTTTTTGCTTTGGTTATCGAATAATTTTTCACACAATCGTCCATCATTAAGATCTGAAGTGGATTCAATAATTTCGGTGGCGAATTTTACATCATTTGCCAATGATTTAAATCCTTCAATACTGGAACGTGTACGATTTTCATTGATATCATCGGTAATTATGACTAGTTTTTTGGATAAATTAAAATGAATTAATGAACTATAATCTTCAATTTATAAGGGTAATTACCGATTTTAAATCGATTATTATCATTCTTAATTTCATTTGATTCAAATGAATCAATAATCTTCAATATGGTTAATGGAATAAATATTGATAATAATTTCATTTTATTTCAAACATTAATAGAAACATAACATGATCTTCAAATCAATCAATTCTGACAAATATAAAGTTTTCGCACACCAGAAACATCATGAATTCATTTTGTACTCAGATCAATCAATGTATGAATAGAAAATTAATTTCAAAATAAATTTAAATATCTGAAAAACATAAATTTAATGAGATCAATAAAATCAATAATTTGATTTGATAAGAATTAAACGAATTATTAATTTTCAACCTTGAAACATTTCAATTTATCAATTAATATATAATAATTATTTCCATTTTCATTCAAAATGATTATATTTGATAGAAAAATATTACATTAATTGAAATTAATTTGAATATTTTCACCACTGTCAAAAATCAATAATGATTGAAAATCGATCAAATTGGATCAATCAATATTTTTGAGGGGAATTCATCATTTGTTTTCTTGTATTATTTAGGCCCTTATTATTATTATTATTGGGTCCTTCCTTATTATTATTCATATTAAATGACATAAATTGATTTCTTCTAGCCCCAGGATTATTATTATTATTATCGAAATTTTTTTGAAAATAATACAATTTCTGCTGTCGGCGAAATGTTTTATTCCATTCATTTCGATATGATGATGATAATGAATCATTACTGCTACTGTAATCATTGCGATTTGGATGATGATTAATACTGAATGGGTCCCGGGTAATATTAGCATAATAATAGTTTGTATTATACGTGAAATATGGTACACGTCCATTATTTATAAATGGTTGTCGATGATGATGGTGATTATGATGCTGCATCATTCGATTATTAGATGAATCAATCGATGAATCAATTTTCAAAGGTTGCTTTTTCAAAGGATTATAGATTGGATCGTTTTTCATTATTTTATTCGTATTGTTGTAAGGATTATGACCTTTACTATTATTCAAATTTTCATAGAAACCATAACGGAAACCATTTTGTATTTTTTTGACAAGTGATTTGAATTTGTCAATATTAATTAATGATTCAGATGTCGATGGTGCCTTCATTTTCATATTTGAATCATCGTCTCTGATTAATGATGATGACAGCTGTCGTTGTTTTACCATTTCAATGATCAACACACAAATACCGATCACGAGACCACAACCAAGCAAGAAAAAACAATCAATCATATGTGATAATTGTATTTCTTTGCCTTGTGAATTACGCATCACCAATGGATATAGGCAATCGTTTCCTCTGACATTATATTTTCGATTCCATAAGGTGACAAGGCCAGATTTTGACATTCGACCCAATTCATGATTAAAACGTTGAATGAAATTATTTTCAATTGCTTTATGCAACAGAAATGATACCGGTTTAATGATCAATGGTTCTTTGGCGATACGAAATCGGCAATCTTGATAATTTGATAGTTCATAATCTAATGATATCAAATATTTTGCATATTGTTCAGGTGCTAGCAAGGCTATTTTTGAATTTTTCATTTGATTAAATACTGATCGTATTTCCGAAGTGTCAAAATATTCAAGATTATCCGATAGCATTCGAATTTTTGTTTCAGGTGAATCGATTATTAGATCAGAGATACGTGACCTGAATATGCCATATTTGATCACACTTTTCATCGATAGTAAATCATCAATATTTTCAATCGAATTAAATGTTTTTGGAAATGTTAGCAAAGCAACAAGATTTCCACTGTAAGTGGTGTAAATGACAATAACGAATAACCACCAGAATGCTACCAATATTCTACCTGATATTGCCAGCGGCAAATAATCACCACCTTGATTGACCAGTGCACCATAACAATACCAAATACAATTTCCCAGCCGAAATAAACCATGGCCATTTTTCAATTGATAATATTCATAATAAAGACTTGAACGATGTACAAGCCAAAGTGTTGGTCCAATCAATAGCAATATTAAGAACAGGCAAAGCCATGACTGTTCAAATGAAAATGGTCAAAATATAAAATGATAAGATTGGGACTATTTTAACCGATTGTAATTACTTACATCCCATGCAAATGGTGCAAGAAATAAATAACGATGATCTTCATCCGTTTTCTTAACGACAATACTAATCTCTTCCATATCATATGGATATGTGTATTCAACATTACGAAATGTTTCCAATGTTTTCCAATAACCATTTGCACCGATTTCAACTTCACCATCACTAATTTTCTGTACTAAACTATGTACAGTTTCATTACTTTGATCAAGTGTTTCATAAACAGTATAAACCGGTGTGAAATTCATTTTAGCCGCAATAACTAATATCATTTCATGATTAGTACCACGTATGGTTTGTGTACCGTTCACGAACGATATATCAATGTAAGGTAATTGATGAACGACACCGATTTTTATTGGACGATTTTTATAATCAATATTCTCCGATTGAAATGGTCGTCCATCGGTCAATAGACCTTTGAACAGAGTCCATTTACCATGGGTTTTTTGATGGATTTCATATTCAATACCATTTTCATTTATTTTTATTAAATCATTCGTTTTATCCATCAGATCATTGGTACGATGGCGAAATAAACTTTTCATTAAAAATGTATGACATTCATTTACGAGATCATTGGAATCTAGAGCAATCTTTTCCATTGAGAAATAACAGAATTCATTATTCAAACATTATTTAAATATATTAGGTTGTCCTGAAAGTTTTTGTCGATTTATTGATTGAAAAACATTTGAAAATCGGCAAAAACTTTTTCAGACAACCCAATACAATATACAAAATACCTTGATTTCGGATAATAAACGATTTTTGATTTGTACCCGTTTACTACTGGTGCTACTATTCATCATTGTGTATTCATCGATTGTTTGCTGGTCGAAAATTTTCCGGACACTTTGATTGATAGCCACTAGAATATCATTGCCGAGATAATTATTCAGATTTTTGAATAGACACCTGTTGCTTTTAGCTGAAGGGAATTGATTATGTATAAAGAATACATCCGATATACTTAATTTATCTTTGATTTCTGAACTTAGGTCAATTTCAGTATGGATACCACTGGTATTTTTGTCAAAATCGATATCATCAGTTATAATAAATGTCCATTTATTTCGGCGATTGCTTAATGTTGATGATTTTAATGAATTGATTATTTTTTCAAATAATACAAAGCGGCCAATTACAATGTAGAATGTCGATCGATGTTCACCAGTATTATCACCATTGAAACTATCAACGATTGCTTGATTCAATGGCGTCAGATATCTATTTAGTTGGGTTTCTTTTTCCATACTAAATTCTAGGGTTTCGATTGCACGGGATGATTGCTGAAAGTATCGATGGAAATCTGATAAATCTTTAAAATGAAAAATTTGAAATTTATCTGCTAAGGAAACTTCAAGCATACCTAATTCATTTTCATATAAAATTACTATTTGTTTCAATGATTTCGATGACAGCAGTCCAACATCATAAATTAATGGCAATAATTCACCTTTCCGGTGAACATTTGGTATAGCAATACCTAAATCCGTTGATGGACGCTCACAAATTGTATCAAAGAAAATGAATAAAATTGACTCGCAGCATTTAGAGCGCAAATGACGATATAATTCTTTATTTTGATCGCAATTAGATGTGACTGCAACTATAAATAAATATGTACAATCTCCAATACAAATAAATCATCATTAATATCAAAAATTTCGATTAATCGTGTGTTATTTACCTGAATTAGTTTCATTGATGAATTGATCAAAATAATTATAATTCTTGAAATCATAACGAATCAATGTTTGATCATCAATGGAATTGAATTCGTTTAATTGTTGTTCGAATCGTTCGAAAATATTAAATGATTGATTAATTGCTGCATGATTTGATGATTCATGTATGAATGCTTTTTGCCAGCAAACAAATAAATCAAAATAAAACAAATCAAACATATTGAACTTGAATGTGATCAAAGGCTATAGATATCACCATACCTATTCTAATAGTCATTGATGTTGAACTATGACAATCAATCATCATAAGAATTAACAATGACAATATCATCATGATTATCGATGATTTTGGAGACATTTTTTCAAAATCGATTAAGGGTCAAACCCATTGAAAAACCTTTCGAAACCCGAATAAAGCAAATTGAATTTGAAATAAACCAAATAAACCGAATTTGACATATTCAAAGTAATTTACTACTTAATAATTTACTTAAAGAAATGAAAAAATGACATTTTTTTGGGAATAATCAATAAATCAATCATTGATTGATCGAAAAAAAAAACATGTATTCACCACTATAATTTAAAATTCAAATATAAAAAACAGTGACAAGTTTATCAAATACAATCAATGATTTTTTTTGTTGCATTTTTCATTCAATTAATTCTAAAGGTCGTCACTGGTGTATTGTTGGTGTTACTCATTATTTTTAATTATTTAATGTGAACAAAATATTGAATTTTAATAGAAACAAATAATCAATTAAATCAATAAATCGAACTATCGGGGAAAATATTGCAATTTCATTCAATTCAATTTGAATATGTATGTATGTCACGAAGGTGAAATGTATGTGAATTTTTAAAGTTCTTCCAATTTCAATTTACCATTGAAAAAATCACGATCAATAAGATATTCACCGTATCCGGCGCCACCATTCGACCGCAATAAAGCAGCCAATTTCATTAGTTTATTGATTGACATGATTTGTTCATCAATGAAATCATTTTCTAAGAAATTCATTAACTAAAATGATTGATACAATTAATTAGTTAGTTGAATTGAAATTTGTTAAAGGGTTAAAAATTTACATGAATATCTTTACACGTCTTTTCGGCAATACGATGAATTCGAATTATTTCATTAGTGACATGATGTTCTAATTCGATTGCATCTTCGACTGCTTCCAATGCATTTTTCCATGTGGTTTTAGCTGGCATCTAACAAATGAAAGGAGGATTATTGATTAAATTAAATGAAAATATCATATGTATTTGAGTTGTCCAATAAGTTCTTGCCGATTTTTCAATGATTTTCTACGATATAATCGGCAAGAACTTTCCGGACAACCTATTGTAATATCAAATCAATGATTAATATAGCAAAATTACAGTAATATTGAATGTTCCAATAGTTGAACCACGTAAATCAATATAATTGATAAATTTATTCGAATGTTCATGTTCTTCTTGAGAATGATGTTCAAATACTTTAGCGAAACCAGGTCTTGCCATACGGATGCTACCGAAATGAAATGCCATTTGTTTATACACAAGACTGGCATGTTTTTCCAAATTCATTTGTTTGCGTAATTCAATCAAACATGAATCATGTAATTCATAATTATTAACACTACGTGGTAATGAATATGATGCTGCATCGATGCCATCCGATGTGAATGCATCTGGTCAGTTAATTAAGTTTAATTTTAATCAAAGTATTTTTAAATAAAACACAGTGCTACAGACCAAGAACAGCCAAACAGGACCCGGACAATGCAATCAGAAATATTGTGACCAAAACGAATGATTGATTCATTTTCTTGGAGCTGGCTGGTTTCTTATGGCTGGTTGATTGCTGCGAATCAGGAACAGAAAACTGAATTATAATTAATTAGTTTTGCTGGTTCAGACAAGTAGAAATATGAAATTTGTTCTGAGTTCACTATTCGAAGCACAAACTGGTGAATGATGATTTTGATCGAACAAATAAACAAGTGTGATTTGAACCGAAATAAGACTGAAAAGCCGAAATCAAATATGGCCTCGAATATCAATTTATCCAATACAATGGTTTCAAAAGTTTTAAATCGTAGTTTTAAAATTAATTTTCATAGTTTTCAAGTTTATTTTCGTAATTTTGAATGCAATTTTACAACGATAAAATTACTAAATTAAATTTTAAAACTACGAAAATCAATTTCAAAACTCTGAATTAAAACTTGAAACCCTGTAAAGAAATGAAATAATCATCAAAGTAAATTGATTCGATTGATGTTTGAATAAGAAGAAAAAAACATGATTTTTATCATGTTCAATTGATTTATATCACATATATTTACATGCAAAGATAAAATTTGTTCAATTATTTCTTATACATTTTCTTTAACACATCGCTTACATTCGATTAATTCCCTCTACAAATTGACATCAATCAATTTTCAATTATTCAATTCAATTAAATCAATTTAACAATCACAATTTATTGTTTGTTTGTTGAACAATTCGGCTTCGATTAATCTGTTATTGATTCGATAATTTTTTGTTACAATTTGATCAAAATATATTTTTTTCAACCATTCAAAATCTGCTGAATCGTTTGGATTGGAAGATGAATGAATAGCTTAACATATAACTTACGTGATGATCTGTTGGTTTGTTAGTTTCAAACGAATTCAAAGTTTACTGTGGAAATTTTCTTATTTTCGAATCAAAATTTAAATTTTTGAATTTGTCTTTGTTTAATTATGACATAAGACGCAACCAAAATTTTCTTTGCGGAAAAAATTGCGTGCTAATTTAACAAATTTTTGAATGATTGTCAGATTGCCAAAATCGAAAAAAAACAGATTTCATGTCATGTTTTTGTTTTCACTGAAAAAAAACAAGAAGTGACAACAAACAATGAACATCAATTTGACAAAATAAATTTATTTAACACAAATTAACAAAATCAAAAACAAATACATTCTGGTTGTCCGAAAAGTTTTTGCTGATTTTTACAATCATTTTCTAGGGATATGACACTGGCGAAAACTTTTCGGACAACCGTAATACATTTTCAAAAATTAACAAAATACAAATGATTTTTTATTTTTTAATAATCAATGCATATGGACAGCCATTAATGATTAAATGTGGAACTACATGATGATGATGATGATGATGTTTGATTGATTGATGATTAACAATCGATTGTTCATTATCATTGTTGTAATTGATTAACAGCTGATTATCATTGATTTTGGCCTTATTATCATTAACATTCGATTTACTACTACTGCCACTGCTATTTCGTTTAATCATTTCAATATAATCATTAATTTGATTATATAAAATTTTTGATTTTTTATTACGAAATATGAACAAGCCTTCACCAGTTACTGATTTAGATCCGGCTTCAAATGATATACTATTACTGGTATAACCATAACGTCTTAGATGTTTGTATGGCCATTCAAATAATATACTTGATGATTGATTATCTTCTGGTTGTTGTTGCTGCTGTTCATCTTGGGGTAAATATTTATGATTTATTTTCAATTTCAACTTAGTAGATTCAATTATGAGATGATATATGATGAATGGCTTCAGTCCACAACGGATTGATGCATCGGTTTCGATAACTTGAACATGATATACATTATTGTTGATATTATGTTCAATATTGTCATTGTTATCATTGTTACTAGTCATAATTAACTTGTTCATTTAATTCTAAATTCAACTTGATTGGATGAATGTGATTGTAATCATTATATTCAGTGATTATTATTGGGGTTGGGTGCTTCATTCAAACAATAGAAGAATGGAAATTTTGTTTGCTCAGATATTTATATTTCAACAATACACACAGCCATACACACAAGGCTATAGATTTATTTTGATCAATAATAATCATTATTTTCAAAGAAAAAACGGAAACCAAAACTATTTACGTCACACTTTTATATTAAAGGTTGTTGTCCAAAAAGTTTATTCGGCTAAATCAATAAAGTTGTTCGAAAAAATCGGCTAAAACTTTTCGAACAACCGAAATACATTATTGTTGTCGTATCCATTTTGTTTCATAAATCAAATCTCATCAATATAAGCGTTGTTTTGCCAGCAATCATTCCTTTGGAAATATGATAATTTTAAATTTAGTAAATTTAGTAAAATTCGATTATTTCCATTTTTGAATATTAAGGGTTAGAGGTTTTTAAAAAAATATTAAAAATATCCGAACCTTTTGAAGTCAAATAAATTGGCTCCTTATAATGATGTTCAATCATATCGGCTATTGTACGAAATGTCTATTTTTGACAAAAAAAATGATTGAATTAAAAGTGATGATGATTTTTGAAGATTTAAATATAAATAAATAAAGGGTTTAAATTTAATTCAAGGTTTAAAGTTTTAATTCGTAGTTTTAAAATTGAATTTCGTAATTTACCGTTCAAAATTTTATTCAAAACTACGAAAATCAACTTTAAAACTCTGAATAAAAACTCGAAAACCCTGTAAATAAATATGAATAAATGCTTACTTTTTCTCGCGGTTTTTCACTTCCTAATGCATAATAACGATCAGAACGTATGCGTATATTCAAATGAAATATACGTTGATTATATAATAATGTAAGCGTATAAGGCATCCGTAAGCCAGCTCTTCGACTTTTTCGCACTAAAAATGCTCCATCAATGCTAATATAATGCTGCAATAATAATGTTTCAGCATCATTTCGTTCAATATCTAGGAACCATGGATAGCTTTTCAAGGATAACGATTCATCATTATTATTCAACGAATCATCTCTGGGTATCGGTGGTAATGGTCGGTCTATGACTATGAAAATACCCCCAGAAAAAAATCGAATCATTAAGGGCTTCAAAAAATGTCAATTCAAAAACTACCTGTTGCCGGTATATTAGGACTAGAACGATAACTTGGACCTATTTTATCGATCAATGTTATTTGTGTAGCTGCTGCAGCTGCTGTTGTCGAAACATTTGGCATTAAATAATCATTATTACTGTTGTTAGGGCTATTGTTATTGGTGATTGATTTCATTGATAATTCATAAGAATTGGTCAGCATTGATGATGTCAAATGATGATTAATGGATGATGACACTACCACTATTTCATCCAACAAATCTGGAGGTGGACATTTTGGTAATGGTGGCGGTGGTGGATCCGAAATTGGTCTTCGTATATGTCTATAATTCATAAAATTACAATGAACATATTTGAAATTTCAGAAAATTTGACCTTATTGTAATTTTTTTTTGTTTATTTGAATTAATTTCAATTGATTGTTCTCACCTTGAAATTGGTGATGATTTTATTAGATTCATTTCTTTACTACCATCATTTATATTTGATTTATTTAGCAAATTATTGTCGTTTATTGTGGCAGCATCCTACACGTTAAAAAAAATAGTCGAAAAAAATTCAAAGTCAAAAAATAACGCTTATTTTCATTTGGATAATTACCTGATTTGTAGAGTTTGTGGTCGTCGATTTATCCGTATCGTAAGCATAATCATCGTCGACAGAATCTTCAAAGTCATTAGTATTTTGAATATAATTGTCAATATCATTATCTTGATCTTCTTCTTCATCATCATCATCGTCATCAAAATCTGAAGCCCAATCAAATTCATAATCCATTTCATTCAGTTTTGAATAGTTCTCATGATCATTTCTTAATTCATTAACATGATTTACTTGGATTGGCGGCGATGATTTACGAATCATACGATTTATGGTTGGAATTTTATATTTGGCCATTTTCCTATGGAAAGGATTAGAACCAATTAATCATTCGTAAATCGAACCAAATATTAATGCTGTCCGCAAAGTTTTTACCGATTTACTGATTGAAAAACATTTGAAAATCGGCAAAAACTTTTCAGACAACCATATAGAATTGAATACTTTTTAATGAAATATTTCATTTGTGGTAAACTAGTCGATGATTTGATTGAATCCAACTGTTCGTGAAGGCTGTTGGCCAATATTCGGTGACGATTCATCATTGTTTCAATGTTCAAAATTTTGACTGAATTTCCAAGAGTCTATAGATCAAACACTTGGAAAATGTTGGGTCAATGGACAGAAAAATATGTCAACGTAATCGGTTGTCTAAATGATTCGAAATTCGAATTGAAAATGACAATTTTTTTATAATTTAAACTATTTAAACCTGAACAATAATTATATGATTTTTTTAAAAGGGTGAAATTAACATTTTTTTAAAATAAATAAATATTTCTGGTTGATCACAGTTGTTGTTGTTGTGGAAAAATAAACAAGATAAACAAACAAACGAAATGACTGGCCTTTTTCTTAAATTATTTTCAAGAGAAAAAATAACTCGGTGGTTCAAGCAATTTTAAGCAATTATTGTGTTATTATGGCTGTCCGAAAAGTTTTTGCCGATTTACTGATTGAAAAACATGTGAAAATCGGCAAAAACTTTTCGAACAACCTAATATATTAACCATCATCATCAATTTGCTGCTGAAAACAACTAATAGAAATGCAAAGAGAAAGTGATTTTCTGTTGTTCAAATTTGAAGAAAATAATGTTTGAAAAAAAAGAGAACATGAACATTATTCAAAGAAATTCAAAACTATTTGAAATGTAATCATGGAAAAATGAAAATGAAATTAAATAATTACACATTTTCTCATGGATTTTTTACATTCACATTCATTTATTTTATTTAGGTTGTCCCGAAAGTTTTGTCCGATTTTCATGTGACAACTCTATTGATTGAACCGAATGAACTTTTCGGACAGCCATAAAATATTATATTTTAAACTTTTCCACGATCCAATTATTTTTCATTCATTTCAATTTTATATGACAATTTTCAATCATTTCGTTATTTTCCACAAATTCATAATGGCAATTGTTGGTCGATGATTTAATAAATAATCAAAACACACGGAAAAAATAATCCATTCTAATGGATATATGAATATTTATTAATGGTCATTCGATTCATTTTTCATTCGAAATTCGAATGATTTTAATTCGAATGTTTTAATAATGATTCGATTTTGATTCGAATCATTATTATTTAAAACATTCATAATTTGAATATTCAAAAGACAATTCAATTGTCAGTTCGTAAACAGGTGGCGCTGATTTTGGTAATCAAACTTTTCAAAATTTAAGTGAAAAATGAAAAAAATAGACTATATTTTAATTATGAATAAAAATCAATTAAATAAATCCATTAATTAATTAATTAATGAACTTTGAACTCTGTCAGATCATTTAGAATTTGATATTACAAAATGAATGGGGGGTAAAAAAATATCACAATGAAAGCTGATAATAAACACTTTCATCATCATCATCATCGTCGTCGTCATTGTCATCATTGTTGCGGCGATTACGGTCATTATTTGTGCCATTGTTCTCATTATCATTATCATTGTTTTGATTAGAATCTTCATGATCATCGAAATCATAATCATCTAAATCATAATCATCTTCTGAATGAAAACTCAACGAAGGAAATGTTGTATCATCAGAATCGAAATCATCATCCAAATCAATGTCATCATCATCATCTTCATCATCGTCGTCATCGTCATCATCATCATCATCACTATCACCATCCGGTGCATCATCATCATCTTCATCTTCATCATCCGTTCGATCTTCATCATCTTCATCACGTTTACGGCCAATTTCATACACACGTATAACACTATCGGTTGAATATTGATCATTCATAACATTTTCAATTATGGCAACAAAACGATCATTCGAATCGATTGATAACGAATTGATCGTTCGTTTGACATCAATCATTGTGATCAATGAATAATCGTAGCCATCGAATGTACGAAACGATGATTGATATGATTTTTCACTAAAATTTTCATCATTATCATCATCATACAGAGCAAATATAACATCACCACGTTCATTAAATTTAACATGACTATCGGCCAATGCTTCAACAGTTTTCAACAATTTAAATGTTCGCAGATCCCACTATTAAAGCGAAGAATATAGAATTAAATGTAATTGTTCAAATAAAAACAATAGCCTTACAATTTCAGAACTGGATATCATTTCGTGGCCACTTGGATGAAAAACTCCATTAATTTTTTGATTAAATTTATCAAATTTATGTACAGGTGATTCTTTACGTACATCCCATAATACACCATCATTTAGGATTAGACAATCATCCGGATGAAATGTTGCTATATTTTTACTATAATTATTTGAAAATGTTTCATCTTCAAATGTTCGTAACAGTTGTGAACTATTTAAATCATATAACTATAGTTTAAAGTGAGTAGAATTAAAGATTATGATTTCTAATTTAGTTCCAATAATCAAATACACTTACATGTGCAGCAAAATGATAAGTACCCAGTACTTTGTCTTGTAGCAGCTTACTGAATTCAACATATGTATCGTTTGGAAATGACATTCTACAAGTTTTTGGGGTAAAAATAGAATAATTAATTGTTCAAACAAATCAATTAAAACAATTCAATCCAATCCAATTACTTTTCATCCAAATTATTATCCGTAATGGACCATAGAACCGAATCTCGTTGATCAAATGTTGTCAGTATTGATTTATTGTCCTTAATTTGAAGCGAAAAAATCCCATAAAGATCAATTCATCAAATCAAAAAAAATACCGAAATACATACCCTTGATGGTTCAAGATGTAATATCGGCGTCCCATAACAATCGAATGTATTCTCTATCGTACCATTATAATTGAATACATGTAATTCACCATTTTCATTACCGGCATAAATCAGATCAGAATTGTGCTATATGAAATAAGAAAATAAGACTATAGATCATTACAATCAATGATAATTAACTTACAGCAAATGCACAATCAAAAAATAAGGTCGGTTCAACGCAACGAATATAACGAAATGAACGGAAACGACTATAAATAAATTTACGATTCATTTTCGAACCATAATGGCCACCATAGTGGGGATAATATTGACTACGTATTAAACGCTGGGCAATATTATATGGTGCAACATTACGTTCACGTGGTTCTGGACAACGGTGAGGTTTGAACAAATCGAACGGTGGACATGTTAATATTGGATTTTTACATGATGCATGTTGTTTACGGAGATATTCAATGACAATTGAATCAAGTGATATTTGATTCGATTGTTGCGGCTTTTGTTGTTGTATGGGATTTGGAACGGAATTGTATTTTTCCTTTCTATTCGGTGTATTATTGATCAATCTATTATGAACATTATTACAACTGCTTAAACGATTTCGATTTGAACGATTAATTTTAATCGAAATTGGACCATTATTTAATGATGATGTTTCAAGATTATTGGTGTCCAAAGATGATTTGGATGAATAGTTTTGCAGAGATGAATTTTGAGACGATGAATTTATTGATGATGTTATGGCTGTTGAAGGTGTTGTAGCTGATGAAATTTGGCGAGACTGTTGAATTGAGAAAAATTGTTTATTATGTCAAGACTATTGTTATATCGTAATTAAACAAACTTACAACTCTTTGATGTATCGATTTAGTTGGCGTTATGAATTTTAATGAATTTTTTATTTGATTATTCATTGCCATATCGGATAGGTCAGCTTCTTCGGCCAATATTTGTGCTGATTTTTCCAAACCTTTGGCTATTAAATGATTATGAATCAATTTCAATAGTTCTTTTTCATTATAAACAATTTTCGTTTGTGTGATCACTTCAGCTTTGTTAATATTACCGATCGATGTTTCGATTGCTGTATGAACGACCGGTGTCCCCGTAATTCTTTCAATTAATTCAATATAATATTTACAAAATTTCAAATATTCAGCTCGTTTATCTTGTAGTACCGGTTCTTTTAATAAAGCTAATTGGGGAAATTAGAGGATTAATGAATTGGCTTGAATTTAATTTGACTGAAATCAACGTACTTTGTATTTTTCCATCGGCAAACAATGGCAATTTACGAATAACTTGTCGAACATTTTCACTTCGAGCTAATCCACATAGGGCTTTACAGCTAAGTTTTCGGATTGAATCAGCATCATTTAACGGTGTTTTAGTGACCAATAAATTAATCAAAATCATTATTCCATTATTTAGTCGGACACAATTCCATAATTTATTCAAAATATCTTCACCATAACGTATAAGCTTTTTCTTGGTCGTCGATACATTGCTTAATGATGTTTTTGCCGTCAACGAACGATTGATTGGACCACAAACACAATTAATTATTACATTCAGCGCTGAACGTTGACATTCAGGTTCGTAATTCAATTCACCGGATGCTGCAGTCAAAATGGTACGAATGCCGACCATAAAATGATTATCATCGAATGGAATCGATTCGGTTAGGATCAGCTGAAATTTCGGTATCACTGTACAAACGACCAATACATCTAGGGCACTGCGAACAGCATCAGATCTAGAGAGATATTGAGCCAAAGAAATTAATTATTATGAATATCACAAGCAAATTTTTAAGAAAAAATCAAGGAGACATACTTTCCACTGAAATTCCATTCATATGGCATAGAAATATATTGTATCAGCAGCTTGGCGCCACCATATTTGATCAATTTTTCTACCGGTTCCCATTGAAAACGTAATGGTACTAAATGTAGCATTGCATCCACATATTCCATGATCAAATCATAATCACATTTGATTGGTTTCTTGGCTGGATAATTGATATTCATTAACCTTAAATAGCTTTGGTTGCTATTATCATGTTTTCCATATGTTTGAATCAATGATTGTGCTTTCAGTATTAAATGTGTTTCGAAATAACGTTTCATTGTGATACAAATATATTTTGCATATTGTCTTTTAGCCGCTAATTCATCATCAGTGTATAATAAATCTTTTGAAAATAAATCAATCATTGATATTTCATTAATTATTTTCCTCAAACCATCTTGGAAATCGAATAATTCAACGATTTCTTTATAATAAAATGCAAGACTAAGGAATATCATTGCATTATTACGACTTGAATCATGTGAACGTTCGATTAGATATAGTGTATATGATACCAATTCATATTGTATTTCACATGGTAGTGAACATATTTTTTCCATAACATCTTCTTGATAAGCTATACTACTCAAGCATACGGATACACCACATGCAGCCAATGATTGTTTGTAAATGCTCAATATTTTCAGTATTCCATCATTGTTCACAAATTCTAAGGCTATTTTTTTATGACAAATTAATGAGGCTAAATACTGTAATAAATTAAAATGAAAATTACAGATTATTCCAATTAACATTCACAAACAAAGTAATTAATTCAATTACCTTCAATGATTCGAATGCTAAACGAACATCAGGATTTCGATCCAGATCAACATTTTCCAATATCATTGAAATGGCATCAAATTCATAAACGAAACTAA
Source organism: Psoroptes ovis (assembly GCA_002943765.1). NCBI lineage: Eukaryota > Metazoa > Arthropoda > Arachnida > Sarcoptiformes > Psoroptidae > Psoroptes > Psoroptes ovis. The sequence continues at coordinate 47,862 of PQWQ01000044.1, read as the reverse complement.
TATATTCTTGATAACTACCCAACGATGTCAAATACTGGATGATAAAACGTTGACTAATTTCATTGGTCAGTGGATATACTTTTGATGAACCAATTACATAGATTTCCAATTCAGCCCAACTACTATTTGAACATTCATTTGATGGACTTGAAATACGTCTACGTTTGGTTGCTGGTTCGAAATTTTTAGTGATGGTTGATGAGTGACCATTATGATTAGTGTCATTATCAATGTATGATTCATAAACATTCGATTTTCTTCGCTCTTCAATCAATGAACGAAGTTTTTTCAATAAAATCGGAATCAATTCAGCGTTTTGTTGTTGAAAATGTTCAGCAATATCAGGTAATTCCATTGCTGCAGCCAGCAGGCCAGTTGCATATGATTGCAGCGGTTCATCTTCATCTTTGGCCAGTGTCAATAAACGATTTATTAGCGCAACCTGTTCGAAAATCATTTTGAATTAGTGTCAATGGCAAAAATCAAGGATAATACTACATACAGACTCGATATTGAAAAATCCAGACAACTCCAGACCGGGTAAAATATCGATGGTTAATCGACAGGCAGCAATTTGTAGTTCACGATTATCACGATTCAATAGATATGATGTGACAAGCTATCAGAAATAAATGAAATTGATTACAAAACAAATCGAATTATTAAAAAATAAAACAAAATTACTTTGTCCATAAAGTCTTCATTTTTGAATAAGGATTTCAACAATGGTCCAAGACTACATGATGGCTTTATACGGCTAGGATGGCGATCATCGAATGGATCCGGATCCATTTTCAAATAGATTTCGGTCTCTTTTTCCAGCAATTCAGAGATGCTACATTAAATAAACAACCAGAAAATCAATCATAGAAAATAAATGGAAGGAATCGTTACTTGGTCAATTGTTCGATAACATTCGTAATCGAACTATCCTGGGTCCATCGTTCCAGATATTGTGTCAGTGTTTCAGTTGATTCCAGCATTTTTGCCTATGCTTTAAATTGGAAAACTATTTGACTAATTTATCGACGAAATTTCGAAGTAAAGACCCACTAAATCAACTAAAATTGTTTCGAAATATTCAAACAAATCAAGCGAAAAATTAATTTGATTCAATTGTAAACAACACAAGTATATTGTGGGCACACAATAGCGCACCATTCAATTAAATGGCAACACCAAAACACATGTGTATGGAAATTGTAATTTTTTTCTTTAATTTCTCTCTTTCTGTTCATTCAGAAAATTAGTAATTTTATGTTGCGAGGGGAACCTTATTGGGTTAGAATAGTTTGCCAGGTGCAAGTAGTCACTGTTCATATTTTTCACGTGTTCTCATATGTAAACAAATGTGATTATTTTAAATTGAAAAATTTCTCATGATTTAAACCAGCATCATGTCCACATTCAAAACAACAACAATATCTACATTACCGGCCATAATTGAACCACTGTCTGAATCGGCAAAATTTTGGAAAAATAATGTCCAACCAGCAACTGTTTATCGTGAATTGAATTCCATTAATCATGTAGACATAAATGAATATAATCAAATATTAGCAACATCAGCCGCTAATTTATCCCTGTATAATTTAGAATCATCCGAAAAGAAACGTACATATCAATCACCGAATCATACAATTCTTTATTGTGGTAATTTTCGCAGAGAAAATCAGAAATTATTTGCAACTGGTGCTGATGATGGCGTTGTTCGTATTTGGGAATTGAAAAAATCTAAACCATTGCGATTACTTGGCAGTGATAATAACAATGAACAAAAACAAAAACACTCTGCGCCAGTACATCGTGTCGATTTTCATGGTCTGAATCAAATATTTTCTTGTGGTGATGATAAACAGGTGAAATTATGGGATTTTATTGAAGAGAAAATTGTTTGTAAATTCAACAGTGTCGATCGAACAACAGCTCATGATGATTATATTCGTGCATCATGCCTGGTTGAAAATGCATCGCTATATGCAACAGGCTCGTATGATCATACGGTTAAATTATGGGATCCGCGACAACCACAAAAATCATGTCAACAATATAAACATAAGCAATCGGTTGAATCAATAACCAATCGAGATCTATTGATTATATCATCAAGTGATTGTACCATACAAATATTCGATATTGTTGCCGGGAAAATATTACGTACATTAGAAAATGTCCATCATAAAACAATAACATGTGTACATAATCACGATAGCTGCCTTCTAACAGCATCGATTGATGGCCATTTGAAAATATTTGATTATAATTTCAATGTAATCACATCGTTCAATTATCAACCATCACAATTGCTTACTTGTCATTATAATGGGTCATATTTGGCTGTCGGCACCAATAATGGTATCTTATCGGTTAACAAGGTTTCATCAAAATCAAAAGCTCTGAAATCAGCAGCCACCAATAAACCTAGTTCATCATCGTATAGCAGTGATAATGAAGTCGGCAATGAATTCTTATTTCATTCAATACCAAAAAGTAAAAAATTAAAATTCGATAAAAAGAATACATTTATTATTAATGAGGATAACATTAAGATAAATGCCGACTTGAAACAGCTGTACCGGCAAGAAAAACATGAACAATTATTAAGAAAATTTAAATATTCAATGGCATTGAATCGTGTCATGACTCAGTACTGGCAAACAGATCCCGAAAAAGTAATCAATTTTATGCAAGAGCTGATTAGACGTAGCGGCATTCAACAATCGCTGGCCAGCCGCAGTTTTAAAGATTTAAAACGTATCATTCGATTTATTTGTGCGAATTTTGCCGATATTCGCTATCAACGAATATTGTTAGACGTATCATTGATATTGGTCGGAATTTATGAAATGGATATCAAAAATAACAAACAAATTCGTTTCTTATTTCGAAAATTACATCAATGTATAAACAATGAAATCACTGTGCTACATCAAATGAGTGAAATTGATGGACAATTACAATTTTTAATTAATTCACAAATTAAATAACAAATAATAAATCGAATTGAATTCAAACAAAACAACTAAACTAATTCATTTTGTTCAAATAATAATAAGAATTTATGGGTTTTTGATATGGAAAGTTTCGATTTTGATTATCAAATATTACGGTTGATGATGTTGGTGATGATGATGATGGTGATACAGGACTCAGCTGTGTCATTGAAGATGTTTGTAAACGTTTATCACAAACAACATCCAAAAATCGGCTTAATTTAACTGAATTTGTTGTACCTGGTTGTAATGAATTACTATTACGACAATTCAATTGTATAATATCACAATGTAACAGCTCAATTAATTCATTTTTCATTGATAATTGTGCGCCTGATGATGATACTAGGTCTAGTTTGGTGGCAACAATCAATATCGGTATATTTAGACCGATAAATGATTCACAATCATATTCAAAATCATTATCATCCGACACTGGGAACAATGCTTGTGATATACTATTACTAAAATAACGTTCTTTATCAGCGATACAATAATTATCAAAACTATTATTCATATTGGCGGCAGTAGCATTCGTGGTGGTGACACCAAATATTGCTTGTCCAAGCCAATTTTTCAAATTAAATTCCGATTTACGATTCGTTAGATCTTCAACAAGTATTATCCCGTGGAATGAATTGAAAAATATCTTCCGAGCAATACTATGTGAACGTGATCCACCAACATCCCAAAATTCAATCAAATAATTCTTCTCACTGGGTGTACCTTCTTTATAACGATGTATTTTTATATCAATCGAACAACCAATAGTCCATCTGGTTTGTTGTAATGTTTGTGAATGACATATTAAATGAACTAGCGATGACTTGCCAACACCTGAATCACCGAGTACTAATATTTTGATTTTTTCATTTAAAATCGGGGCAGCTGTCATGATTAATGAATATTTGAATTGATTTAAAAGCCAAAATAACAATTTAAATGGCAAAAAATCGTAAACAAACACTGAAAATTGAATTCAACTCAAAACAACAACACCAGATGGCAGCATGTTTATGAGTTTTTTTTTTTTTTTGAATTTTCATCACTCAAAATTTTAAACATAAATGAATTATTTTTCTGCTAATTAAAATTAATTAACAATCAATTTTTGGATTATTATCATTATTATGTAATCGACAACAATCAACTACGCCTTGTTACACAAACATTAAATATTATCATTCATATGTGATGTCTATTAAAATACATGGATTTCATGAATTGAATTGACCTTTATTTTTTGTTGTTGATTTTGTTCGCCCTCAAAATGATTTTCTCTACATGAATCTTCGCATGTTAATATTTATTCACTTAAAATAAATGAAACTGTTTCTTAATTGAAAAAAAACGTTTATTCATTTTCTTCTCAATCAAAGAACGTGTTGATCTAAATAATAATACAAGATTTCAAGTTTTAATTCAGAGTTTTAAAATTGATTTTCGTGGTTTTAAAATTGAATTTCGTATTTTCACGGTTTAAAATTGCATTCAAAACTACTAAATTCAACTTGAAAACTACGAAAATTAATTTTAAAACTCCGAATTAAAACTTGAAATCCTTGTAATAATTCCAAATAAAGTCAATTGAAAATTGAAATTAAAATAACGGGCGATTCGTCTTCAAATTTTCCACTAAGCATCTTTGATTCACGAATTCTCCTTTGTGTGTGTTTCATCAATGTGTGATTCACAATCAATGACCGTAATTCATATATTTAAGTTATCTAAATGAATTATTCAAAATAAACATTTTGCTAAGCAGCACTCAAACATCGGCAAAATACCTTGGCCATCAAAAATTGATGTGAAAACAAATTAAAAGTTAAATGACCCTTTGCCAATATTGGCCAAAACTAAATTTAAAAATCGAATATATTTGAGAGAATACATGTAATATTTAAGGCAAATATTGTAAAGGTTATACCTTCAACTTTGATATAAAGTATTGAAGAGACCGAAGGAACAACGATTGATTGTATTTGTATCCATCCCCTCATAAACATATGAAAATTATTTTTAAAAATCTTTCAATTCAATGTATATGCCAATATATTTAACCACCATGCACTAACAACAATTCGATAATTTCGATGATCAAAGTGTATAGAAATTTGCCAAAAATACCAATAAATAAGTTGCAAAGTGCTCAGTTTCAATATTTTCAGCAGTCGAACCAAGCAACAGTAAGCAGAAATCATATGCAGCAGTAAAAAAGCAACAGGTAATCAAAAAACAAAAATTGTTCATAAGCTGGTTGTTGTTGTTTGTTACTGCTGCTGCTGCTGGTTATTTTGTTTGTATTAATTGTATAATGAGAAATATCAGGTAAAAACTTGTCCAATTTGTGTGGTGGTATGTTATGTTAGTGTCTGCTGTGTATGTGTGTTTTGCAATTTATTTATTTTGATTTTATGTGAATTTTGCCAATCTATAATTTATAAATGAAATAATAATGATGTGTATTGAACAATAATAATAATATTTAAACATCTTTGATCAACAAGAATTATTAACATCAACTTGTTTTTGCGTAATCATTTTCATATTTATTATTACGTTACTTACGTTTATATATTTGTTTAAGAAAATATTCAATTTTGTTATGTGAAAAATTGTAAATTATTTGTGAATTCATTCGATTCATTAATTCAAAAATTCAACGTTTCAAAAAATATCAACAAAATGCCAGCATCTTAAATAAAAAGAGAAGATCAATCACCTCGATATATTTGATAATAATAATAATTGATATAGTTGTGAATTATATGAGTTGATGTTTTAATATTTTGATGTTTTATTATGATCATTAATTCAACATTATTTGATTTATCAATGTGAATATACTTAATTAATATTAAACAAACATTAATGAATCATAATGATCTTATTTATCCACGTTTTATCCATGGGAATTTACCGTTAATCGAATGTTTTTTCATTAATTTTTCGAATGTTTCGTGCATTAATCGAATGTTTATGATGATGATGATAATTGATTCGACGAATGTATCCCAAGCAACCACAAATTAAATGATAATACTAATCATCCAAACATGAATGATCAATCAATTTGGATACAGCAAAAAACATTTACCGCTTGGATCAATGAACAACTGCGCTCAAGTGGTCATAGTGTTAAAAATTTACAAACAGATCTGTCGAATGGTATCAAGCTAATTGCATTGGTTGAATGTTTACAAAAACGTCAATTAAATAAAACAAAATTATCATTAATTAATAATAATAAAATTTTGAATCAACATCATCAATCAATTGAAAATGTACAAATTGCATTGAATGCTATCGCATCCGATCATATACGGCTAATCAATATTAGTAAGTCATTCATTTTTGATTATTTATTTACCGTTCTTTGATTGTCGGGTTTTTGCCCTGTTGTTTCACATCGTTACACCGAATAGGCAGCGCCGATATCGTATCCGGTAATCTCAAATTAATCCTCGGTTTGCTATGGCAATTAATCACTCGCTATCAATTGGGTAAAGCAACAACACCACCGAAAAAATTAATGCTATCATGGCTTGAATCAGCATTACCTGAATTGAAAATAACAAATTTTACCCGAGATTGGAATAATGGCATTGCACTGGCAGCGTTATTAGATTTTTGTCGGCCAGGCGTTTTCAGTGATTGGCCCAAACTTTCGCCTAAAAATTGGTTAGCCTTGATTCTTTTTGTGATTATCGATGATTAATTTGATTATTTGAAATTTTCAGCTTGGAAAATTGCCACAGAGCGCTGACCATTGCTCAAAATGAATTCAATATTCCAATGATTATAATGGCCGAAGATTTATGTAATCCAAATTTAGATGAAAAATCTGCCCTTACTTATTTGTCATATTTTATGAAAGAAAATGGTCCAGGTTTCAATTTGATAATGAATTGGACCAAACAAATGTTACCTGATTGTAATATAACCAATTTAACTGTAAGTCCATTGGTCTTTTTTCATTGGAACATTTGTCAATTATTGATTTTTCAAATTCAATTAGACTGATTGGAATAGTGGAATATTATTTTGTCGATTACTGCATAAACTTGGTGCAAATATCCCCAATGTTCACAGCCTAAAATCGGATAAAAAATATTGGGAAAATAATTGGTCATTAGCATTTGATGGTGGCCGTAAATTAGGTATTGAACCACCGAATCAACTGAAAGCAAAACATTTTTCTGACCCTAACATTGAATATATAAGTTTAATGGCATATCTAACCAAACTGTATCATTTATCAAGCAAACATGATGTATTACGAATCATTGGAGTGAATTTAAATAATGTTTTCGTACAGAAAGAAGCATTGTTTAAGATTGAAATCTTAGAAAATGATATTGAATTAGAATCAGTTCGATCGGAAGTACATTCACCATCCAACAAATTAGTTACATCCGAAATAACTGTTAATAAATTTGGTGGCCAAGGAAAATTTACACCATTAGAGCCTGGATTACATGAATTGAAAATTTTTTACCGAGAAAATCTGGCTACAAAACCATTGATGATCAAAGTTCATCCTGATTTGACAAATGTTATATTTTCTGGTATTGAACCATGTTCCGTTGGTTCATTGGTCGAAGTTGTTGTAAGTTTTGTCAATTTCGCCATTAATCAATCATTCTAATTTGTAATTTGTCTTAATCGAAATAAGATTAATTCGAATGGAGCTGGTTCTTCGGATGTCAAAGTGATTGCTGTATCATCGACCCACCGTGAATTGAATTGTGAATTGATTGAAAAGGACAATTCAATCATAGCGAATTTCATTCCAGATGAAATTGGTGAATGGCGTATAGCGATCACTTATTCAGGTGAACACATCAATGGTAGTCCGTTCCCGTGTTTGGTTTACGATAGTAATCAAATCAAAGTCAATTATAACGATATTCATGAAAGCCTCGATGAAAACATTCAATTTTCAATCGATACACGTGAAGCTGGTTGGGGTAAATTAAACATCCAGGTTGTACATTCATCCAATAATCAGCAGCCAGTCCCGATCGAAATTGATGAACGTGGAAACGGTGTTTATAATGTATGGTTTAAACCAACGATTGTGGGGAAATATTTGATTCATATAACATTTAATCAACAAGAAATTCCGAATTCACCATTCGAAATCAATGTTCGATCGAACACATTAATCAATGACCTTAATGATCGAATGAACCGAGCAACTATTGATGAACGGGCAAAATTATTGGCCCCTAATATCACGCGAAAACCGAAATCAATCGAAATAATGCACCAAGAAAATCAAGAAATTTATGGAACACAATTAGGCCAAATTGCACAATTAGAAATTAATAACATTAGTGATGTAAGCAAGCTCTCGTATTTTGTCAAAGATCCAATGCAACAAGAACTATCGGCGACATTAAAACGTATCAAATCATCCGAATCGAATTTGAATGATGATTATTCATATAAATTAGAATTCAAACCGCTCATGGTTGGCCAGCATCAAGTATTCATTGATATTGATGATCAACCAGTAACGGATAGTCCATTCATATGGAATGTTTATGATTGTAATCAAGTTAAAGTAGTGTTTCCAAGTGATCAAAATTTCCTGATTGGACACGATGTCCACTTTGAAATCGATACCAATAATGCTGGTCAAGGAAATTTAGAGATTACCATTGATAATGGAGCTACATTAGCCACCACCAAACAATTGACAGAAACAAAATATTTATGCTTATTCAAACCGCAATCAGCTGAAACAATAATCGATATTCGATTCAATGGTGAACCCGTACCACAATCACCTTTTCATCTGGAATCCATCACCAATGGTGTCAAAAATGGTAATGAATCGGATAATAAATCAATGAATAGGGCCGGTACATTTCATATTGAATCATTGGAAAATTTCAAAGTTAATCAAACAAATTCATTTACAATCACTGTGAAAAATATGTCGATTTCGGTTGATGATTTATCTGTATCAATATTAAATATGGCCATATTGACGGCAATTAATTATCATATAACCGAAGAATCTGATAATGTTTTCCGTGTCACATTTCAAACATCGATCATTGGCGATTATGAATTTAAAATATTTTTCAAAGATTCAATTATACATACGTTCAACGCCAAAGCATATGATATATCGAAAATTGTCATCAGCGATATACCTGCACATATAATTCTAGGACAAAAATGTAGTATACAAGTTGATGCATCGAATGCAGGTGAAGGACAGCTGGAAATTGCTGTGAATGATGGTGAAGTACCGAATCATGTTCAAGTACTGGGAAACGGGAAATGTTTGATTACATTTCAACCCGAACTGCCCATACAACATGTTGTTGATATTAAATTTAATAATGAAAATATTATCGGTTGTCCATTCGTATGTCAAGTAGATGAATTTCCTGACCTCAAATTTGATTTATCCAAGATTGAATTGGTACAAGTTGGTCATCCAGTTTGTTTTGAAATTGATAGCAGCAATTATCGGCTCGAAAAAAGTAATTTCTCGGTTATTATTACATCGGCAACAAATAAAATAATTCCAGTCAACCTCACATATTCTCCAAGGGTCATTTGTGAATTCATCCCCAACGAAGTTGGCCCATATGCAATCAATTTTGAATATTGTTCCAAACTAATCTATGATCAACCATTCATTATCAAAAGTTTCGATCCAACCAAAGTGATTGTCAGTGCACCGGCAAATGGTTGTGTAGGCAAGACGATACAATTCATTGTCGATGCAATTTATGCTGGTGAAGGTAATCTTGAAATATCGGTGGTAACCAATGAAAAAAATGTCCCGACACAAGTTCAACCAATTGGTGGAGCAAAATTTGCCGTATGTTTTACACCGACCCAGGCCAATGATCATGTAGTTTCGATTACCTTCAACAATATTCCTGTTAATGGTTAGTATCCGCGATTGATTCGATTTTTTCTAGAATTGACAAGGTTAATGTCTCAAAAAATTTCAGGAAATCCATTCATGGTCAATGTACTACCATCAACCGACAAACCAATTGTAACCGGATCAGCATTACATTATTCACCTGTTGATCAAATTGCTCGTCTAACAATACACAATGTCGATTCGGAGAATGAAATAATTGCAAAAGTACAAGGTTGTAATCTCTTATTTGTTTTGTATTCAAAGTAATTTAGTTTATTTAAATTTTTACCCTTTATTTCTCTCAAAGATGGAAACAATCAAGTTGTATCGGCCAACATAATCAAAGATTTACAAAATCAATGTATACATCTTGAATTTTTGCCGAAGATGCCAGGTTATTATCTTTAATTATTTATTCATTGTGTTTATACCTCGATTAATTTCAATTTTTTGACCCACAAAACAAATAGGTGAATATAAGGTTCAAATAAAATACCGAAATGAACATGTACAAGGTTCACCATTTTTGACGAAAATTTATGATATCAAGAAGATAAAAGTCAAAGATATACCCGAAGAAATTTGCCTCGGGAAAATGGTTACCTTCTTAGGTTTGTTTAACCCTTAAATTTATTTGTTAATTTCATTCTATTTTTTCCTCAAAAGTTGAAGCAACAAATGCTGGACCAGGAAATTTAGAAGTAATCGTCAACAATGGTAAAGTTCCATCGACACCAAAATCATTGGGACCAAGTTTGTATGCAATATCATTTGTGCCTACGGATCCAGAAATTCATGGTATGTGATTATTTATGGTAGTCCGAATCAAAATCAATAATTGAACATTAATCAATATATTTCCAGTCATCGAAATCAAGTTTAATGGAAAAAATGTTGAAAGTGAGTAGCTTTGACCTTTGAATAATTTTGAAAATTTAAAATAATTCTATTTTCGAATTTAAGATTCACCCTTTCGTTGTAAAATTCTTGATACGGAAAAAGTAATGTTTCAACCGTTGGAAAAAGTTTCAGTGAATAAAGTTGCACAAATAACTATCGATACTAATGGTGGTTTATTAACCGAAAATTCAATCATTATTCTAAGTCCATCACATCGAAATTTAAAGCCCATTCTGCTAGGTGATCATCTTAATGGTTACCAAATACAATTTATACCCAATGAAGTCGGTGATCATGCTGTCGATATTAAAATTGGTGGCAATTCGATCCCGGGTTGCCCGTTTCTGGTTAAAGTTTATGATGCTAAAAAAGTTAAAGTTACTGACATCAAGAATGGTTTCGTTGGCAAACCGATTTATTTTTCGATTAATGCTAGTCCAGCTGGTGCTGGAAATCTCGAGATTATTGTTTCATCGAATGGCCGTAATGTTCCTAATTATGTACAGTCTGAAGGTAATGCACGATTTCGTGTAAATTTCAAACCTACCGAAGCAACGCTGCATACGATAAGTTGTAAATTTAATGGTGAACCAGTACCGGGAAGTCCATTCAATGTTCAAGTATTCGAAGCAAACACTTCTCTTGGAGCATTATTTTCAGAATCATCCATTAAAAATATTTCACTACATAAAGGTGTAGCGTTTCGAATCGAGAATCCAAATAATGAAATAAAACAATGTCAAGTAATGGTAACATCGCCAACTAATAAAAATATTAGTCCATTGGTCGAAAAACTACCCAAATGTTTTAGTGTTCGTTTCAAACCGACAGAAATTGGGCCACATCAAATGATGATTTCGCTGAATGGCCTACCAATACCTGGTAGTCCATTTACATGTAATGTTTATGATGTAAACAAAATCAAAATAGAACAACTACAAAGATGTCAACTGCATAAACCACATACATTTCAAGTTGATGCTTCACAAGCAGGTGAAGGTACCCTAGAGCTTTTCATATCAACTGATAATAGTTCAGTACGTGCCGAAGTATTGATGAAAAGTCGTGGTCTGTATGATGTTACTTTTGTACCTCAAGAATGTGTACCTCATTACTTGAATATGACATTCAATGATGAAGATGTACCGGGTAGTCCATTCAATATTGAAATTATTGAACCTGTAGCAATTTCACCTGTGCCATTGGCAGCGGCAGCACCACCGTCCTCAACCGTTGACATTGATCGTACACAAAAGTTGACAGGACGAATTAATCAAGTTAATATGATCAATTTACGCTCGAAAACATCTTCGTCTATCAATAATTTACGTGCAAATATTATCGGACCAAACAAAACAAAAATATCTGGGTCATTAATCAAAATGGATGACCAGAATTTCAAATTAGAATATATCCCCAAAACGATTGGTAAACATCGAATCGAAATACTTGAAAACGACAGACATCTATGGAAAGATCCATTATTCATCGAAGTAGTTGATCCAAATCAAATTCAAGTAACAATACCTTCCGATTGTTTCCTCGGGCAACAATTCGAATTCAATGTTGATGCTAGAAAAGCAGGCGACGGTGAATTGATGGTGAAAATATTGAGTCCTGCGACCAAAGAAGTACCATTAAGAATGGAAGAAATTGAATCAAAGCTATATCGTGTATCATTTATACCTAAGACGACTGATGTACATCATATCGAAATATATTTGGATAATTATGCCGTAATTGGTTCACCATTCTCAGTGAATGTTCAAACACCAGTTGAATCAATCATTATTTATGGTGAAGGTTTGAAAACAGCCAACTGTAATGATAGGGCTATATTTTTTATTGAAAGTGAAGAATTATCAGCCAATGATTTCGATATCATTGTCACTGAACCAACAAGATCACCATTACCTGTAAAATGTTATCAACAGAAGAATGGATGTCTATTGGTTGAATGGATGCCTAAAAAAATTGGTCCACACAAAATTGATGTATTTCACAGGGATAAACCAGTCATTGGGTCACCGTTTCAATGTGAAGTATTCGATGCATCAAATGTAAAAATTGAACCAATCGAATCATCACGGTTTGTGATAAATAAAAAAATTACTTTACATTGTAAGTAGGGTCATACTGTTTTAGATGTAATTCAATCTAATGGCAATCTTCTTTCCCTTAGTGAACCGTAAAAATGCAGGTTATGCTGAATTAGATGTAACCGTAACCAGTCCTTTAGGTCGCCACTTACCGATCGAAGTGAAAGGTATGCATAATGGTGAAGGTGAATTGATTGAATTCGTACCGACAGTACCGGGTAAATATAAAATTGCCATCACATATGGTAATGTTGAAATACCGGATAGTCCGATTACATTTTTTGCCCAAGAAAGTATATTGCCAAAAGTATCAGGTAATGGTCTACGAGCCGGGCAATTGAATGAACCATGTCATTTTCAAATTGATGCCAAAGATATTTATGGCTCACCTGAAATTAAAATTGATGGTATGAAAACCTTTGAAATCGAATCGAATTATGACAATTTTTTTCTCAATTCAACAGGCCCTGAAAGTGAAACATCATTTTTGATTGAAAAATGTAATGATATTTATAAAGTAACTTATATACCATTGGAAATTGGTATATTTGATGTCAAAGTATCTTGGAATGGCCAAGAAATCCCTGGTAAATATGATTGATTCGATTTTTTCGTCTTATTTTGATCTTTTAAATTAATATCAATCCATAGAAAGTCCATTCCATCCTCATATTGTTGATATTGATAAAGTAAGGCTGATTGGTGGCTGGGAAAATATTTTAGACAACCACAATAGACTTAATTGTTGTATTGGTGAAGAGAAAAAGCTAATATTCGATACAAGTGCCGCTGGAATAGGTAAACCCTTTAACCTTTATCATGATGATTGGTTTAATCAATTTGATTTGATTCAATTAGGAAAATTAACTGTAAAAATTAAACATGAAAATAATTTCGAAGATGTCCCAGTGGAACCGATTGGTTCCTCGCACAAACATCGATTAATATTCAAACCTAAATATTGTGGTAAATTAATCATTCAAAATTGATACCCTTTGAACCCATATTAATTATCGATTTTTTGAACAGGTGAATATGAAATTTATGTATATTTTGAGAGCTTTCTACTACCCAGAACGCCAATCCATGCGATTGTCAATGAAAACAGTACTGAAGGTGTTTCCGTAGTATTACGAGGTCATGGTTTAGCTGGTGCCCGAGTTGGTGAAGAAGCTGAAATTATTATCGATGGTAAAGATGCTGGTGATGGTGAACCAGATGTCACGTTGACTGGTGTTAAATCCGATATCAAAGTTAAAATTGTGGCGATCGGTCCCAGATTATATCGTGCATTATATGAACCTCGTATTCCAGGTATGCCATTAATAAATCTATGAAAATTGAGTGGAATAATTGACATGAATTGATTTTATCTAGGTACTTATCTATTGAACGTTCTTTGGAATCAAAAACAAGTTAAAGGTTGCCCGCTAAAAGTTCCTATTTTGCCAAGTTGTGATGCCAAACGAGTCATATGTAGTGGTGATGGTCTTAAAGGTGGTACGATTGGAAAAGAAATCAAAGCATTCATTGATACTAGACGTGCAGGTCCTGGTGAATTGAGTGCACAATGTATGGGTCCAAACAGAGCTGCCATTTGTGAATTGTATGACCAAAATGATGGAACATTTACATTATTGATTCATCCACATGAAGGTGGCAAACACACGTTGACTATTAAATATGGTGGACAACACGTCATAGGTATATATCCTATATTAATCATAGTCCACAGTCTAAAATGTTATCATGTCTTAGGATCACCATTTTTGTTGCGCATTTATGCAGCACCAGATGCAAGTAAAGTTAAAGTTGTTGGTCCCGGAATCGAACACGGTGTATTGCCAATTTATCAAAGTCATTTTCTTTGTGATACCAAAGGTGCTGGTGCCGGTCAATTAACTGTACGAATTCGTGGACCAAAAGGTGCTTTCAAGGTGGAAATGCAACGAGAAAATCCAAAAGATCGAATTATTTATTGTAAATATGATCCAACCGAACCAGGTGATTATCGGATCGAAGTTAAATGGGCCGGTGAACATGTACCTGGTTCACCATTTTTTGTAATGATTTTCGATACACAAGATGAGTTGAATCGTTTTTTGCGTAATGGAGCCAATAATTCAATGATATCGCTGCCACCATTGAATGCTATCGAACGAATGGCTGGACCAAATTATTCCGAAGAATGGAAACAAATTTCATGGAAAGGTTCGACTGCTGATTTATGATTGAAACATTCCTTTATTCTTAAGAATATTCCACCATTCATTGTGTTTACATTCTCATATTATTCTTGTTCATAATCCTATGATTTCATTTCATTTTTTAAAATTGTTTTTTGTATAAAGAAATGAACAATAATCTTAACAAAATTAAATTAAAAATTTTCAAAAAAAAATCCAAAATGACTATTTCGCTCGATAGATGGCAGCAATTTCGTCATTTTTTTTTTTTTGACTCAAGGGTCAAGATTTACCGGGAAAATTGTTTTTCTTTGTTTTCTGGTAATTTGTTTAATGATCAATCATCATTAGTCATTTCAAATGTCGATCATTTTATTTCATTTGATTATTTGAGAACTAGAAATAATAAATTCACAACACGCTGAAACAATTGTTATTTCAAAGTTTTGTTTGAAGTGAACAAAGAAAATATTAATGTGAATGTGTTATCTAATTATTTCTCCAAATTCCAATTACAATTCGAATTCAATTTGTTCATACTTCTAGTACTTGTCACTTGTGAAATTGTGAAAAAAAATAATAAAAATCGATCTAAAAAATGATAAGAAAATGATTAAAATTGATAAGAAAAATGATTAATAATAATAATAATAAATCACCTGTGAAGAATGACGATGATTTGTTGCTGAATTTCAACGCCGTAAAGGTGAAGAAAGGTGAGTAAATTCTTTTCAATTTTATTTTAATTTAATTCAATCAAATAAAACCCCCAACAACACCAATTCGAATGAGAAAATGAACATAAGGAATATTTGAGATATTTGAGAATATTTTCCCATATTTCTTCGCCATATTTCATATTCGATAATTGAATTTTTTGTGAATTTTTTTCTCGAATCCAAAATTGATTTTCTGAATTTTTTTCTCGAATCCAAAATTGATTTTGTCTGATTGATTGTGATTGATTGATTAATTTTTTCATTTTTGAGAAACAATTAAAATGAATTGAATTTTAATTCTTCATTTTGTTTTATCATAAACATCTTTCAAACTCGAATCAAACTCATTAAAATCAAATAAGTTACAATCGTGAATCAATCATCGAATTTGATTTTGATTTGATTTTATTGTAGGCTGTTGTCCGAAAAGTTCATTTCGATTAATCAATAGAATTGCTCATGAAAATCGGCCAGAATTTTTCGGACAGCCTAATATTTTTGAGAAATTTTTGAAATATTTGAGCTTGTCAAAAGCATCAGCAGTTCATCATCAATCGAATTATTTGATTCAAACTTGAATTTTGAATTTGGAGTTTTTGGTTGGTGTATTGTCGAGTTGAGAAGAATTAAAGGTCTTTACCTTAGTGAATAAGAAAGTACCTTACTGGTATTTAAAACATTGAGTTTTACATTTTATAAAATCGAGGTAATTTGATCTGTAAAAAAAAATCTCAAAAAACCTATGATCAAATTACTCATTTTCAAAGGTTATTGTTGTTTCGCTGCTGTTGTCACAGTGATTTAATAAATGACAACAACAATATATTATGTTGTCTGGAAAGTTCATTCGGCTTAATCAATAGAGTTGTTCATGAAAATCGACAAGAACTTATGGGACAACCTAATATATTCGAGTATTTCTTTTGGCTAAAATCCAAGAAAAACGATTTGCATCATCATAATGATAATTCGTAGTCTTACAATCATTTTTTGGCACATTTTACTTTGTACATTTCGCTGATAGACAAATTTTAATGATAAAATTGAATTTGAACTCAGAATTCTTGTTACTAATACAATTTTATAATTAGTTTTTTTTCATTTCATTTAAATGTAAATATTCAGGCTGTCCAAAAAGTTCATTTCGATTAATCAATAGAGTTGCCACATGAAAATCGGCCATAACTTTCTGGACAACCTAAATAATAATCAAATAATGACAAAAACATATGAAAATTAATTTTGTAATTATTCCAAAAAAAATGCTTACACAAAACACATACAGCTCACATAGCAAGTAACTCTTAAATTGTTTGATGATAATAATTCTCATAGAACACATAAACTACGAAAGCAGCAGCAGCAGAGATTCAATTCAATTAGCTGATTGAATCTGATCACGATGGCTGCTGCAACTGAATGTATGTGTTTTGAGCAGCATCAATTTACTATTAAAACACTTCACGTATTGAATATTGATTACCTCTCAAAACAAATTGATTATTGTTGTTATTTGTTTAGTAGACAAACAAGTAAATAATCAAATTGAATATCAATTTTTAAAATGATTACTATTTGTGTGTGTTCACTATGGTGACAAACAAACAAACAAATAAATAATGACAAATTACATTTGAAACACTAACACACCAACACAAACAATAGCCTTCTATTTCAGATCGACGTTTATTGAATTTTAAATTTTATTTATATGTTTCGAATCAAAACAAATTTTAGATTTCTGAAAAAATTGAATTTCGAATTTATTTTTTTGAAAAAATTGAAATTTTATCACATAGCCATTGAACAATAATTATCCGATTTAGCCATATTTCAATCTGTCCGAAAAAAATTGTCTGTAAAAATTCAAATTTATTGTGAATATGAATTATTTTAAAAAACCCATAAAATGATCTTAAAGTGATGTTCAATCATCAACTTCGAAATAATTCGGAAGGACCTTGGCCATCGATTTTCATGATGATCAAAAATGATTATTATTATCATTAAAAAACCACTGAGATGATCATGATGATCATCAATCGTTGGTCGTTTAAGATTAATAATCGTTCTTCTCTAGTCTCACATATAAACAGTTGATCTTAATAATAATAGTAATAATTATGATGATGATGATGATCATCATCATCTAAAGTAACCAGCAACAATAACCTTTATATGATGATGAATATATTTCAGTATATTTTCATCAATATATTAAGCTGTCCGAAAAGTTTTTGCCGATTTTTCAATAATTTTCTACGATATAACCGGCAAATACTTTGCGGACAACCTAATAATTAGAAAAAAATGCAAAATCCTATTCAATTTAATTCAACCGTATATGATGATGATGATGATGATGATGATAATCTAACTTTGTAAACTTAACTAACTAAACTGAACAATTGAGTTTGATAATAATCAAACTCATTAATGTTTATTTCGGGTGGATACCTGTTTATATTTTTATCATTCTATCATTTAGTTTGTTTTGATGATTCCATTCATTTTTTTTTTTTTTTTTCATTCGAAAAAATGATTATATAATCATTATTATTATTGACTAATATTATTTTTCATTAAATGTAAATTCGAATGAAATGGAATGAAATGAAAAAAATGAAAATAATCATTTATTTTATTATGGAATCATCATAAGAATCTAAGTATATTTTGTAAGAAATATATGCCAACAAACAACGTCGGAATCACGCCGATAATATTTCAATGCTCAGAAATAAATGATGAATTTTTATATTTGAAAGCTTTGCATCTAGAAATTCTTTTCTCCTGAGAAATACATAATGACAAATTTTCAATAAATAAACATCATTGTGTTTGCATGTTCATAGGTCAAATGTCAAAATATTTTTGATATTTGAAATAAATAGAGAGATTCTCTATTTCATATTCAATATTTATTACTAAATTTTGCCTCAAATAATTTTGTTATAAAATTAATTTAATTGTTTTTATCATAAAATGATTATTGGTGTGTTTGTGTGTGTTAATTATGTAATTAATTGTTAATTATAAAAAATCTTTATTTTTATTCATTTAATTCATATTTGATTTGATTATGATCACGATTTTAGAGCAAATTATTATTATTATTTTTGTTTATTTTCATAAATATTTCAGTTTTTCAAGGTTTGTCCATTCAATAAAATTGACTCAATTCATCATATACAACAAAAGTAATTCATTGAATTAATACCATTGAATTTTTCCTATTTTTGATTCTTATCTTGATTGAATTGAAATGAATTGAAAAGCCACCACTCCTTTATTGCCCCATTGGCAATAATGAATGATAATAAATATTTTAATTATTTTTAAATCAAGAAAATTAATCAATCAAAATACAATAAATAATTGAATATTATTTGATAATGATCATGTATTCTGTGTATTTTCAAAAATATATTCAACGTGTTTTCGCACTTAAGTGTTTAGATTAGTTTGAAGAAATTTTTTCTTGTGATAAAAATTCAAAACAAATAAATCAAAATTTCGAATCAAATTTTAAGACGCGTGCCAGACGCGTACAAAAAATTGAGTAAATTATTTCAGTCAATTTCTCATTTGCTCAATATGTACTAACACACACACACACACACACGAAAACCATTGAACCAGGTGACGAAAAAATGAAGATTCTTCAAGTTCAATTTTTTTTTCTTTGAACAATTTTTAGGGCGAATTTTCAGACCAAAATTTTGACAAACAAAAAAAAACCATTTAGAGGCCAATCATGAATGTATTTTCTATGTATGATGAAAATGTTTATTACTTACACATACAAACATACATACAAAGTATATTTTCATTTAATTTATTTACTTATTTTCATCATCATCATCATTCTCAACTAAATCATCTTGAAGTTGATCGAAAGAAAGAAAATACAAAATTCTATTTTGTTTGTTTGTTTGTACCCAGTAACGACAACACAACACAGCAGCATCAGCAGCAGCAGCAACAATACTGCACACACAGACCAGGCACACTTCAATCACACAAAACAACATTACAAAGATTTGCTTGAGTGCTCATCATCATCATCATCGAACGAAAACATTTTTGAAAAATTTTCAAAAATCTTTTTTGAAAAAAAAAGAAATGAATCGAAACGAAACGCAACTATGCACGCAAATGTGCATTTGCCAAAGCGCCAAAGGTAAACATCCTTCAAATATTTTTCAAATATTTGTTCATACACACGACATTCGTATGGCAAACATTCGTTTGTTTGTGAATGATGAAAATTCGATGAATAATAAATTGTCAAGTATTCACAAGTATTTTCCAATATTTGTACATGTTTAGGTTGTTGTTGGGTAATGTGTTGTGGTCTATTGGTGTTTTTTTGCATTGACAAAATCTCACTTGGTAAAGCGTATAGACATGAAACAAATATTTGAAAATTATTTTCCAATTTTTGGCTGCTGAATACTAATGCGTGTCAGATTATTATTAAAAAAATTGTCGTAGTAACACTGACACACACCTTTGACAGTGTTCCTTGGTAGATTCATTTATTTGTTTATTTTTTTCGTTTATTTTTAGCTGGGTCTAATTTGTTTCTAACAAATGAAATACTTTAAGAATAAATAAATTGAAATAAATAAACAGAATTAATTTGTATAAATTTTTGCCCATTATGCCTAAATAATAGCAAATTGATACAAGCAAAACTAATCGCTGTTAACTTTATTACCCATACAATGGCAACATATTGTAATTGTAGCCCAAAGCAAATGTAATAATTGAATATAAGTGAAAAAAATATGAAATATTTTTTTTCCAACTGAAATACACACGCATCTATTTATGGTATATTCTTACATTTTTTTCACTGATATCATATTGTATAAAATAATAAACAAATTTACATTAAAATAGATGTGCTATATTAATATAACACACTATTGATTCATTGTTATTGAAAATATCAAAAAATTGAAATTTTCTCCTTTCTTCTTGTGTTCAATTTTTGATGATATTGACAATTAATTGATATGATAATATTGATGATATGTAAATCTTTATAAAATAATCTTTACGCCAAAATAAATAAAATAAAAATCATCAAAAATGATAAGAATCAATCGATGATGATCGATCTTTTTTCTTAGCTGATTGCATCTTGATCATCATCAGCCAAAGATCATTATTGTCAATATATGCGAGTCGATAAATCGAAAATACAGAGTCGAAAATCAGTGAAAATCAGTGAAAAATATTAATGCAATCAGCCAGAAAATGAATTTGTATAAGACAGAGAATGAGATGAACATTTAAAAAAAATGAATTCACTTTTTTCGTTGTTGAATATGAAGCAAATTTTCTTCCGTCTTCTTTTGGATGAAGAAAAGAATAAGAAATCAATCTTTTTAGATTCGTCGAAAGACGACCGAAAAAAATCTTTCTTCCAAAAATAAGAAAATAAATTAAAAATTTGCATCAAATTGCAGCAATGCAAATTACATGTTGTTCTTCGCGATTCGATTTTCGAATTTTTTCATTTTTCCATTCTTAAATTTTCACTCAGTCTTAATTCAATGTATATTTCTTAAATTGAAAATTTCATTTTTTTTAAACTTTACTTTACTTTGATCAAACTCAATTTTTGAAGACACACGAAAAAAATATTTTAAGAAATTTTTCATTTCTTAAAGAAAAATTCGACCATGCATTGTGGTTTTTGGGCATCGTCGTCGAATCATCATCATCGTGTATTCGAATAATATTTGAATATGTTGAAGTAAACAGATAATCAAAATAATAAAAACTATTAAAATGATTACTATTATTATTACACATTGTGTGTTTGTGTGTGGCTGAGGGTTTTTACCTGACAATTTTTTTTTTGAATTTTTTAATATCTTTCGACCGACCATAACCAAATAATGGTCGCTCGAAATGGACATATTCGAAATGGAAAATATTCGAAGGAATAATTTTTAGTATTTTTTTCATTTTTTCCATTTCGATATTAGTAAAATTCGTTGAAAAAAATACAACAAAATATGATTTTTAAAAATCATTTTAGTAGAATATACGACTGATTATTATTATTATTCGAAAGATGATCTTTGATTTTCAAGGTTTGATGATCTTTGATGATGATTTTTTTTTGAATTTTTTTAAAATGTAAATAAATATATTTTCCATTATTGTCCAATGGGCCATTGGCTAGTTGGCTATAGTTTATGATTTCATTATTTTTTCTAAAATTGAAAATCAAACTTAAGTGTTGTTTTTTCATCTCTGAAAAAATATTGCGATTTTAATTTTGAATGAGTCATGAATCTAATTTAACCAGAAACAAAAAGAAAACCCGAGATTGAAATCATTTCAATCAAATTTTAAATTTTGAAATATGAATTTTCTCAGGTCAATACCTCATAACTCTATTTTGCATTTAATTTGAAAATTATGTCCGTCATTAAATTTGACTGATGAGTTTTTGTGTTCATCAAGGAAAAAATTTAAAATTTTAATTATGAAACATCAAAGATCTGATGATGATGATGAGATAATAATAATGTAAAATGAAATGAACAACAAAAACAAACACCTTGTGTAATCACTGATTATGATGATGATCATCATCAACAACGATTGATGATGGTCATAATGATTTCAATTTTACTCTCAATCAATGAATGAATGATGATGATAATGATCATCAACTTGGCTAAATTTTTTCGAATGTCTCAATTTAGCATCAAATTCAAATTCGAATTTTTCGATTCAATTATTTTCGAGTCATGATTTTCCTATTTTTTTCAAAGGTTGTGAGGCTGTAAAGTTGATATGATTGAATTGAATTCAATGAATGAATGGCTAGAGGTATTCAATGAAAAATTCAATGATCAATTTGAATTTTTGAGTCTTTTCTCTGCTGTTGAATTGCACACAATGTATTACGCTGTCCGAATAGTTCATTCGGCATAATCAGTAGAGTCGCTCATGAAAATCGGCCAAAACTTTTCGGATAATCTAATATAATTTTATTAAAATATTCATTGCTTTTTTTTGAACTCTGATAATGTGAATTTTATCCAATTATTTTGTTTCTTATAATTTGCTTCGAATCATTGAATTTTCGATGCTTCCGATTGTTTCATTGAATCAAAATCGCGTGAAATTATTTAAGAAAATTGAAAACAATTGAGAAAATTCGATAAAACGCGTGCAAATCTACGTGCAAATCGAATCTATTTTTCAAATGAGAGCCTTTACAAGTATTCAGATCTTAATTTGTCTGTGTTTGGTTTCGGCAAAATTTTTCTTTGATTCATTCATACATTCTTCGAAGACGAAAAAAACAAAGAAAAATTATCCGATTCGAATCAATCAAAAAAATGGAAAAAATATGAAGAAATGAAAATGATATCATTTGGATTCAATAAGCGGCCGAACAAATAACAAACTAAGAAATTTATAAGAAAAAAACTTCGACGAAGAAGAATGTTTGTTTGGTTGAAATATGGACGCCCTAAATATTAATATTTTGTTTGGTTGATGAAAACTTGTTCTTTGGCCATTAGATTATTATTATTATCATTATCAATACGCCAGTGGAAATGGACATCGTCGTCGAACATCGAATTTAGTATTTGTCGGTACTTTTTTCTTCTTAAAACCTTATAATTTTGTTTCGCTAATGTGTATTTGCTGGACAAACGATTATGATGTGGATGTGGTGGATGATGGAAAAGGCCATAAGCCATCATTTGCAAGCCAAGAAAATAAAGGCAAAGATTATTGTTTTGTCAAATTCTTCAATGAAAATATTATTTGTGCATATATGCATATGGATAGTGGAAATGCACGAATTTTTCAATCGATCGAACAAATTATTATTATTATTATTGAAAAACTCCAGTGTAATAAGAGGTGAAATGAATTCAATATTTCCATGGATTTTTGTTTGTGATTTAGTCGAGTCAAAGATGCTTATAATATGGTTAGAATAGACAAGAACACACACACTTTGCATGAAATATATCATCATCAATACAATATTATTAAATGTATTATATTGTACAATATTGTTTCACTGTTTTGATGAATTGTAAAACGAATGAATTCCATCATGTTTTTTTCCCATTTTGTCCACGATGTATATTTGATTGACAGTCGAAGATGTTTATGATGATGATGATGATGAAAATCCTGCGACGATAATCAAAATACGAATAACTCTCTGAAGCATGATCATCAAAATATTGTGAAAAGGCATTTGGCATCCATTGATTGATTGACAAATTTTCCCCAGAAAAAAAATGCACCGACAAATTGATGAACGGGAAAACGGAATTCGTGAATAATTCGTGAAATTCATTTATGGGCATTTCGATATGTGAATGCATGGAAATAAATTGTTGTATGATTTAATCAAATCAAAAATCATAGACACAGAAAATTAAATTAAACAACGACAACAACAACAACAAATTGAATTGAATTGGAAAATGAAAATTAAATCTCATTTGTCTGTTTTCATTGATTGTCAGATATATAGAAATATACTAAGAATTATTCATTTTTTGATTAATTTGTAGTAGGTTAGGTAATATGGTTTTTTTCTCGATTTTCCATTGCTGAATGTAATTAGATTTTAATTGTATTTCATATCAAAGTGAATTTTCATCAGTGAAAACTCATCAAAACATATTTTCGTTTTGATAATTCACTTATGGTGAAACCACAAATGTGAGAACAAATGGTTTCATCACTCAAAGCTCATAACCTCAGCTCTAAATTAAGCTTGAAAGTAGATTTGATGATGATTAATGCTCTGAGTGTTATTTCATTTTGACTGATTTTTGCCAAATGAACACTATGCTCTGTGAAGAAATTTGAAAAAAACAAGGGATGTGTCCATTTTGTTCAAAAATTCAAAACTAATTAAAATAATTTTAATTAATTAATTTCCCTCGAAGATCCTTCTTGAATGATGCTGAATGAAAGAACCAAAAATTTCCTTGGTCATTTTTTTCTAGATTTTTCAAAATGAAAATTATTAAGTTGTCCGGAAAGTTTTGGCCGATTTTCATATGGCAATTCTATCGATTAAGCCGAATGAACTTTTCGGTCAACCTAATATTTTAAATTGAATTTTTCGAGCACCCAAAAGAAAAATGATCAGATCAATCAATTCGTTGATTGCGACAATCAATTGACTGGTTTATTTTTGAATTTTATTTTGTGAAAATTTTATTTTAGTTCTGCCAAAATAATCAATCGATTGACTGATTGATTGATTGATCGATTTATTTTGGTTCATTTTGGTTTGATATTGTGTTTTGATGCGTTCCAATAAATTCGATGATATATTTCAAAATAGAATAATGGGAATTTTTTTTTCAATTTTTTTCCTTCTGCTGACTTTAAGACTATAACCTCATCAATCTTTTGACTTGTCACTGTGATATTACATCTCTAAATAATAATAATAATCATTATTATTATTATCATCTTCAGTTCGTCAAATTATGTCTCATATAGCTCACATATCTAGAGCAAGACTTAAACCTCAGGTTCTACTTATTATTTAAGTTATCGCAAAAATTGCTGCAGCCAAAAAAAACACTGTTACAAAATCGCTAATTTGTTGTGATGATTGCATTTGGCTTGTACGAAAAGTTATTGCCGATTTTCAAAGGTTTTTCAATTAATAAATCGACAAAAACTTTCTGGACAACCTAATAATTTGATTCAAGTGTAGCAGTGTGAAGTGAATACAGTAAATTTGATCAGTAAATTGATGATTGCCAATTGACATTATTAAGATTAATTTGAAAAATTCAGAAATTTTCAGGTGAATCAAATACATTCACAGTTGGTGATCAACGATCAACCAAACAATCGAATATATTCAAAATTTTTCAATTTTTAAATAAGTTTGATATAATTTTCGATCGAACAATAATTATTATTTGATAAATAGGATTTTTTCAAGGTTTCTACCTTTTAAAGCTATTTCAGCTCTACTTTAATTACACTGGTGATTTCTTCAATTATTATTATTTTATTGTTTAATGCCTTCCAAAATGTTTGAATGAATATAAACAATAATCTTTGGTTTTTTTTTTATTAAATTAAAGACCCTGATCAGAGCTTGAAAACCTTTGGCATTCATCATCTTTGATAATTCGACTAATCAAAAAAAATTAATAAAGATAAATGAATTGTTTGCCAGATGAACCATAACCAAAATTTTGGTGAATGATTATGATGATGATGAATAGCTCCATGGATTAATGATTATTATTATTGTAATAATAATGATTGAATGAATGAACTGATGAGTCAAAATTTTCAAAATTTCAAAATTTTCTTAAAATAGTTTTAAACCAATTATAAAACAATTTTGACCAATTCATCTTAGGCTTTAAATTTAGTCTAAACTATAGTCTAAAGGAATTATATCGAGCTGATCTTATTTAATAATTATTGATTATTGTTTTGCATCATTGGACATTGAATGCCTTGTATATTTCACCTTTGTTCGCACAGTGAATTCAATTCAAAGTTGTTTTATTGCTGTTGTTTATTCAAAACGTATTCAAGGTTGTCCGGGATGTTATGGGTGATTTTCCAATAATTTTCTACGATATAATCGGCAAAAACTTTTCGGACACTCTAATACATTACTAAATTGTTTGAAAAATTGCGACCAAAAAAAAAAAAAAAATGTTCCCGTTCATTTTTGTTGTTGAATTTGAAATGAGTCTGAATTTCGATTCGATTCAATTTAACCTGAATTCAATTTAATTTTGCTTTTTTGCAAAATTCATTCATTCATTCGATTATGATGATTAAAAAACGTGAGATTTTTTCAAAAGTATTTATTCATCATCATTCATTCATTCATTCAAAAATGAATGAACTATTAAAACTATTTGAAAAAATGAAAATAACCTTTGTGAAGTCTATTGTTCACCGAGAAAAAAGCAGAAGAAGTAGAAATATTCATTTGTTTTCAATGAATTTATCGTCATGAAAATTCATTCATTTTTTTTGTTCATCATCATCCAAAATGTTTTTTGTGTGTCCAAATGAATCTCTTCGTATTAATAATGATAACAATCAAATCATTGTATTTTTTTGTCGGCAAAATATACGATGGACACATGGACATTAGTGATAATAATAATGATGATGATGATGATGATGACAATGACCATTTAGATGTAAGAAGATATTAAGATTCAATAATTTAATAAATGAATAATGTACAATTCATTTTGATTTTTCATATTTAAGAAATTTTCCAAAATTGGAAAATTTGAATCAATTTGAATCGATTGAGTAATTATGTCATAGATGAGATCGATGAATTCGACAAGTGTACCTGCTTTTTTTTTTTTTTTTTTTTGCTTGGTTTTTGTTAATCAAAAAGTCGTTTCAGATATGTAAAAATATTCGTTGGTTCATTACAAGGTTTCAAGTTTTTATTCGTAGTTTTAAAGTTGATTTTCATAGTTTTGTTGTAGAATTTCAAATTGTAAAATTACGAAAATCAACTTTAAAACTATGAAATAAAACTTTAAAACCCTGTAATAAAGTGAAGAATATATGAATTTTAATTTTTTCAAATTTTTCCTTCCATTCATTTTGGGTTGGGTGGTTTATTAATTCATTCACTATTTGGTTGTTTACTGTATTTTTTGATGATGAATTCTCCAGTTTTCGTTGTAGTTGTCGTTGTATTCTCATTTCTAGTAGATAATTGCCATCATCAAACATCATCATCATTTTTGTTGGTCGGTTTGTATTTTGGGTGGAATTCATTTCAATTCATTTCTGCTTTTTTTAAATGGTTCGTTGATGATTTAATGATGATAATAATGATGTTGTCGTTGTTGCCGTTGTTCGTTGTTGGTTGTTATTTGTTTGAAAATGGCATTTTGTGACATACGTCGTTGGTTATTGTCGTCGTGGTATGTCACATCAAATCATTATCATTATTTTATTAGCTATTTTTTTTTTGGCTGCACAGCCAGAAATAGAATAGAATAAAATAACAGAGATGCAACGAGAATTCATTGAGGCGAATACAACATTGACGGCAATAATAAGAGTGAAAAAAACCATAGGAAACATTCGAATTGAACATTGAATATTGAAGAATAAATATTTTTTTTCTGAAATAAAGTTTTAGTTAAAAAACATGAAATGTTTCAAAATTTTCGAAGAAGCTAATTTTTCAATTAATCAAATAATAATAATTTTCAATGCTTTCAAACAACTCAAAAAAAAGGGTTATGACGATGCATAAAGGATTTTATTAGATTGTTCGAAAAGTTCATTTCGGATTGATCAATCGAAAGTTGTGCATGAAAATCGGCCAGAACTTTCTGGACAACCTTTGAAGCAAAAGTTTGTAATTTTTACTCATAAACAAATTTGAAAAAATATATGAATCAATTATTTGAAATCAATAAACATTTTAAAGACTGTGTTATTATTGTCATTATTTGAGTTCGGGTATATATTTCCGATTTTGTAAATTTTTGTATATTCATTTATATCAAATATATTTTTCCATAAATGAATTCATATAATATTTTTGAAATGTTTTCCTAGGGTTTTACCCTCGTTAAAATGTCGCACATTTTTGTATTTCCGTTTTTTTTTTTTTTTTGTTTGTTGACATCAAAAAAGTTTCCAGTATTGTCAATGTGTATTTGCGATTCCGGTTTGTTTGAATGAAAAAAAAAAATGAAAAGATAGCGATAGAGATGTAGAGAGATGTAGCGGGATACAGAATCGAGAGAAATTTTTCTTAAAGTTCAAACAAACATTTGTTTTTCAAATAAGATAAGAATTTTAACCAACCAAAAATTGCAAATATCAAAATAAATAAATAAACACATTGGCCCAATGATGGATGTGTATATATTTCATTTCATTCATTTCTATCGATCGATTCATTCATTCATTCATTCGCTTGTTGTTATTGTTGTTGTTGTTGTTCATTAAATGTAAATACACCACCAAACAAACACAATTATTTTTATCAATATTTTTTCATTGCACAAAATGCATACAACATGATGAACATATACACACACGTCAAAAGCTAATCGAAAATTTTTTTTTTTTTTTTTTGAAATGTTTTTCTATCATTCATTCATTTTATTTGTGAAACATTTTTTTTTTTTTTTTTTGTTTGATAAATTGAAATGAAATAAAATTTCAATGACCATTTATTTATTTATTTACTCCATTGATAAGTTATATTATTATTTCTGGTTGTCCGAAAAGTTTTGGCCAATTTTCATATGGCAACTTTCGATTGATTAAGCCGAATAAACTTTTCGGACAATCTCAAAATATATTATCGAAATTAAACATTGAAAATCAACTGAATAATTAAACATTATTCAATTCGGAAAAAAACCATTTATTTCAATTTCATTGATTCATTTTTTTTAATTAATCAAAAAAAAAAAAAAAAATGAAAATAATTAAGTTCGTGGCCATGATCATCATCATCATCATTAGTGAATCATTAATTCTAATAATAATAATTCACTAAAGGTTTCCCATTTATTATTATTAATATGAAATTTGTTGTTTTGTTGGGCCAATAATGAAATTGATAACTGGCCGAAAAAAAAACATCATTATTGATGATGATTGAATCATAGAAAAAAATTGAATGAATCCATACAAATTGAATTGAATGAATAGAAATATATGAAGATATTCTATGTGTACACATATATATTTGTACGCAATACTCAGGACACTCACTGAATCTCCTATTCATTATTTTGCTTCCGTTTTTTTTCTAAATGTATTTTATCATACTTCTGTTTTTTTCGATGCTCATTATTGCATTATTTGTTGTGTGTATGTATTCATCACATACAAATCATTATTTCATTTGTTGTTGTTTATCTGCCTTGAAAATGAAACAAATTTCAAAAATATTTAGGTTGTCCGCAAAGTTTTTGTCGATTATATCGTTGAAAATCATTTGGAAAATCGGCAAAAACTTTTAGGACAATCTAATAATTGAATTGAATTGTGAACCTTCCACACACATCTTATGGCATCATATATATGATGCACACAATTCATGTACGCCCTTGGAATTCATTGAAGCAAGTCTGTCTATGTGTGTGTTTTCAGTTGAAAAATAAAACAAATTCCCTGGTCAACCCAAAAAAACAAAATTTGTTATTTGTCAAACAAAACAGGCAAATATATCGCTGTGTTTACTGTGCACTAATTTATTAAATTTATTTGCTGCTGATGATAAAAAAATTATTAAATTTCAAATGTAATTTTAATGGTACCAAGTTTATGTATGTGTTTCGATCACTGATAATGATATATCAATCATTCATATGGATTCATTAATTTGGATTTTATTTTATCCAAAAAAACAAATTTCTAGTCTCCATAAACTTCAATTCCTCAATGTGTTTGCATTGCAATCAGGTGCAATTTTACAATTCTCTACACTGTTTGTTTGTACCTGTTGTTTGTTTATTTTCATACATGCATATGCATGCACTCAAAAAATTGATTAATTTGATTATTGGTCAAATTAATCAATTTTGCAATTCATTTCTCCGATTAATGGTTGAATGCTGTTGTTGATTGTTGTTTTCGAGTATTCATTAGCTAAAAATGATGAATTTGAAATGAATAAATTATAATAGATTGCCATGGATGATAATCCATTCATCCATTCATTCATATATCCCATTATGAAAATCCAAGGCTGGCCAAACACATCAGCAGCAACATCGTCGACTACTCATTCACAAAACGATCATTTCCGCAATGGCCGCAGCGTTCAACAAATGATGCTGACCACAATTGAATAATTATCACACAAATCAAATCAAATCATCATTAACCCTAATATTTATTTCCCAAAAATCGTTTTCAAAAATATGAATGAATGAATACATTATCATCATTAGATTATCTGTAAGCGAAATAGGGAATTTATTATTCATAGAAATTCAATACAATAAACCTTTAAAAATTGAATAGAAATTTTATAGCATTCAAATTTTAAGTTGTCCGAAAAGTTTTTGTCGATTATATCGTTGGGGAATCATGAGAAAATCGGCAAAAACTTATCTTACAGCCTCGAATAATAGCCTAATAGAATCGAATATTAAACGACCAATAATATCCAAAAAAAGAGACTTGAACTGACCACTATGACAGCCATAATTATCATTATCATTTGGTTTTTTTTGCAGTGTTTAACATCATTAACAGTATGAATACATATTCATTCATTCATTTAATCATTCATTGAATTATGAATATAAAAATATGAAAATGTATTGAATGAATGAATGGTTCACTCGATAACAACAACAGCAACAACAACAAAATTTGTCATTTGTCGTTGTCTATGAATGACCAGAAATATATTTGAGAAAATATCATCATCATCTTGGATGAATGTGACACACAATGGGGATTTATGACCAATTGTCTTGTCTGACATTTCTTTTTATCCAAATTTGAAAATATTTTTCCAGGCAAGCAAATATCCCCGGCAAAGTTTTTTGTCATTAAATTAAATATTTAAATCCGAAAGATAATCGATGATTTCTGATTTTTTTTGATTTTTCATCCATTTGACTTAACGTTTGTTGAATTGAATGATAAGGTTGTAATCACAGAGACACAATTTTCTAAATGGGAATGATGATCATTAATCATTGATCATCAATGATGACAATAATCAAATATCGGTAATTATCATTCGATTATTCATTCATTCATTAATTGTGAATGAATGAATAATCGAATGATAATAAATATGCCATTGTATACTAATGACGCACGACATTTTCACGCAAATAATTTCAATAATTTATTATTATTATTTTTGCTGGTTATGTCAATCAATCATAATGATCAAATCCCTATGATAAAGATTAAAGGTCAAATTCTCTTGATGAATTAGTGCTGATTGAAATACAAAAAATTTTCAATTCTTTTTTGTACAATTAATTCAACCGATGACTGATTGATTGGTTGAAATCATTGATTTTTAGACTTAATTTAAATGATTTTTATTCATTTTTTTTATTTTTATGTTGACATATTCATATTTACAGTAATATTTATTTCATCGAATTTTTATCTGTATTTTCGCAATATGTTTGATTCGCAAAAAAAATTAATAAAATTAATAATTAATAATAATGTTTTGAAAATGATGAAAAAGAAAGAAATGTTTGTGAAATTGTTGCTTTTGTTGTTGAGAAATAAATTTCAAAATAAAAACTAAATATACGAAGAGACCAATATTTAATTGTTAATTAATAATATATGTTTATGATATTAAATGAATGAAAATAAGAAAAAATGTGTCAAAACATTTTCTTCAGATAATCAGATGATGGTGATGGAGATGTGTTAATAATGACAATAATAATTATAAATATTGACAAATTATGCAATTTTTGGTCAATACACTGTGAAAATTATCAATTTTTGTCATGTTTATACATTGAATGAAATGAAATGAGAAAATAATAATTTTTTTTCAGGTTCAAATTGTCAGGTCATCGGTGTGATCGAATTTAGTGTGTGATTTAGTGTAGCGTAATAATGCTAATAACTGGAGTAAAAAGCAAGAAATTCAGTATTCAAAGGGGTGAATTGTGATTGATTTTGTAGTTTTGTTTTGTTGGTGATGAACTAATGTATTCGACATGATTTATTCATATGATGATCGATTTGATGAGGACCAATTGTTTTTGCTTATTGAATGATTGACTTTAATTCATTCATTCTTCATTATGTTTTTCATTGCTTGATATCATTGTTTTGAACCATTGTGGCGGTTGTCCGTAATTGGATTATGGTTATTCTATTAGTACGCCCATAGGGCCTACACCACACACAAACATCATCATATAAACACATCAAATAACACTTGAATGAATCGTTGTATGAATGAATGAATAATTATTTGATTTAAGTTGAACACACATTATTCAGTGAAAAACAATAAGGTATAAATCCTGCAAACATATTCTCTAACAAACACACACACACACATTGAAACAAATCACTGAAATTAATGAAGGATTGATTCGATTTGATTGATGATCATTTTGTGGAATGAAGAATATGTTAATAGGGCCAAATCAGTCAATGATGGTTGCTGTCAAATGATTATTATTCATGAATTAATGAACGATGGAATCAATCAATCTTTGGCCTTAAATTCTTAAATATGTGACAATGACATTTGTGAATGTTGTTGTTGCTGTTGATCATTGTTCGATGATGAAGCTGATGATGATGATGATGCAGATGCTGAAGATGATGGTGTTGGTGTTGGTGTGCTGCTGTTGTTGGTCGCTGTCATCGAAGATAATGTTGTTTGATAATGATTTTGCATTTGTAAACGATTCTGTACATGATTCTGTGGATCACCGGCCAAAGCAGCAGCATTAGCTACTGTTGTTGTTGTATCATTAGATGATGATGATGGTGGTAAATACATGCTAATCATGTCCCTTAAATCAGTAGTATTGCATGGTCTTCGGACAGCTGCTGCTGCCGCTGATGATGCTGCAGCAGCTGCAGCAACAGCCGCTGCCATTGTATTCGGTGAATTACCGCTATGACCTGAAGATTCTGATTTCAACGAAAGCGATGATCCTGTTCCTGACATTGGGCTTGCTGATGAACCCATTGATGAATATGCTGATGCTGACATCGGTGCCATCGTTGAATAATTAGTTGTACCATTCATATATGGCATTGTCATTGTACCACCGGCCATTGTCATTTGTGACATATCATAACGGCCATAAAGACTACTTGCTGCTGCTGCACTACCATAACCTGCTGCAGCTGCATGTTGTTGATATGCTTCATGCATCATTGTTGGATAACCGTTGGTCATATAACCATTCATCTGGTACATATCTCTATTTACTTGTTGTACAGCTGCAGCGGCTGCTGCTGCTGCTGCCGCAGCTGATGATTGACGATTAGCTGCCGCTGCTGCTACTGTTTCTGCTGTCGCTGCCGATGATGATGAAGATGATGATAATCCATGATGATGATGAGGATGATGACCAGGATATTTATCTTTTTTGATTAATGTTTTTGTTTTACGTCTTGGACGATATTTATAATCAGGATGTTCTTTCATGTGTACGGCCCGCAACCGTTTAGCTTCATCAATGAATGGACGTTTTTCAATTTCAGATAATTCTTTCCAATCTGCCCCCAATCGTTTACTTATTTCTGAATTATGCATTTTAGGATGTTCTTGTGCCATCTTCAAAATTAGGGTAATCAAAATGAATAGGAAGGAAGGAAATAATAATAAGAAAATGAAGTTAATTACATTCAATTTGATTGATCAAACAATAAGAAAATAATGATTATCGAAGGCCCATCAATCAATCAATGGGTACATACTTTACGTCTTTGTCCACGGCTCCAAACCATAAATGCATTCATAGGACGTTTCACTCGGTCAATTTCTTTTTTATGATGATGATTATTACTATGATTATTATTGACCGAACTATTATGATGATGATGTTGTTGGGCATTATGATTATTATTAGAATTTTGATTAGTATTCAATGATGTATGTTGAGGGTGGTGTTGTTGCTGTTGCTGTTGCTGCTGATGATGATGCTGCTGCGGATGTTGTAATGTTGAATTTGGTGTCGATGACGGTGTTGGTGGTGTCATTACTGATAATGGTGGAATGGTATTCGATGATGTCAATGATGTTTGATGAAGGTTATTGTTATTTTGATGACTACCGCCGAATACTTTCAAATCATTCGGATCCATCGATACGGATGTATGCTGATGTTGATGATGAATGCTATTATGATGATTTGAATGATGATGTAACGATGCTGATGTTTGATGTGCATGATGATGATGATGGTGTGCAGGATGATGTGCTGCAGCAGCAGCAGTTGAATGATGATGATGGCTTGCTGCTGCTGCAGCCAAACCAAACGGTGTGTACGCTGAATAATCGCGTTCCAATGTGGCCATTGTGGCCGCTGCGTTTGGATGATAGAATGCCGTTTTGAATCGTTTATTTTATAATTATCACGACAAATAAATAACGATCGTTGATTGATAGATTGATTAATGATGAATTAATTGAATTCGAATCTTATTTGATTAAATTTTGATTCAAAATTTTTAACCCTTTTTGCACATAATTCAAAATCACACAAATTTGTATATGAATCAACAAATTAACAAATTAGATAATGAGAATCAATGAAAAAAATAAATAATACAAATAATACAAAAGCCAAATATTGTTTGTTTATTCAATTATTCAATTATTATTATTGTTTGATGATGATAATGTTGATGATTATGATCATTACAAACACACATATATATAATACACATCGAAAGGCTATTGTTTTTTTTGAGTTGCAATTTAAAACCAAATGAATGAATGAATGAATTACAATAAAAAAAAAAAATTTAAAATTTTGTTGATTTTATTTCAATGATAATAATTTCATTGAATTCATTGAAATCATTTCATTGTTTGACTATTGTTGAATTGATTATTTGTTTATTTTCAAACAAAACATATTCATTCATTGAATGAAACACACAAAAAATAATTCATGAAACACGTCCTCATTGACCTGTAGTACGAACCCGATTGAATGTTTCGTTGTAATAATTTTGGCTTTTTTGTATTATTTTATTATGGGGTATTTTCGACTGATAATAACTTGGCTGCTGTTTTGTTTTATTTTGTCGACCAAACTTTTTCAATAGCTTAATGGTTAATGGTGGCTGTTGTTGTTCAGCTATTAATTCACCGAGAATAAAACAAAACACATAAATGTGAATGAATGAATGAAATATTGAATAAAACAAAAACAACACACACAAAAACTCTTAAACTCGATTGGTTCTTTTTTATTTTTTTGGATTGTTTTGTGTGTTGCTTGTTGTTGTGTTGTTTATTATAATCGTTATTTTTTTGATTCTCAGTGTATGCTTGATAAGATTTTTTTTTTCGGTGTGTGTAAAATAAGCATGAAATTGCCATACACTTAGATAAATTTACTGTAGTAGTGGCACATGTCAATGTGTAATGTATTAATATTTTTTCCTTTGTGCATGTTTTCTGCAAATTTTCTGAAACCAAAAAAAAATTTCATTGGCTAAAATCGGCGAAAATTTGTGTACAAGCTCCGCCTTTTTCCTTTCATTTTGTTCTACGATTTGATTCGAATGAATAACGCCCCCTAATATTCACTATTGTTTTTACTCTTATATTATTTTGTTGATCAAATTTTGATGAAAATGAGGAAAAATCTTGATTGAAACTCCCATTTTGGCCAAAATTATTATTTTTTTCGCCAAAATATATTTGATATGCGCAAAAATTCCAAAGCAGCAAAATGAATTTTTGTCAAAATAAGACCCGAAATAACTGCGAAAAATAACTGATTCATACAGCTGAAATATGAATGGAATTATGCAGTGAATCACTGAATGCATCATGCAACCGAAATATACTAACAATAGTAAACTACGAACGACAATCAGCCAACCATTTCATTATTATATTAGTCTGTCCGAAAAGTTTTTGCCGATTTTCCAATGATTTTTGTACGATATAATCGGCAAAAACTTTGCGGGCAACCTAATACGAAAATATCAAGACGATGATCATATTTGAGAAGAAATCGTTTGTTTTCAATTCAAAATTCAATTCAATTCAAACAAACGAAAAAAACTTGAATTTTACATTTTACAAATGCGAAATGATAATGCGGCCAAAGAAATTTAATTTCTGGCCCATACAAATACACTGTAAAATAATAAAAATGAATGAATGACATTTAAATTGGAAAAAATGCTTAAAAATCTTTAAGATGATCGAAAACAAGCATTTTGGCTTGTCGAAGCATCAAAATATTTGAAAAATTTAAGATTTTGATCATCTTTGAATGAAATATCTGAATTTTGTCGTAAGAAATTGTATGAATTTGTCTTTGAACAAACATTTGTTCAAAGACATATTCAACAGTTTTTCTTGGGTCTATTTACCCTAATAAACTCTGAAAATTGTCAACATTTGACCAGCCAAAAATACACCAAAAAAAAAAAATCGATAAAAATTGTCAAATAAACAAAGCAATCAAAGCAAAATAATCAAAATAATAAAAGAAACAATTGTCACCAAATATATTTGAATGAATGAATACAAAAGAATATTTTGAATTGTTTTGAATTGAATAGAGAATATAATATAAGCATTGTTTTCAATTGAATTGAATTGAATTCAATTGAAAATAAACAAAACAAATCATATAAAAAACAATGTCAAAAATACAAAGTGTTCAACTTTGATTATTTAATATTATTATTTAAATGTGATAATGTATATTTGGGTTGTCCTAAAAGTTTTTGCTGATTTTCGGAATGTTTTTTCCATTAGAAAATGGGCAAAAACTTTTAGGACAGCCTAATATATTTGCTTGAATGAATTAATATGTATGTGTGTGGAATGACATATAATTGTTTTGAATTTAATCATATTTAATTTTGATTGAATTTTTGAATTTGAATACAATGAGAGAATTTGAAAACACAATAATTTCAAGATCAAGATCAAATCACACATAGATTTCATTGTTGTAACACAATAAAAAGTCAATTTTTTTTGCTTTTGTGAAAATTGAAAATTGTTCAAATGAGACAAATGTCCGAGACCATAGAAAACAAGCAAACACATAAACCTTTCAAATAATTGTTTTCGAGCATCATTCGTAGTTTGTTATTGGGAAAATTATCCGAGATTATCACATACTAAACAATAACTGTCGCAAATGAGACATAATTGTTAATAAATCGAAAAAAATCTAAGGCTATAGCCTTTGGAAATTTTTCGAAAAAAATCGAAAAATTTTCTCCAATATTTTTCCATCAATTGTTCAAGTAAGATATTGACATCTACCCTTGTCATTCGAGCAATTAGTAGAGCTTTTAAATTTTTTGAAAAAATTTCGCTTCATCTGATTTCATTCTAAAATCAAAATGAACCCCGAAAACCAAAAAACCGCAAATTAACCCTTAAATGAACTGTGATTTTTTTCCGTGTAGAAATTCATTGATTGATTTTCATTGAGAGATAAACATTCATACGCACATTCATTCAAAAACCGTGAAAAATTTGCTTTTTTTGTGAATGATTCAACTGTTTAAATGAGAAGAAATGATGTTCATTAATTTGTGGTTTGAGCGTGTTTGAATGACCAGTGGTCAGTGAAATGTGTGTATTAACGATGAAATTTACGGTGAAAAAAAACCAAAAAACAACGGGAGATTTTTGTTTTGGTTTTTGGCCAGCAAGCTATAGCCTTTGGATTTGAAAATAATCATGCTGAGTGTTGGAAGTTTGTAAATGTTTGAATATGAGTGATAATAATAATAATGATAGATGACCAGCGAAAAAAATCATTTTAGAACAATGAATATTCAAATTCAAATTTTTTCACAGGTAAAAATGTGTCATTTTTTTTCACTGGTTTACTGGTCAAAAATCTAAAAAAACAAACCGTGTATTCACTGTGTGTATGTGTCACTGATTAATCGAAAAAAGGTCAATAAAAAGTGACAAGTTTTTGCTATGAATTTATAATGAATTTCAAATACAAAATGAATTCATTTTGTGCAAATTTTTCAATCTATAGCCTTTGGCTATTTTAATACATGAAAAATTTTGAGAAATTTAAAATAATTTGGCCCCGCTAAAATCAATGGGAAAAAAGGTGCAGTGTAAGAGTATTGGGTATTGGTATATGGTGTGAGAATACATTTGAATATGAATGTATTCAGTGTGTGTTTCAATTTATTATCAGTGAATGTGACAGTAAATAAAGTGGCAAAATGAAATAAATTAGTAAAAATGATCAAAAAAAAAAAATCTCACATGCAGTGCAATGGCAAAGTAGAGATTTTTGTTCAATTTTTAGTTCTTCATTGTTTATACATGCATATATGTGTCAATTAAAAATTCAAATCATATATCAAATGGTCACAAATAATAGACCCAAATATTAGGTTTTCCAGTAAGTTCGTGCCGGTTATATCGTAGAAAATCATTGGAAAATCGGCAAGGACTTATTGGACAACCAAATATATGATTGAAAAAAAACAATTAACGGTGAATTATTATTTTCAATAATTTAGTCAAAGTTCATTAGTTTTTGAAAATAATATATCCAAATACAACAGAGGCCCGAAGCTCCTTGAATTAAACTGACAAATCTGAATGACATCGAAATCGATTCATTTGATTAATTCGGGTGAAAATTGTTGTTGAAATTATTGTTATTTTCATTTTTTCAAATGAACTCTTAATGTTCGATATATTTGCTGTACAGAGTTTAAAGTTTCAATTCGTAGTTTTAAAATTGAATTTCATAATTTTACAATTTAAATTTCATTCAAAACTACGAAAATCAACTTTAAAACTACGAATAAAAACTTGAAACCCTGTATTGTATTGTGCACATTTTAGCCATCAACAACAAAACAAAATCAACAACCAGTAATCACATTCACATTGAATTTATTCATTTTTCATTCATTCATTTTAACAAACAAAAATGTTCAAAGCCAAAGGGCCAAAATATATAAGGGCTATAGATTATCGTCTATGATGATGACGGTTTATCATCATCATCATCATCATCATCGGTTAGTTGCTGAATCGAATCATATTGAACTATCAAATATGCTCTCTCTCATCCAATCATTCACAGTGAACAAAACAAACGACGACGATTGATGACAAAAGCAGGGAAATAGCTGGTGACAATAACGCGTTTAGTTTCATTATTTGATAGATTTTGATATTTTCAACCAAATATTTCTAAATCACAATTTCAATTGAATTCAATTCAATTCGTTTTCAATGAACACAAAATCGACCCTGTTAAACTTGAACATATAAAAATAAACCATAAGTTATTCGGTTATTTTAATTGCTGTTGCTGCTGCTGCTGTTTTGGTTGGTTGGTTGATACGTGCACATATTCAAATCGTTGTGCCAAATATCGAAACCCTCTGATTTTAAACCATATATAGATCCATAAATTTGTATGAAAATTTTCAATGAAAAATACCGGTCAAAAATTTGAATTTGGGGACAAAAATGTATGTACCCCGAGTTTCAAAATGTTCAAAATTTTTATTTTCCAAAATAATTTCAGATAATCGACCATATTACGATACGATACACGCAAAAAATTCTATGAATGAACCATTTAGAGAAGGTAAAAAAAACCATTATTTTTACCTTGTGGTCCAAGTGTCGCACACACATATATTCAGAGTGATATATGTATTCGAGAGAAAAAGCATGAAGGCTCAGTAGGAGCTCACGGGAGAGAAAAAAAAAATTAATTTCAAAGGATCAATGTTTTTTTTTCTAGAACACATTTAAAGGTTATAGCTTGGCACACCTGGACATTAATTTTTTTTTAATATCAAAAATTCAGAAAATTGTCATCATTCATTGTGAATAAATGATTTCTTTTTGTTTGTCATCAATATTCGATATTTGAATATATGTGTGGGGACATACATACACATTGTTATAACTGCTGCTGTTGCTTTTCGATGATTGAAATTATTAAAATAAATCGAAAATATCAAAAAATATTTTGCTTTTGTGATGGCCATAATAATAATAAATCAGTAGTATATACCTTTAATAAAAATCTAAAATAACGAGAACAACAACAGCAGCAGCAGCAACAGAAAAAAAAGGTGAGGTTTTTTCAAGGTTCTAAGCTTTGAAATTATTTTGGTTTTTTGCTTTCTGGAACACATATTTTCTAATTCTAATCAATCAATAAAATGGATCATTGCTCAATGATCAATTTATTTTAATAATTTCTCTTGAATACTCAAAAATCATCTATGAATAACACAAATACAGTCCAAAAATACTTGATTTTGATAACACTTAATGAATGATAATAGATTTGAAATATTAGGTTGTCCGGAAAATTTTTGCCGATTTACTAGTTGAGAAACATTTGAAAATCGGCCAGAACTTTTTGAACGACCTAATATTTATACCATTATTTTATGTTCACAGGTAATAATAATCGAACACACAGCATGATGTTTATTATTCCCAGTATTAATGACTTTTATTATTATTACATCGATTTGGATAACTTATCGAGAAAAAAAACGAATGGTTTCATTTCCATTATTCTAGGGTCGAAACCAAACTAATTTGTTGAATAATTACTTTTTTGAATTAATTGAAAATTTGTATGAATGAATTCAAAAAACCCGAGAGCTCGATAATATCAATCAAATTGAATTCTGGCTTTGAAATTGAAGTAATCGATCGATCGATATTCGATATTCGATTTCGATCAATCTTTATTATCATCAAAAGAATGTCAATAATTGATCAATCATTCATATTTGATGTAATCAATTGATTGATTAAAATTGAATTTTAATTTAATTCCATTTAATTCAAATTGAATTTATCAAAAAAGAAAAAATTCAATTAATCGAATGAATGAATGAATGAAATGAATGAAATTTCATATGAGATTAATCCAATAATTTTAATATTTCAAAATTTTTAAAAAATTTCTGAATTTATTTTAGGTTGTCCAACAAGTTCTTGTCGATTTTCTAATCATTTTCTACGATATAATCGGCAAAAACTTTTCGGACAATTCAATATTTATTCATTCATTCAATTCATTTATTAAGTGTCAATTTTATCATCAATCATGATTATCATCATTTGTTGTTGTTTACAATGAAAAAAAGAAAATTTTTTTTTGGCCATAATAAATGTCAGTGAATATACATATTCATTCAATGAATGAATGAATGAATGAATGATGGTTTGTGGTTTTTTTTAAACAATTTGAAATTCAATTTTTATCATTTTTTTATTATTATTATTAATGTTTAATCATATTATTGATGATGATAATAATAATATTAGCGAAATGATTGGACTAAGAGATGATTGAAATATTTGAAAAATTTTAATTTTCAATTTTTTTATGGTTTTTTTCTAGGTTCCCTAATATTAGAATATGAAATGAAATTCCAATATTTTTTATTGAACAAAACAAACAAATAAAAAAATATTTGGACCAAGGAATATTTCTCTATTAATTTGAAAAATGATGACATAGAATTCATATGGAGCGAAAATTGACCTCTTAAAACATTTATAATCATGGAATAATAATACAAGTTATAACACAATCATTATTATCCTGTCCTGTTTTTTGGCCATAATTTTCGATGATTATTATTCTTCACTAATGATGACAGATTAGGTTCTAATAGCTTCTGGTGGTTAGTGCTTTGTTTATTAAGAGCAGCGAACCAACAAAAACATGACTGTCAATTAGATTATATGGAATTGTTATTGCAGTTTTTCATTCAATTCAATTCATTCATTTGATTTGAACAAACTAAAATTTGTGTGTTTACAATCTGCAATTTGCAATTGTTGCTGCTATTTATTCTAGCAAAAGAATAAAATATTTACAGCTGTCCGAAAAGTTTTTGCCAATTTTTCAATGATTTTCCAATGATATAATCAGCAAAAACTTTGCGGACAGCCTAATATATTTCTCCCTATTTTTGTCTATGTAACAACAATAATTTTAAATGCTCGGCAAGAGATCAAACATATGAGAATGATAATAATAATAATAAAATGGTCTATTTATTCATTTATTTATTTACTCGATAGCATCCTCATACAATAATAATCGAAATATGATGGAATCAAACGCTCTGGCTCTCTCTCATTGGTGTTCAATAATAATTTGAATCAATGGAAAAAAATAAATAAATTCAATTAACCTTTGAAATTAATGGCCAGCATTGAATATTATTATTACAATAATTTAACAACACGAATCAAAGAATTTTTTTCCTTTTTTTGAAAATTTTGAAATTGAATGAGAATTCAGAGACCACACCGTCAGATCACAAATAAATATAAAACATCATCGATCAATCGATTTGATAATAATATTTAATAGTTTGAAATTTTCATTTTCAATTCACCAATTATCGAAATAATAATTGTATTATTATAAATTTTTCTTGGAGAAATGAAAATCTCGTCAATCATCATTTGAAAAATTTCGATAACAATTGAAATTCATTTCATATAAGATATTGAACGAACGAACTAAATGACAACAATTTATCTGTAATAAATAAATGTAACAAAGAAAAATGGAAAACTTGAATTATCACAATTATTAACATTGAAATTATATTCTTATGATGATTGATTATTATTATTATTATTATTACAAATTCTTAAAGGTAAAATAATTGATATTTTTTCTTTCTTTTTTTTTCTTTGAATTCAATTAGTTATAACTTTTTTCATTGTGAAAAATTAATTGGAAAAATCGGAAAAATTTCGAATTTTTGACGTAATGGTACGTCAGCGGAATTCAACCACTGTAAAGATTTTGGACGTATTATTACGGTACCGGCATTTTAAGTGTGATTGCATCGAGTAGCCGGCAAAAAATCAATGTTTTGTTCAAAAATAGCCGGTACACATTGAAAGCAATTTATATCGTAACGTAATGTTACGTCGTAAACCTGAAATTAATTTAATGCTATAACGTATTTGTACGTCTCCGGCTTTTGTCATTGAATGATTGATCTTTTAAAAAAAGCTGATTAAATCCATGATGCATTAATACTATGAATGCCGGAGAGGCGTAGCTCCAGAAATTTACGAGAAATTCATCAAAATCTATGGCTATACTACGTGGAAATTTTCGAAAAAATCGAAAAAATCTAAGGCTATCCATCGTCAAAATTTTTCAAAAAATCGAAAAAATCTAAGGCTATACTACGTGGAAATTTTTGAAAAAATCGAAAAAATCTAAGGCTATACTACGTGGAAATTTTCGAAAAAATCGAAAAAATCTAAGGCTATCCATCGTCAAAATTTTTCAAAAAATCGAAAAAATCTAAGGATATACTACGTGGAAATTTTCGAAAAAATCGAAAAAATCTAAGGCTATCCATCGTCAAAATTTTTCAAAAAATCGAAAAAATCTAAGGCTATACTACGTGGAAATTTTCGAAAAAATCTAAGGCTAT
Source organism: Psoroptes ovis (assembly GCA_002943765.1). Taxonomy (NCBI): domain Eukaryota; kingdom Metazoa; phylum Arthropoda; class Arachnida; order Sarcoptiformes; family Psoroptidae; genus Psoroptes; species Psoroptes ovis. The sequence continues at coordinate 3,876 of PQWQ01000044.1, read as the reverse complement.
CCATCGTCAAAATTTTTCAAAAAATCGAAAAAATCTAAGGCTATACTACGTGGAAATTTTCGAAAAAATCTAAGGCTATCCATCGTCAAAATTTTTCAAAAAATCGAAAAAATCTAAGGCTATACTACGTGGAAATTTTCGAAAAAATCGAAAAAATCTAAGGCTATACTACGTGGAAATTTTCGAAAAAATCGAAAAAATCTAAGGCTATCCATCGTCAAAATTTTTCAAAAAATCGAAAAAATCTAAGGCTATCCATCGTCAAAATTTTTCAAAAAATCGAAAAAATCTAAGGCTATACTACGTGGAAATTTTCGAAAAAATCTAAGGCTATCCATCGTCAAAATTTTTCAAAAAATCGAAAAAATCTAAGGCTATACTACGTGGAAATTTTCGAAATACTCGAAAAAATCTAAGGCTCTCCTACGTGGAAATTTTCGAAAAAATCTAAGGCTATCCATCGTCAAAATTTTTCAAAAAATCAAAAAAATCTAAGGCTATACTACGTGGAAATTTTCGAAAAAATCGAAAAAATCTAAGGCTATACTACGTGGAAATTTTCGAAAAAATCTAAGGCTATCCATCGTCAAAATTTTTCAAAAAATCGAAAAAATCTAAGGCTATACTACGTGGAAATTTTCGAAAAAATCGAAAAAATCTAAGGCTATCCATCGTCAAAATTTTTCAAAAAATCGAAAAAATCTAAGGCTCTCCTACGTGGAAATTTTCGAAAAAATCTAAGGCTATCCATCGTCAAAATTTTTCAAAAAATCGAAAAAATCTAAGGCTATACTACGTGGAAATTTTCGAAAAAATCGAAAAAATCTAAGGCTATCCATCGTCAAAATTTTTCAAAAAATCGAAAAAATCTAAGGCTATACTACGTGGAAATTTTCGAAAAAATCTAAGGCTATCCATCGTCAAAATTTTTCAAAAAATCAAAAAAATCTAAGGCTATACTACGTGGAAATTTTCGAAAAAATCGAAAAAATCTAAGGCTATACTACGTGGAAATTTTCGAAAAAATCTAAGGCTATCCATCGTCAAAATTTTTCAAAAAATCGAAAAAATCTAAGGCTATACTACGTGGAAATTTTCGAAAAAATCGAAAAAATCTAAGGCTATACTACGTGGAAATTTTCGAAATACTCGAAAAAATCTAAGGCTCTCCTACGTGGAAATTTTCGAAAAAATCGAAAAAATTTAAGGCTATACTACGTGGAAATTTTCGAAAAAATCGAAAAAATTTAAGGCTATCCATCGTCAAAATTTTTGAAAAAATAGAAAAAATCTAAGGCTATACTACGTGGAAATTTTCGAAAAAATCGAAAAAATCTAAGGCTATCCATCGTCAAAATTTTTCAAAAAATCGAAAAAATCTAAGGCTATACTACGTGGAAATTTTCGAAAAAATCGAAAAAATCTAAGGCTATCCATCGTCAAAATTTTTGAAAATTTCGAAAAAATCTAAGGCTATCCATCGTCAAAATTTTTGAAAAAATAGAAAAAATCTAAGGCTATACTACGTGGAAATTTTCGAAAAAATCGAAAAAATCTAAGGCTATCCATCGTCAAAATTTTTCAAAAAATCGAAAAAATCTAAGGCTATACTACGTGGAAATTTTCGAAAAAATCTAAGGCTATCCATCGTCAAAATTTTTCAAAAAATCGAAAAAATCTAAGGCTATACTACGTGGAAATTTTCGAAAAAATCGAAAAAATCTAAGGCTATCCATCGTCAAAATTTTTCAAAAAATCAAAAAAATCTAAGGCTATACTACGTGGAAATTTTCGAAAAAATCGAAAAAATCTAAGGCTATACTACGTGGAAATTTTCGAAAAAATCTAAGGCTATCCATCGTCAAAATTTTTCAAAAAATCGAAAAAATCTAAGGCTATACTACGTGGAAATTTTCGAAAAAATCGAAAAAATCTAAGGCTATACTACGTGGAAATTTTCGAAATACTCGAAAAAATCTAAGGCTCTCCTACGTGGAAATTTTCGAAAAAATCGAAAAAATTTAAGGCTATCCATCGTCAAAATTTTTCAAAAAATCGAAAAAATCTAAGGCTATCCATCGTCAAAATTTTTCAAAAAATCGAAAAAATCTAAGGCTATACTACGTGGAAATTTTCGAAAAAATCTAAGGCTATCCATCGTCAAAATTTTTCAAAAAATCGAAAAAATCTAAGGCTATACTACGTGGAAATTTTCGAAATACTCGAAAAAATCTAAGGCTCTCCTACGTGGAAATTTTCGAAAAAATCTAAGGCTATCCATCGTCAAAATTTTTCAAAAAATCAAAAAAATCTAAGGCTATACTACGTGGAAATTTTCGAAAAAATCGAAAAAATCTAAGGCTATACTACGTGGAAATTTTCGAAAAAATCTAAGGCTATCCATCGTCAAAATTTTTCAAAAAATCGAAAAAATCTAAGGCTATACTACGTGGAAATTTTCGAAAAAATCGAAAAAATCTAAGGCTATCCATCGTCAAAATTTTTCAAAAAATCGAAAAAATCTAAGGCTATACTACGTGGAAATTTTCGAAAAAATCGAAAAAATCTAAGGCTATCCATCGTCAAAATTTTTCAAAAAATCGAAAAAATCTAAGGCTCTCCTACGTGGAAATTTTCGAAAAAATCTAAGGCTATCCATCGTCAAAATTTTTCAAAAAATCGAAAAAATCTAAGGCTATACTACGTGGAAATTTTCGAAAAAATCGAAAAAATCTAAGGCTATCCATCGTCAAAATTTTTCAAAAAATCGAAAAAATCTAAGGCTATACTACGTGGAAATTTTCGAAAAAATCTAAGGCTATCCATCGTCAAAATTTTTCAAAAAATCAAAAAAATCTAAGGCTATACTACGTGGAAATTTTCGAAAAAATCTAAGGCTATCCATCGTCAAAATTTTTCAAAAAATCGAAAAAATCTAAGGCTATACTACGTGGAAATTTTCGAAAAAATCGAAAAAATCTAAGGCTATACTACGTGGAAATTTTCGAAATACTCGAAAAAATCTAAGGCTCTCCTACGTGGAAATTTTCGAAAAAATCGAAAAAATTTAAGGCTATACTACGTGGAAATTTTCGAAAAAATCGAAAAAATTTAAGGCTATCCATCGTCAAAATTTTTGAAAAAATAGAAAAAATCTAAGGCTATACTACGTGGAAATTTTCGAAAAAATCGAAAAAATCTAAGGCTATCCATCGTCAAAATTTTTCAAAAAATCGAAAAAATCTAAGGCTATACTACGTGGAAATTTTCGAAAAAATCGAAAAAATCTAAGGCTATCCATCGTCAAAATTTTTCAAAAAATCGAAAAAATCTAAGGCTATACTACGTGGAAATTTTCGAAAAAATCTAAGGCTATCCATCGTCAAAATTTTTCAAAAAAATCGAAAAAATCTAAGGCTATACTACGTGGAAATTTTCGAAAAAATCGAAAAAATCTAAGGCTATACTACGTGGAAATTTTTCGAAAAAATCGAAAAAATTTAAGGCTATACTACGTGGAAATTTTCGAAAAAATCGAAAAAATTTAAGGCTATCCATCGTCAAAATTTTTGAAAAAATAGAAAAAATCTAAGGCTATACTACGTGGAAATTTTCGAAAAAATCGAAAAAATCTAAGGCTATCCATCGTCAAAATTTTTTCAAAAAATCGAAAAAATCTAAGGCTATACTACGTGGAAATTTTCGAAAAAAATCGAAAAAATCTAAGGCTATCCATCGTCAAAATTTTTGAAAAAAATCGAAAAAATCTAAAGGCTATCCATCGTCAAAATTTTTCAATCTAAGGCTATCCATCGTCAAAATTTTTGAAAAATCGAAAAAATCTAAGGCTATCCATCGTCAAAATTTTTCAAAAAA
>PQWQ01000045.1:0-90000 GCA_002943765.1 Psoroptes ovis | reverse complement strand
GAATTCAGTGGTCGGCTGAATGCCATCACATTCCATTTGAATAACGTAATGTAAATGCGCATGCATTCAAATCACTTTGATGTTTGAATGACGCAAATCGTGAAGGTAGTGGTTTGATGCTATATCAGTCAGCCAAAGCACTTTATTCAAAGGCTCAATTTGTTTGTTTTCACTCAATTTGTTTTTGTGCACTTCTCTGCTACTCGAAAGACCTCTGTTCGACATTTGCTCGCTTATTTACAGATCACGTTCCTGCTATTTGTGTTTACTTTAATCTGATCTTTGCCTTAACGGTAATCAAGCTAATTGTCGGTGACCACAGTGACGATCAATGTGTCCAATTTGATTACTTAAAATCGATTTGAATCCATTTAACCTTTGGACAGAGTGCGATTGCTGGCACTGTAAACGTGTTTGTGTTTACAATGGCCACAAACAACTCGGTGAATTCATCAACGGCCAACAACAGTGCTGGCGATGGCGATGAACAACAATCGCTACGCGAGTGTGAAGCCTATGTGCAACGACACAACATCCAACAAATACTCAAAGACTGCATCGTTCAACTTTGCGTCAGTCGACCTGAAAATCCGATCAGATTCCTCAAAGAATACTTTGCCTCCCTTGAACGAGTAAGTTGATTGATTCAAATCCAGTCAAATCAACTCATTTTCGGAATTTATTCAGGAAAACCAAATAAACTCTCAGCATCAAAGAGCACCGATGTCTCCGGACACCGAACGTGATGAGGATCTTTCACCTCTGCCCACCATCACAACCACCCGAACACGACGTGGTGGCGTATCAGCTGAAACTTACAGCGAAGAAGATGCCACCAATTACGTGAAGAAGGTAAGTCTGTTGATGTTTAATTGTGAATTGCACTAAATGAATCAATGTTTATTGACAGGTCGTGCCAAAAGACGAAAAAACAATGGCATCTTTGTCAAAAACAGTGGAGAAAAGTGTTCTCTTTCAGCATTTGGACGGCAATCAAAAAACCGATGTGTTCGATGCCATGTTCCCGGTTCATCACAAAGCAGGCGAATACATCATGCGACAAGGAGACGAAGGTGATAACTTTTACATTATCGATGAAGGCACAGTCGAGGTAATGACTATAATAATAATAATCAAAATGATAATAATCCATTAATTGTTTATGATTGACAAGGTTTATGTAAATGATCAATTGGTGACCACTGTTTCGGAAGGAGGCAGCTTCGGAGAATTGGCACTAATCTATGGAACACCACGTGCAGCTACCATTCAAGCCAAAACCGATGTCAAACTCTGGGCCATCGATCGAGACACATACAGACGCATTTTGATGGGTCAATTCATCAAAAAACGAAAAATGTATGAAGAATTCTTATCAAAAGTCAAAATCCTCGGTAAGTGATTGTCAACCAATCAAAACATTGAATTAATGCAACCATTCACCAACAGAAAGCCTTGATTATTATGAAAGATTGACTGTGGCTGATGCTTTGACACCAGTCGAGTTTGCTGATGGCGATATTATCACCAAACAAGGCGAATCTGGCGACGAATTTTACATAATCGAAGAAGGCACAGCTGTTGTGTTACAACGACGATCACCAGATGCTCCTGAAGAAGAAGTAGGTCGATTAGGTCGATCTGATTATTTCGGAGAGATTGCACTCATCTTTAATCGACCACGTGCTGCCACTGTCAAAGCACAAGGTCCATTGAAATGTTTGAAACTGGATCGAGACTGTTTTGAGCGTTTGCTGGGCCCTTGTGTGGACATCCTCAAACGAAACCTGGAAAACTACAACTCGCTCATATCGTTGTCAGTATAAGCAGCATCGATTGGCACTGCCATCATCGTTTGGCTGTCGTTCTTGTATCATAACGCAATCGGAACTAATCTAACCAACGATTCACCCGTAGTGTTGCTTACACGTCTCACATATGTTACGATGACAAATGATCAATTTTATCATATTCTTCCACACTCACACACACTGAATTAATGAAAACCTAGCCAGGATCCCCGAGCGAATATAAATGAAATAAGCATTACACACTTGTAAACTAACTAATTAATTTAATTGCAATTTCAGCTTAATTAAATAAATAATTTTATTGTTCATTTTTCATTCATATCAATCAGCACAGTGACATTGCATCTGTGAATAAACCGCGCATACCACCCGGCAAATAGGCGTTGCTCACCCTTCGCTATCAGTGACTGGCTGGTCGGACTGGATTCCTCAAACAAAGGATCCACTTGTGTGTGTATGTGTATGTATGTAACACCAAGTATGCACAACTCTGGCTGATAGCAGTCTACAAGCCACAGTTGGCCAAAGCAAGTGGCATTATCAGCCAACACTGCCATCAACTGTGAGCAGCAGCGCTCCCTTTAGCTGTGCCAGGGCTGACTGTGTTGGGCTGTGAAAACATTTTCAATGAATGACTGTATGTGTTTGTTGTCATCATCAGCAATAAACTTTATTTACATTTCTCATTCGATAAAACCATACAACCAATACAAACAATCGTTCCATCAATGACTGTTTATGTTTATATGTTTCTATTGCTGACTATGTGTGTGTCTGTGTGTGCTGTGCGTGCTTTTCGTTGTCATCCAAACTAAACTTTGATTCAATTCAATAAATCACTTTTTATTTGATTGATTAACACAAATCATTTCTTATCAAACCTTCATATCCTGCCAACCAGAGACCAACATCAATATTTATCGAACCATTTCAAATATTTTCATTTATTCATTTGTTCATTCCGTTTATTTCATTATTCTTTGAGTGAATCATTCAAAATCATCGAAAACTAAGTTAAAATTAGGTTCGTTTCGATCTGAGCCAGAATGTCACCAGCTCGTACCGAAACGTCACCAAATGTGCCCAATGTGTCAACCAACAACAACAATAATACTGCGCCACAAATGGAATCCGACTTTAAATACCTGGCAGTGGACCGAACTGTCGTTTCTGATCCGACCAAAACAGCTGAATGGGCAGCCAAACGATTGGTGTGGATCCCTCACGAAACGCAAGGTTTTGTATCGGCCAGCATTAAATTAGAACGTGGCGATGAATACGAAGTGGAAATCGTGGAAACAAACAAGAAATGTATAGTCAACAAGGACGATGTGCAGAAAATGAATCCTCCGCGATTCAACAAAGTGGAGGACATGGCCGAGTTGACCTGTCTAAATGAAGCGTCAGTGCTGCATAACCTAAAGGACCGTTACTTTTCCAGTTTGATTTATGTAAGTTAAGCTAATTGCATTTAAATGTTGACATTGCTCGAATTTCATGCATAACAACCAAACAGCAACCAGTGCTGCAATCACTGTGAATGGGCGCTGGTTCAGTTGTGATTGCATTCATTTTGCATGTTTTGATTATTCACTTTGATTACAAACATTTTAATGTTGATAATCCTTGCAGACATATTCCGGCTTGTTTTGTGTGGTTGTTAATCCATACAAAAAGCTTCCCATTTACACGGACAAAATCATTGATCATTACAAAGGCAAAAAGCGGCATGAAGTTCCGCCTCATATTTTTGCGGTCACCGATGGCGCCTATCGCAGCATGTTACAAGGCAAGCATTCGCATTATTTCTTGGTCAATTTTTAATTATTTTTATTTGTTTTGATTCAAAGATCGCGAAGATCAATCCATTCTTTGTACCGGTGAAAGTGGTGCCGGCAAAACTGAGAACACCAAAAAAGTAATTCAGTACTTGGCATATGTCGCATCATCAAAACCACGAATTGGATCCGCTTCTCTGCACACAGGCGAACTCGAACAACAATTGCTCCAAGCAAATCCAATTCTCGAAGCTTTTGGTAATGCAAAAACGGTCAAAAATGACAATTCATCTCGATTTGTAAGTGTCTCATCATTTGTTTCGATCTTTAATCATATATTTGATTTGTAGGGCAAATTTATTCGAATCAATTTCGATGCATCTGGATTCATCGCCGGTGCCAACATTGAAACATGTATGTATTTGATTTGTCATAGTCTTCAATTGAATCAACTTTGATTGATTTCAGATTTATTGGAAAAATCAAGAACCATTCGACAAGCAGTCGACGAACGCAGTTTTCATATTTTTTATCAGCTACTCAATGGAACTTTACCCGAACAAAGACGTAAGTTTATTCCATGATTTGATCAATGCTTGATCATGTTTATTTGAAAATGATTGACAGAGGAATTCCTTTTGGAGGATGTTCGAAACTATGCATTCCTTACACATGGTGCTGTACCAGTGCCCGGTGTCGACGAACCGATCGAATTCAGAAACACTGTACAGGCCATGCAAATCATGGGATTAAACGTCGAAGAACTAAGTGGTAAGCATTACTTTGAATGCAAACATTTATGGTCAAACTAATCAACTAATCATGATGACTGTACCTAACTAGCCATTTTCCGCGTTGTATCGGCTGTAATATTGTTTGGTAACATGAAATTCAAACAAGAACGCAATTCAGACCAAGCCACTTTACCAGACAACACTGTCGCCCAAAAGGTTAGTCATTTGCTTGGTCTCAACGTATCGGACATGATCAAAGCATTCTTGCGACCTCGACTCAAAGTTGGTCGTGACTATGTCACCAAAGCTCAAACAAAAGAGCAAGTCGAATCATCAGTGGAAGCCATCGCCAAAGCTTGTTATGAACGCATGTTCAAATGGCTTGTTCATCGTATCAATCGATCATTAGACCGAACCAAACGGCAAGGCTCATCGTTCATCGGCATCCTGGACATTGCCGGATTCGAAATATTCGAGCTTAATTCTTTTGAACAGTTATGCATTAATTACACCAATGAAAAGCTTCAACAACTCTTTAATCACACCATGTTTGTGCTCGAACAAGAAGAATATCAACGTGAAGGTATCGAATGGAAATTTATCGATTTCGGTCTCGACCTCCAACCGACCATTGATTTGATCGAAAAGGTAAAAACAACAATTATTATCATAAAAATGTAAACATGAAACTAATCATCTTCTGGCTATTGATTCACAGCCAATGGGCATTCTAGCTTTGCTGGACGAAGAATGCTGGTTCCCGAAAGCCACCGATAAGACATTCGTCGACAAACTGATTACCTCACACAGTACCCATCCCAAATTTGTTCAGACCGATTTCCGTGCTAATGCTGATTTCAGTATTAAGCATTATGCCGGAAAAGTGGATTATCTCGCATCTCAGTGGCTCATGAAAAACATGGATCCATTAAACGAAAACGTGGTCTCATTACTTCAACAATCATCAGATCCGTTTGTCATTCAAATTTGGAAAGATGCCGAAATCGTTGGCATTGGTGTGGCCACATTAAGTGGAGACACTCAATTTGGTGCTCGTACTCGTAAAGGCATGTTCCGCACCGTTTCTCAGCTGTACAAAGATCAATTGACCAAACTAATGACAACTCTGCGCAATACTAATCCCAATTTTGTTCGCTGCATCATTCCGAATCATGAAAAGAAAGCCGGTAAAATCGATGCACCACTTGTATTGGACCAACTTCGATGTAATGGTGTCCTCGAAGGCATTCGCATTTGTCGTCAAGGTTTTCCTAATCGCATTCAATTCCAAGAATTCAAACAAAGGTATTCTTATTATTTGCACTGACATAAATCGATTTAATACGATTTAATTGCTTCAAACAGATATGAATTACTGACGCCTAACGCCATTCCCAAAGGTTTCATGGACGGTAAATTGGCTTGCGAAAAAATGATTGCTGCATTGGATCTGGACCCGAATCTCTATCGAATTGGTCAATCCAAAATATTCTTTCGTGCCGGAGTCTTGGCTCAACTGGAAGAAGAGCGTGATATCAAAATATCAGATTTAGTGGTCAATTTTCAAGCCTGGTGTCGTGGTCTACTGGCTCGCCGCAATTATCACAAACGATTACAACAATTGAATGCAATCCGTGTGATTCAACGTAACTGTGCTGCATATCTCAAACTACGTAACTGGTCCTGGTGGCGTCTTTACACCAAAGTGAAGCCTTTATTAGAAGTGACCAAACATGAAGATAAATTACTCGAAAAAGAAGACGAAATTCGTCAGGTCAAAGAAAAATTGAAAAAATCACAGGAAGAACTGCTTGAATTGGACAAAAAATATCAGCAACTTTTAGATGAAAAGAATGATTTGGCTGTTGCGCTCCAAGCAGAAACTGAATTATGCAACGAAGCTGAAGAAGCTCGTGTTCGTTTGACTGTTCGCAAACAAGAACTGGAAGAAGTACTAATCGAATATGAACAACGAATCGAAGAGGAAGAAGAACAATTCCAAGCTCTTAATAATGACAAAAAGAAATTGCAATCATTAATTCAAGACCTCGAAGAACAGTTGGAAGAAGAAGAATCGACACGACAAAAATTACAAATCGACAAATCAGCTCTGGAAAGCAAAGTGAAAAAACTACAAGAAGAAGCAGCCATTTCGGAAGATACACACAACAAATTGGCCAAAGAGAAAAAAGTACTCGAAGATCGTTTAGCTGAATTAATGAAGACAATCGGTGAAGAAGAAGAAAAGTCAAAACATTTGGCCAAATTAAAAGTTAAATATGAAAGTTCAATCACTGAATTAGAAGAAAAACTTAAAAAAGAACAAGAGGTAAGTGTGTTTGGTTAATAGAAGTATTCATTTGAATAATGATTTATTTAATTGCAGCACAAATATGAATCGGAACGCATCAGACGTCGTCTAGAAGCCGAATTGAGCGACACAAAAGAACAGCTCAGCGAAAAGATTAGTCAGTTGGAAGATGTCCAAGCACATATCAGCAAAAAAGAAGTGGAGCTCAGTCAGGCATTGTCACGATGTGATGAAGAATCTGCTTCGCGAATACAAATTCAAAAGCAATTACGTGAATTGGAATCACAGTTGGCCGAAATCCAGGAAGATCTCGAAACCGAACGACAAGCTCGCGCAAAAGCGGAAAAACAAAAGCGTGACCTGAATGAAGAATTAGAAGCGCTCAAAAATGAACTAATGGATTCGTTGGATGTCACCGCAGCACAACAAGATCTTACACAAAAACGTGAACAAGAATTGGAAAGACTTAGACGAAGTCTCGAAGAAGAATCACAACAACACGAGAGCCAAATTCAAGACGTTCGCCAGAAATACATCAAAACTATCGAAGAACTCAACGAAAGTATTGACAATCTTCGTAAAACTAAATCAACTTTGGAAAAGGCTAAAGCCAATTTGGAGGCAGAGAATGCAGAAATGACACAAGAAATAGCCAACATCAACCAAGCCAAACAAGACAGTGAACGTCGTCGCAAACAATTGGAATCGCAAGTGGCCGAATTGAATAACAGGCTCAGCGAAATGGAAGCTCAAAAAAATGAATTAATCGAAAAATCAACCAAAATGCAACAAGAGCTCGAATCAGTTTTGGCTCAGTTGGAAGAAGCTGATCGCCGAGCCAGTGTGGCCAACATGAACAGCAGCACTTTAAACATGCAATTAAACGAACTGCAGGAATCACTTCAAGAAGAAACAAAGCAGAAATTATCATTAAACTCCAAATTGCGTCAAGTTGAAAGCGAATTGGAAGCTTTACGCGAACAACTTGAAGAAGAGGAAAAAAGTAAAAAATCATTGGAAGCCAAATTAGCACAATTAACCAGTGCTTTGGCCGATGCCAAGAAAAAGAACGAAGAAGACATGGAATTGTTGGTGCTGTCAGAAGAAAATCGCAAAAAAGCAGTCAAAGAATTCGAAGTGGTCAGTCAACAATTAAAAGAAGCTGCTTTGACTATCGACAAATATGAAAAATCTAAGAAAAAGCTGCAATCTGAAGTTGACGATTTGAGCATTGAGTTGGAAAATAGTCGCTCCAAAGTATCTGAATTAGAAAAGAAACAGAAAAAGTTTGATGCCATGATCCAAGAAGAAAAAGAATTATCAGCCAAAATCGCCAACGAACGTGATCAAGCTGAACGCGAAGCTCGCGAAAAAGAAACCAAAATCTTATCTTTGCAACGCGAGTTGGAAGATCGCGAGAATTTGAACATTGAAAACGAAAGAGCCAAAAAGCTTCTACAAACCGAACTGAATGAATTAATAAATAATCAGTCTTCGGCACATCAAAGCTATCATGAGCTGGAAAAAGCCAAACGCAGTTTGGAAAATGTGGTGGCCGAACAAAAAGTGCACATCGAAGAACTGGAAGATGAATTAATGATGATGGAAGATGCCAAGTTGCGCAACGAAGTAAACGCACAGGCCACCAAAGCTCAGCACGAACGGGAACTTAAAGAAAAAGAAGAACAAGCCGAAGACAAACGACGTGTTCTCATGAAAAAGATTCGTGACCTCGAAGCTGAGTTGGAAGAAGAACGCAAACAAAAATCTACGGCCACCATGGTTCGCAAAAAATTGGAAAATGAACTACAAGATCGCGATCAGCAATTGGAGATTGCCAATAAAATGAAAGAAGATGCAATCAAACAGTATAAACGACTACAGACGCAGTCCAAAGACAATCAACGTGAAAGCGAAGAATACAAAGCTGTGGCCGAAGAACTGAGTGCCCAAAACAAAGAATATGAAAAACGACTTAAAATCGCTGAAGCAGAGTTGGCTCAACTGCAAGAGGAATTGGTGTCATCGGAACGATTACGTCGTGCCATCGAATCAGAACGAGACGAATACTTGGAAGAAAACAATAATTTGCTGCCGCTTCGTAGTCAAATGCAAGAAGAACGCAAACGATTCGAAGCTCAAATTAATGAATTGCAGGACAGTCTGGAAGAAGAACAAAGTAATACTGAAGTGTTGATTGATCGTGTCAAAAAGATGCAAACACAACTGGATCAGTTAACCAACGAATTGAACAGTGAACGAGCATTAAATCAGAAAAACGAATCCGCTCGTACAGCTGCCGATCGCTTGAACAAAGAACTGCGTAACAAACTGCAAGAACTCGAATCCACACAACGCACCAAGAACAAACAATTGATTGCTCAAATGGAAAGTAAAATCATTCAGCTCGAAGAGCAGTTGGACAACGAAACTAAAGAAAAGCAACTGGCCAACAAAGCAATGCGCAAAATGGAAAAACGCATGAAGGATCTTATCGTTCAAATCGAAGATGAAAAACGATTAACCGAACAGGTGAATGCCAAACTGGAGAAAAGTAATGCTCGCACTCGATCGCTCAAAAATCAATTGGACGAATTGGAAGAGGAATGTTCTCGCGAAAAAACTAATCGTCGCAAAGCACAACGAGAACTTGAAGATGCCATCGAAGCACAAGAATCTTTGAGCAAGGAAATTGAAATTCTTAAAAACAAACTCAGGTAATTCATTTCTATTTTTAATTTGATTCATTTGTTTAAATGCTTCCTTTTCAAAGACGGTCAACAACCAGTTCTCGTAATTACATCTCCAATAAACGTGGTTCGATGAGTGGCGGTGGTACCGGAGACGACAATTCGATTGGATCACCACAAGATGACGACAGCCCGACCAACGATGAAATCAGTCCATCATCCACGCCGGCACCTGTTTCCAGGAATCAAGCTCCACAAGGCCAATCCATGCTGTAGATGAATGTGGACTCAGTATTAGGCACACATCATGCACTTACCAACACAGACACACACACACACATTCCCTCCCCATCTAATCTATTGTACCACAACAACTATGTCTATCATCTCTCTATCTTCCCAGTCTTCCTGGTGTTTAGTGATTGGCCATCAATTAATGGAATTTTAATCAATTTTTTTTATTGCGATGAAATTAGAGATGATATATTTATTGTGATTGATTGATTTATTATTATTTTTATTATAAATATGATTTATTTCAATTATTTTATCACATTTCAACTGTCATATTGCCACTGCTGCCACTCATTTGACCAGTGAATATGATTGGCGCCCAAACACCGTTGATCACCAGCAGTATGGATACACATACGATTTTCAGCAAAAAGCCTAGTATCAACTGTTGGCAAATTATTTAATTAAATTAGTTTCACAGAAATCATCAACAACTCACCATGTCTTTGGTTCGCATCTTTGCAGCTTCGAAAATGATGGCATTCGTCCCGGAGGCAAACGGCAACATGAATGCATACGAACAACTAACAGTCACCGGTAACATCACCGACAAAGGACTATTCGTCAGTTTCATCGAATGAGACTGAAGCAAAGATATTTTATTGACAGGATTTGCTCAAATATCAGATCACTCACCATTTGATGAATGACAGGCAGCATGATGTTTATGGCTGCTGTATTACTGACCAATTCAGTCAGTGTCATGCTCACCACACACATAATGAGAGTTATGACAAAACGAGGTAGATATTGCAGTACTTGCAAACTGTTTCCCAGCACCACCGAGAGGCCAGATTGCTCACATCCCTTGGCCATTGCGAATCCTCCGCCGAGCAGCAGCATCACTGACCATGAAACTTGATCTCGGGTCGTTCTCCAATCTAACAGCATTGGTGATTTGGCCAAATTATTGGGATCAGCTGGAATCATGTAAAATAATATTACAATCAGTATGGTGGGCACTGCATCCTTTATGTAGCTGCATAAATAGTCAAAAAATCAATTTTAGCAACGAATAATCATCACTCATCAATCATCAACGACTCACTTGTTTTGGTCTGAAAACAAAACCGTCCATCCTGGCATGAAATCTGGAGTGCGGAAAAACCAGAGCGAAAGCAGTGAAGCAAACAAAACCAACACTGCCTTTTCATTGAATCGAATGGGGCCCAAACGATCATACTGTTGACGCAATGCATTCATCGCTTGTCGCTCGTTAAGCTTTGACTGTTGTTTGTCTGCATTACTGTTAGATTTATTGCGCACAAAATAAGTAACAAGAAACAGCCAAGTGGTCAGCACTAACAAAATCACACCGGGAACATTGAAAAAGAACCAGTCTGAAAAAGAGATGGGGTCACTGTCAAAGCAATCATTATTTGCTTACGATTCTCCGTTATCTTTGACCTACTTTTTCAAGAAGCCATTCAGAACCAGGTTAGTGGATGTTCCAGTGATGGTACCAGTACCACCAATATTGGCTGCATAGCATATTCCCAGCAAAATACCTTTGCGTAATCGTTTGGTTTGTCTCTTACGCAAAATGGCATAACTAATCATTAAAACAAAATCAATCCAAAATCTAAATATTGATTCAACACTTTTACCTGTTCATTTTGACTGATGATGATCTGATACGCACCGCATCGGCACGGTCATCATTCATTGTCACGAATACTAAACAAACAATTAAACAGTCATTTCATCTAAATTCGTTTGAAATCACTTACCTGAATCTGTGGTTGTAGTCCTCACCGAAACCGATTGACGGCGACTTAGTTGCTCTAATGCTGCATTCACGATCGGAATCATCATGGCAACAGTGGCCAGATTGCTGATCCACATGGACAAAAATGCAGTGGTGCCTAAGAAGCCAAGAAAAAGTCTGCAAAAGCGATTCTTCATTGGCAAATTGAGAGAATGAAATAACACAAGAATTACCTTTTAGGAGAAGTTCCCATCAAAATGATAACTTTGAGCGCAATCCTTTCATGGAGATTCGATCTAGAAACTGCAGACGCTGCAATCAAGCTTCCTAAGAAGACCATTATGGTGCTCTATGTTGAGAAAAACAATCGATGAATCGGTGCTTGCAGTGATGTCTCATCAAGGTTACTTTACGTTGAAATATGATTTGGCCACTTCATCAGTGGAAACGATTCCTAACAAAGGAAACAACACAACTGGTATCAAAGACGTGATGGCCATCGGAATCACTTCGGTGAACCAATAACTGATCATAATGGTCACAACATAAGCACATCGAGCCTCCATTGTCCCGACCAACAAAAGAGGTGTCCAAATGAAAGGCGTCAGCCAACAAATGAGCAGTCTTCTAATTTTGTATAGTCGTTTGCAGGCACTTTTTGCTGAATCCATGTTGACTGTCTATCAGTTGGTATGAATTTGAGTATTGAATGGGCGAAACACCTGAGCACATTGAATTCACATTGAATGCATATAAATATTTCATGTGTGATGATCATAACTCACTTTTAGTCAAAATCCAAATGCCTCATCATTCAACTGAATGAAAATCGTAAGTTGCAATTCGAATAAACAAAATTCGCACTGATGATGATTAGATATGATCACTAATCGACTTTGCTCTCTCCAACTCTTCTTCCGATTGCTGCCACTGGTTGCTAGGTTCACTTAAGTAAGCCGACTCTGCTAACTGACCCAATTTGATCCAAAAAGGAATTCAATTATCAAAATTTAAATGATTCAAATCAAAATGATCACAGCTATTTAAATGAAGCTATTTATTTGTGGCCAAAACAAGGCAAATGAACATTATTTATTGAACAAACGCATATCAAACAGTTGTTATCATGAGAACAAAATTTTAACTAAAAAACGATAACAAAACACATTTCAAAGTCGAATCACATCTCGTGATTTTCCATTCGTACGTCAATCAATCATTTTTTCAATTATCTGATCCATAATTTTCCACAAACACGTTTCGTTTGGATAATCATTATCAACCAATGTGACCAAATAATAAGAATTGCTTATTGCTTCAAGAATGGCACGAGACTTGACATCTTCTGCTGGATACACCGCAGCCCATTTGTCAAGCCACAAACTGAACGCTTCGTCTTTCCATACTTTAAAGCTTATCACATCGACAATGGTTGGCTGTATGATTTCTTTGCCTGGAAAAACGCCCCAAGTCACAGCTATTGGTTCTTCTTCATTGCAATTGCTGTAAAATGGATTACCCTATAGTCCCATCAAGTGAAAAAACATTCAGATAAAAATAGTCTGACATCACAAATAAGTACCTGATTGTTGGTAATCTGATAGTTGACTAATGGATAATGTGGCAAAACTCTTAATAATTCATCAATTTGACGATCTGGAAGAAAAAACTCTAAATATGCTTTTTGGTAGACATAACCATTTGGCGAACCCCATCCATGAACTGGATCGCTTGAGCTGACGCCATTAACACGTGGTTGTGAATTGATGGTGAGAATGCCATGTCTGTTCAAATGACAAAGTTTATGTTTGATGATATTCGTTTCTCTTAACAATTCTTCATCATTCCATGGTAATGACTCTACTTTATGACCAAAACGATTGGCAGTGCCAGCAATATATGATTCGAATATATGCCACACATCACATTCATTCTGCAGTCGTTCACCCCACATGGCAGCAAAACGTTTACGATTTTTGGCTGTAATCGAATTTAATGGCGAAAACAAATGATAATCTTTCAACGAACCAAAAGTTGGAGAATTGAATCGACCCCAGCGACCATTGGGGAATTCATCCCAAGTATTGGTGCGTTGAATGTAGCTCTTTGGCCGTGATGACCAGAAAATTGGACGAACACTTTCACTGCAGCGCCTATGATTCACAGGTTGTGGCCATGGCAAAGGTTTGTAACAAAAACTGTAATCAATTTGCAAGGCTTTCACAATCGTATTGGTCGCATGTTGTCGATTCAAAGTGTAAAAATGTAATCCAGGCGTTTGGCCAGATTGCATTATTCGGCGACAAAGTTGTATTGTCCATTCGATTCCATAATTGCGAACAGCTTCGTCGTTGCTGCGAATCGGTTCCAAATCGTTGATTATTTGCTGAGGAATATTTAATTGCGACAAACGTGTGATTTTAGTCAGCGAATCATAACTCTGAATGGGCATAATGCCTGGTAATATTGGAACTTTGATTCCGATGGCACGACATTCGCTTACGAAATCCAAATAGACATCTACGTCAAAAAATAATTGCGTTATGACGAAATCAGCACCAGCATCGACTTTTTTCTTCAAATTTTGCCTATCTCTTAGCTTGTCAATCGATTCAGGGTGTTTGTTCGGATAGCCAGCTACGGCAATCGTGAAGTAGTCGCCATAATGATGACGAATGAAGCTGACCATGTCCGATGCAAACTCAAATTCGACATCTTCATTAGCATCAGTATGACTTGCATGATCACCTCTTAAGGCCAAAATGTTTCTGATGCCAATCTGCTTTAATCGTTCCAAAATTTCCAATAGTCTTGCGGCAGTCATGCCAACACATGTGATGTGAACCATTGTGTCCAACGAGCAATAATTAAGAGCAATATCTGCCAATCTGATGGTCATGATGCTGTCCACATCATCGATTTTGTTGGCATTCGAATGCCAAGTGATGGATGAGAATAGAGCACCTAATTGTCGAAAATTGTCAAGCAGAGGCATCAAATTGTCTAATGCCTTCCATGTTTTGGGTGGAAAAAATTCTGTCGAAAAAAAGCTGACTCCAGACGATTCACTTCGCTCCAATAATTTTCGATTTAGTGGCACATAACCATTTTGCGATCCATTCGTCGCTGAATGTTTTTCGAGTTTGAGATTCGTCATTCTAAAAACATTTGTGTGATGAATTAACGGATATTTAATGTTGAACTGACATTAAAAAATGAATATTTCATGTTTTTGTAGTGATTTGAACAAGTAAACAATGTTTGCCAGTTATCTCTTGTTTAATGTTCATTAAACCGAATGTCATAAAGCAAACATCTTTGTTTTAATGTTTTTAATGCTTATCAATGTTGATGACAAAACCATGACAGTCTTTGAACAATAAACGACCATCATTGTACAAAGTTTCTTGTAATCCATTTGAATAGATTGTTTTCACTTTTCCACAAACAAATTTTCGTTTCTTTTGATTAAATCAAACAATCAATTTTTTGTTTCTTCTCAAACTTTTCACTCACCACATAGGTTTTGGTTCGAATTTCCACATCACCATTCGGGTAGAATCGTTTTTGCACGCCATTCGCATAACAGCAATATATTGATCCGTCGGCCAACTCGATTTTCTGCTCTTCACTTTCTGAACATTCATTTGGCTCATTATCACTACAATCAATGATTACATGTTGACAAACGAACTAATCTCAGACAAACACTTACTTTATCATGTTTATTGCTGGCGATTTGGTCATTGATTCATGTTCATCCATTTGTATTAGAGCATCTTTCAAACGACTTAAACGTTCAATTCTATCTTGCAATATTCTAATTTGTTCTTTGGTTACATCAATGGATGAACAATCAGATGATGTTTGTTTTACTTGATTCTGATTGTTTTTTGGTTTTTTGCTCAATTCGAAATTCGGAGTCTGATCATTTAACTGAAAAGCGACTTTTTTCTTTGTTTCTCGTTCAACTTTGATTGGTTCCATAGCTTTTGGCAATTAATTGATAGTTTTAATAATCTCTTCAAGACAAATTCAATTCGATTTGAAACGCGAACGCGCTAAAATGTGTTAAAAACAAAAACAAATGTGCCGTCCAAAAAGGATAGGATCGACGAAATTGAATGGTTTTGAAAAATTTTAATTAAAAATTCGGTCTGATTAATTGATTGACAAATGAAAATAGCAAAGATGATCAAAGCAATAACAGGTGTGATTGGGTTCAACATAATGGATGGCATAGAAAACAGCAGGCAGTGCTCTCCATCAATCTTTTTGTCGTTTCTGCAGGGCCTGAGCCAATTCAGTTTTCACTGCTTCTTGTTGTTTGAGCTCGCATAAAGAATTCACCGAACGTAAACCATTCAAAATGTTGTTGGTTTTGCCAAAATAAATTTCGTTTAGCGTCGAACGAATTTTGTTCTCCATGTCCTGTAATCATCATCCAACACAGTTAGTCAATTATTGCATTCTCACAATCGGTCACTCACCTCTACCATTTTGCCAATATTGGCAATATGCGAAAAAGCATCAGTCACAGCATTATCGCCTTCCATTTGTCTGGTTAGACTTCCACCCAAGTTCATGGTGCCCGAACTCTGTTTATTAGTCTGAAGCCATAACATAACGGTGGTGGTAAGTTTATAATGAGCGTTACGACCACCTGATTTCTCCAACACTTCCACCACATGAATCGAATCCCAACAACCTTTAATTTTTTTGGAGCCATCACCAACTTTTTTGATCAGTATTACACCAGCGAAACCGTGATCAAGATCCCAGAAATAAACTGATGATACACCACCTTCGAAATACATATCACGGTACAGGTCAAAAGCATGGTTGGCATCGATTTCTAATTGACGTAACTTTTCCGATGGCACATTGCCATCGTCTAACGGTGGATCGTATTGATTGCTCCAA
The DNA here is from genome assembly GCA_002943765.1 of Psoroptes ovis. Classification (NCBI taxonomy): domain Eukaryota; kingdom Metazoa; phylum Arthropoda; class Arachnida; order Sarcoptiformes; family Psoroptidae; genus Psoroptes; species Psoroptes ovis. Next base: position 73,751 of record PQWQ01000045.1, on the reverse strand, counting down.
GGAGACCTGATCATTGATCAAATATTCAATTATTCTCTTGGCAAAAATAATCAAACTCAAAGCAAACCTATATGAATCGCCATCTCGATTATAATCACAGAGAAGATATTCTTTACCCGACTGCTTATCACGGGCCACTTTCAACGGTTGATCGACTGAAGATAATAAGTCTTCGCATAAATCAGGCACCTATCATGCAAACATTAGTTTTCATCATCACAATTCGAAAGCAACATACCAAATCAAGTAAATGACTGAGGTTACGTTCAATTTGTTGCGGCGGTAAACGTCGCATCAAATCCAATGCATGATCCAATTGTTTTTCAGTCTGTCCAAAAATGAACACATTCCCATCAATTTTTGTCCAATCAATCATTCATCAAATTGCACAATGACTTACCATGACTTTGAGAACAAAGGAAATTCAATCAGCAATCAGAGGCAATGAATTTGAATGGAAAATTGTAATGCTAAAACAACAAGCAATAACAACATTGGCATCAACAACAATTGTCAACAGTCTGAATCCTGTCTGTCTGTCCAGTTTGTTTTGTTTGTTGCCAAAATTGTCGCACCGCACCTGCCGCTACTGGGGCCATCTGACGGAAATCTTTTTCGTAAAAAGTAGCACATAAACATGGATCAATCAGCATCAACAACGTTTAATGAAGAAGATATTGACCAATTACCTCCTTATTACCCGGCAATTTATGGCTGCCGTAGTGTCGAAGAGTTTCATTGCATGAATCGTGTGGAAGAAGGAACTTATGGAGTGGTGTACCGAGCCAAAGATAAACGAACCGGTGAAACGGTGGCATTAAAACGACTGAAAATGGAAAAAGAAAAAGAAGGATTCCCGATCACGTCTTTGCGTGAAATAAGCAGTTTGCTCAAAGTGAAACATGAAAACATTGTGACTGTCAGAGAAATTGTGGTCGGCAGTAACATGGACAAAATTTATTTAGTCATGGATTTTGTCGAACATGATCTCAAAAGTCTTATGGAGACTATGAAAAAACCATTTCAGCTCGTCGAAGTGAAGGCCCTTATGCTACAATTGCTTCGAGCAGTGGCCCATCTGCATGACAATTGGATTTTGCATCGAGATCTCAAAACATCGAATCTGTTGCTGAGCAGTAAAGGCATTTTAAAGGTAAACAAAAAACAAATTAACACAAATCACTAAAATTTTCATTCCCAGATTGGCGATTTCGGTCTGGCTCGTGAATATGGTTCACCATTAAAAGAATACACATCCATCGTAGTGACTTTATGGTATCGAGCACCAGAGTTGCTACTGCAGGCACCACAGTATTCATTCCCAATCGATAATTGGTCAGTCGGCTGCATTTTCGGTGAATTCATAACCATGAAACCTTTGTTTCGCGGAAAATCAGAAATTGATCAACTCAACATTATCTTCAAAGAATTGGGTACTCCCAACGAAAAGATTTGGCCTGGATATTCGCAATTGCCTTTGGTGAATAAAACTGTGTTTGCCGAATTCCCTTATAACAATCTGCACAATCGAATCGGTCACAAATTAGGCAAATCTGGTTTCGGTCTCATCAATCGCTTTTTGACTTATTGTCCAGAACGACGTATCACTGCCGATGAAGCATTACGCCACGAATTTTTCACCGAAACTCCATTACCAGTGGACCTATCTACGGCAGCTTTTCTTACATCGTAAAATATAAATCAAATCAACTAATTGCACTTGATAATTTCAATCCTTTTCATAGCGCCATCTGTTGTTGCATGTTGACAAACAGTTTATTGTTTTTGTGTCAACAAATCAGACTCATCAAATAAGTGAATTGATTGAATGTAAATAATAAATTGTTGCAAACATTGCCAACCATTTGGTCATTATTTGATTGATTGCTCGTTCATCAAGTCGGACCGGACGATCATCACCATGGATTCGAGTCTGTTTGGCAAAAAATCCAATTCGGAAATGGCTTCCCTTTTCGAATGTCCAGTTTGTTTCGATTACATTTTGCCTCCAATTTTGCAGTGTCAGAATGGTCACATCGTATGTCAAGATTGTCGCAAGCAAATCACTTCTTGTCCGACGTGTCGAGTACCAATCACATCAAACATACGCAATCTACAAATGGAAAAGGTGGCATCCAGTGTCTTTTTCCCTTGTAAATACTCAGTTCTTGGCTGCAAAAGTCAGCTCATTTACCAAGATAAACTCGGTCACGAAGAAACCTGTGTTCACAAACCGTATTCATGCCCATGTCCAGGTATGTTTGCATAATCTGTCCACTTGACACAACTAACAAATGCTGCACTGTAACTCCACAGGAACAAGCTGCAAATGGCAAGGACCAATTGATCAAGTAATGTCGCATTTAATGTCACAACACAAAAGCATCACAACTTTAGAGGGTGAAGATATTGTCTTCTTGGCCACCGACATCAACCTGAGTGGCGCTGTCGATTGGGTCATGATTCAATCGTGTTTCTCGCATCATTTCATGTTGGTTTTGGAAAAACAAGAGAAATATGGCCGTCAGCAGTTTTACGCTGTGGTCCAAATTATTGGGTCTGAAAAACAGGCCGACAATTTCATTTATCGTTTAGAATTGTCCGGTAATAAGCGTCGCCTGGTGTGGGAAGCGACACCGAAATCAATTCACGACGGCGTTCAAACAGCAATCAACACAAATGACTGCTTAGTGTTTGATACGACACTGGCACAACGATTCTCAGACAATGGTAATCTCGGCATTAATGTTACCATTTGCCCAGTTTAAACATTCTGATCATACTGATTCTCACAATGTCCATGTGTTATATGCATCATTATTTCGATTTTCATTCCGCAATTTGAATTCTACAATAAAGTACTTATACTTCTCATTCAATTTTAATCATTTCGCCAAATTTTCCATTCATATCTGGCCTAATTTGAGTGTGTGCAAATCACACCAAGCCTTTCATCAAATTCAATGTAAACAAAGTCGGCACAACTGCAAAGTTTGAATTTGATTTGCCGACTTGATCGTTTTGAGCTTATCACCACACACAACACACAATCAATGTGTTTGTTTATATTTAGACATCACAGATGGGTGTGTCTGTTTTGCTTAATCATAGATGCCAAGTTTATGCGTTTCGTTCATTTCCTGAAAATGCATTAATTTATTTGAATCAATCATAACTCAAATCACAACCAAAACTGCCGCAATGTATCCAAACACTGAAATAATCAAATGTTCCATTTTGCTCCTTATTTTGGCCAGCGTTCATGGCGACATAACAAAAAAAGATGACGGTAATTTTCTATTGTTTCTAATTGTTTGCCTTTCACTTTGATTAATGAATTGCATAGATTTTGAAGATCCATGCACAAAAGTAAAATGCAGTTTCGGACAGGAATGTGTGGTCGATTACGAAAACAACGAAGGAAATTGCATCTGCATCAGGTGAGAATTCTCATAAATTGCTTAGTTTATTAATCAAAAATGAATGTTTGAGCAGAGAATGTCCGCAAAATGATGATCTTCGCCGTCGAGTATGTTCTAATCACAATGAAACCTGGCAATCTGACTGTCATCTAATGAAACATCGTTGTGACTGTCTTGAAGATGAAACTGCTCCTAAGCATTGCACACACCAACATAAACACATGCATATTGATTACTATGGAGAATGTAAAGACATTGAACCATGTCGTGATGATGTTCTCGAGGATTTCCCTCGTCGAATGCGCGATTGGCTCGACAGTATCATCAGCTTGTCCAGAATCGAAGTCACTGGCTCCAAACACGACTTGACACACAAATGGATCGACGCCATCATTTGGAAATTTTGCGATTTGGACAAAGAACCACATGATCGGTATGTATCTCGTCACGAACTTTTCCCGTTGCGAGCTCCGTTGTTATCAATGGAAAGCTGCATTTCTGACTTTTTGGACGGTTGCGATGCCAACGAAGACCATAAAATCACTTTACACGAATGGGGAAAATGTTTGGGAGCCAGTCCAGGTAAAATTAGAATTTCTATTAATTCAATCACAAATTTGATTTGTTCACTTTTGCAGATGAAATGCAGGATAAATGCAATCAATTTGTGAGCAAAGCCTGAATCGACTATGGACTTTGATTGTGCAGCAAAGGCACTTTGAATCAGTGAATTTCAAAGTTATCCATTTTTGTTAACATTAAACTTGATATCTGACCAAAAATATTTGATTAAATTTATTAATAAATAGCATTCATTCATAGTTTTTCTATTAAACTAATTTTGCATTCAAATCGACATCATTAATCTTGTCAGTCGACAGATGGCTCACAATTACATTCACATGTTATTTGTTTTGTTTTGATTTGATTTTGATGCAATTATATCAAATTGATTCATGGTTAAAAGTCAAACTAATTTAACTTTGGGCCGATCGTTGATCAAGAGTCAACGTAATCAATCAGGTCATTCAAGCGAGGTAAGAATCTATTCACAAATGTCTCATTGGTCTGATTGGATTGTAATTTGAAATAGCGTCATACTGATGATGGATTGATCAATGGCCAAAAAAGTATCACTGAAAACACTTCTCTTGATGATTTTCTGTCGCAAACTCATTTGGCCAATAAAAAATTCATAGCCGAACAAGAAGCTCATGTGCGTATTGTGAACAGCGAATCAAATCAGTTGAAATCGAAACCGTCTGATGGAAATGAAATTGGCGATCATTTGCTTATTCCTCGCCGACCAAAATTGGATGGAATAGATTCAGCTGAAAAGTTGAGAGAACTAGAAAATGCAAATTATCTTCAATGGCGTCGTGATTTGGCCAAAATTCAAGAGACAAATGTGGTGATCACACCATTCGAAAAAAACTTGGAATTCTGGCGCCAGTTATGGCGTGTGATTGAACGTAGTGATGTTCTGGTTGAAATATTAGATGCTCGCAATCCTTTGCTCTTCTATTCAGCTGATTTAGACAAATATATCGCCGAAGTAGACCCTAATAAACGCAGTCTCATTCTTTTGAATAAATCAGATTTCCTCAATGAAAACCAACGTCAACATTGGCTTAATTATTTCAATTCAATCAGTGTCGACTGCCTGTTTTTCTCGGCACTTGAACAACAAGCTGATGCCAGTATCGACTGTGATGAAGATGTACAAAGCACTGCTGATGTTGTATTAAATCGAACTGCTTTATTGGATTATCGACAATTGATTTCAGTGCTGAAATCATATCGAACCGATAAGCGGCCATTAACTGTTGGTTTGCTCGGTTTTCCAAACGTTGGCAAATCCAGCACAATCAATGCAATGATCAGAATGAAGAAAACATCCGTTTCGGCAACTCCTGGCAAAACAAAACATTTTCAAACAATTATCATCGATGACCAATTCACCATTTGTGACTGTCCAGGACTTGTTTTTCCAAATTTAGTGTCCAACAAAGCTGAACTTATCATAAATGGAATTCTGCCAATTGATCAAATCAAAGATGTTTGTGTGGCTATCGAAGCAATCACCAGTAAAGTTCCAGCCGCTGTTTTTGAATCAATGTATGGCATTCAGTTGAACAAATCAAACACAAAAGCAGAGAATACTAAACACGTGTCGCCATTGGAATTACTGACAGTTTATGGTTACCATCGAGGTTTTATGACACAACGAGGTTTGCCAGACACTTCCAAAGCATCCAAATTTATTCTCAAAGATTTTGTTCAAGGAAAAATTTGTTATTGTTATGCACCACCTAATGTCGATCAACAAAAATATCACAATTTTGATGTGCTCGAAACAGCTGTGCATATTAATGATGAGCAGATTAGTGATCGAAAACTGCAGAAAGTATACGAAGGCAACAATCTTTTAAGTAAACAAAATTTCGACCAGGATTTCTTCAGTGTAAGTAGCACATCTTCGGTCCATATCAAGGACAATAAACAACCAAACACTGTTGATCAATCAGCTTCAAAACCATGGAAAAATCATCAACACAAACGTAATCGCAAACAAAAACTTCGCAAAGTTTATGCTCATTTGGATAATTGAAATAAGTTTAATAAAAAAAAAAACACAACATTAATCAAATTCAATTCATTCACTGGAATGCTATCGTATGAAGCAAAGGCCGATTGATAGTCGTTTCAAATTCTTGAAGCAATTCGTCAATGTCGTTGTCGAGATCTTTTGACTGGGCTAACGATTGTGCCATCTTAAGCATTAATAATGCACCAATAGTTGCCTCTTCGTGGTTATCTTGAACATCAATGTTTATTATGTGGACGGTACTGTAATCGCTGGCTGGTCTTGAATTCATCTCTACTCGGTCATAAATCAAATCAGATAAGTTCACTTAAAAACATTTTTACTTACCTTCGACGACTTGATCGTAAACACGTTCTTCACATGTGAAAATAACATCAAATTTATCATAGCATGTCTGAAATTTTTCCGGGTGTAGTTTGATGCGCCGATTTCTGTCCAACATGTGAAGTATGCCATTTTGAGTATACAAATTCTTATCTTTATTAATCAAATCATTGTACATATATTCGTATGGTGTGCCGAAATCATAAACATTTGGCTTATCTTGAGCTGGACCCGGCAATTTGACTTGGTTACCAGATCCAAATGAACGCACATTGAAGCCTTTTTTGCTAAAAAATGAATCAAAATTAATACGGACAATCGTCTTCGAATGATGAATACCTGAGGACAGCATGTGCTTCCATTGATCGATTCTGGTTCGAAGAACAAACGATCGCAAATCGAAGTCCATCTACCATTCTGACATCACAACTAATTCATTAATTAAACCGAAAACATGATCAGTTGAAACGAAGCTCTTTTCATAAATACCAGTACGCAATTGAAAATATTTTATTTTTACAAAAAAATTTAATCACATTCCATTTCCATTAGTTGTTCAACATGATCAAAATGGTTGGCCATAATGGCCATAAACTTGCAATTATATTTGGTGTAATCCACAATTTTGGCCAAATCCTGATGTTTGCTTTTCAAGATTTGATGCAGTTTTCGTAATGCGGTAAGTTGTTCATTTGAAAAATTACTTTTCATTGTTGATGCATGATTTGTGAGAATTGATTCAACCCATTTCAGGTAAAATTCAAAATGGCCAGTGCTTTCAAAGGCTTTGTACAAATGAGACAATAACTTGATAATCATATTCAATGATAATGAAGATGTAATCAAATTGATTTGATCAAAAGCAATGTTTTCGAGCGACTCTTGAATCAGATTCCAGTCATTTAATTGAAGTGCTTGTATTATGGCTTGACTGTGATGTTTATTTGACAGGTTTTCTCGGAACGACTCAACAGTGACATTTGTGTCCAATTCGTAGGGATTGAATGTGGTTGTATTGTCGACCGAATAATAAAGAACTCCTTCCGTAGAGGCCAATGCAAATGATCTCATTGTGGGTGAAAATCTGACCTGTGTCACTGCTATGATTGGCATTAATTGTCTGTCTGCAAAGTCACTCTTGATCACACCAGGCAAACTGATCGGTGCCAAACTTGAATCATCATCTCTGTGTCTAATTCGATCCATGTCAAATCCGAATTCTTGCATTTTTCGTTTGCTGATAAATTCTGCGAATCCATCCAATGAAAGATTGTTTGATATTTCAAATCGTTTGACCAGTAGTTTCTGTTTGACATTATAAATGCAGACATATTTTGAGCGGCCAGCAGCCACCACATATTGGCCATCGACAGAATACATAAAGGTAGAAAAGTATTTGTATTTGTCATCCACTAATTCGTCTCTATATCTTGACCGTCCCAGATCATTTTTGCCTTCGATTCCAATGCCAAGTTGGTCACCTGATTGAGCATCATAAAATGAAATGGTTCCGTTTAATGTTGCCACGGCAAATTCATGACCATCTTCGCGGATGTCCAAACAAAGAGCGTCACTGCCAAGTTTGATCACTTCTCGTGTGTGTTGCACTCCTTCGAAAAGATTCCAGATTCTGACAGTGCAATCCCATGAACAGGAATATAAAGTATTGCTGTTTGGAGAAAATTTCAACGATGAAACCGGCGCTTCATGACCTGTACGTAAATAAACACATTTAAATAATGTTAACAATTAATCACAGACATACCTGATAACATTTCCAACAGTCTTCCAGTTTTTAGTGACCATAAAAATATTTCGAAAAAGTTATGCGAACCAGCAGCCACAAAATCAGCGCCAATTTTATCGACAGCTAATGAAATGAATTGTGCAGGCTTCGATTCACTTGGTGCAGTTAATGTTCGAAAACAGCGATATCGATTCAAATCGAAGGCTTTAACAGTACCGTCTAAGGATGATGTCACGAAAACTTTGCCATCTTTGCCTGGCACAAATTCCACCGCAGTAATTGGGCCTTTGTGTTCATTGTTAAACATTGAAATGCAAAATCCAGTAAAAAGATTCCAAACTTTTAGACGACCATCTGTGCCTCCAGTGACAAGAGAAGATGCATCTGGTGAATATGCCAAACATTCATAAGAATTGGTGACACTATTCGAATATCCACTTTGTTTCAATATGAACGATTCAGATTGCCATTCCCATACGATCAACTGTGTTTGTGTGGACACTTGTTCATCAAAATCGTATTTGTTTCCAGTACCAGGACAGCTGCCCAAAGCAATCCAAGCTCCATTTTGGTTAAACGAGACAGCAGTGATGGCTGTTTTATTCGATAATTGCAGTGAATGAATCAAAATCAAATCAGTCAAATCATATAACATGAAATGTCCATCATTATATCCAACACACAGCAATCGAGCTTTCGGTTCATAGTCATATGCGCTGATTCGTGTGCTCGAATTCTTAGTTTTCAAATCTTCGAAAAGGTATTTTTTTCTGTTTATTTGGTAATTGATTCTGTCTTCATTTTGATTGTTTTCAATCTGATTCCGATTACAATTCCATTCGAATAATTGGCCATTACGACTAACACTACAAATGTCAAGACTATTCAGAGACATGAAGAATGCACCAATTATGATGTCATTATGAGCAGTGAGTGTTATGTGATCACCTAAAACAGTTATACTTCGATCAATTGGATAAATGCGCATTGAATAGTCTGTGCTTGTGATCAACAACAATTTTGATGTTTGATTCCATGCGATAGACATTGATTCTTCGTGACTCGCTTGAATCATTTTGTGTATTTTGAAGCCACTCAATTGTCGTCCTTTACCTTGGCTAATATACCCAGGAGTCAAATAAACCAGTACTGTGTTTGAACCACAAATTGCAAAGTATTTACCATCAAGCGAAAATTTAATATCATTTATACGATCACCAATCCGTTTGAAATCTTTACGATGAAGAATCACATTTCCCAGCAACGAAGCAATCATCACTTGATTTTTTTCAGTTACAATCAATAAAATGGACGCATCTGGACTGAGAGCAATGTGAGTTATGCTGAATTGAATTTCGAATGGTAGAGCTTGACATTTGCCATTCTTCAAATCGTAAACAATCATATTATTGCCACATGGACTAAGCAGACTTTTACCATCGGGAAAGAATTGCAGATTGCCATGGTCATACACTGAACCAAGAATATTATTGAATTTATATGAGAATCGCATTTTAAATTACCAAATTCAAAAAAATGTTTTGGTTAAAAAACACGTGAATGTAGCACTATTTTAACATGAATAGTCTATCATTGTCACAATAGTGGCTTATGTTGTCAAGTTGGCAATTGAAAAAACATTTGCGAGCAAAAATGGATCCAGTATTAAAATTCAACATTTACAGCGATGATCGCGAAAGAGTATTCAAGTAAGTCAATAATGGGATGTTTATTGATTATAATTTAATAAAATGATATCTTCTTATGTTTAGAATAGTGCAATATGCCTCACATTTGATGTGGGCTATTCGAAGCAAGATTGGCAATGACCACGAAGCAGTATTACGGTTGCAACAAATCGAATCAATGATGGCCCTTTCTCGACAAGGTATTTCATATTCACGCTTACTTTGTCTAAATCTGATTATCGAACGATTCAATCAATGATAGCTTTGCGATTCGGTAAATTTACCGAAGCATTCAATCAGTCAATACATTCGATGCGTTTGCAAGACAATTTGATTCGCACGACCCTGTCTCTGTCCCGTATATCATATGCGCTGTATCTGCTTTGCGACAACATTATCTGGCTGTCCCGAATAGGTGTCATTCGCTGCAATGAAGAACGATTCGCTAAGCTCAGTCAGTCATATCTGCTTTATTCTTCTGCGCTGGCCGCTGTGAAAGGCATCTACCAATTGAAAATGATCAACGAAAAATGTGAGATGACAATCATGGAGTTGATTTGTATGAACAAAGCGCTGTCATTAGAATTGGCCAAGAATGTCTGTGATATTGTGCTGTGTTTGCATTCATTACAAAAAATGCAACTCTCTGCTGTCGGTGTCGGTGTGCTGGGCCTGATTTCGTCGATGATATTTTTATTGAAACGATAAACGACGAATGAAGCGAATGAATGGTAATTGAATTGAATTGAATTGAAATGAAATGCTGATAATCCGATGGGTTATTTAGTTGACTAATTGTTAATTATACATGTAATTTGACTATCTGGTTACATGCTATCAAATGAATTGTTAATTTGTATTCAATTCCAGCATATTGGCCATTCATTTCCATAATAATAATCAAAATTGTTTCCCACACACCCAACTCAGCAACAAATTGAATTGCATGCATGTAAGCTGATCCCATTGATTTGAATCAATTGTTATTTTTATGGACAACTGAGCAAGGCTAATGCAGTGCTCTCACAGCCAAATGCAAATCCAGTGCTGAGAGCGTATTCTAGCCGAGTTATTGAGATCCATTACAATCCACTCAACTCGAAAGTTATAATCCGCAAACAATTGAATCAAACATTGGCTCAAATCTAGCATAATAATGGAACAGTCGATGATCACTGCTAATGGCTGTGGCGCCTCTAGTCCTCACAATCATTCAATTTCGAGTGGCCCCTACACTTTTTGCTAAATGCACAATTTTTTAATTGCAATTTGGTTCTGATTCAATAAATCTGAACAAATCAACAACAAATGCACGTGTAATTCATTTTTGTGAATGGAAATCACTCAATTAGTTTGCTTCACATTCACCTGGTCACAAATCAATGCTCAAATGGATGGAACCGTGATGCAATCTACGAATAGCAAGCAATGCTAATCTGACAGCCACGCAAATGCATAGTCTGAATAATTGCCTATTAATTAGTTTTAATCAATGGATTAGTCTCATGCAGAGCCAAACCAAAGCAGCTTAGATCAGTGCTGTGTCTGTCGATCCATTAGCAGATAGTTGTGATAATAATGACCTGCAATCATTACTAATTCTCTCAAACATAAGTTAAGTGCAAGATTCAAATGGCTGATAAGCAAAGGCCTGGTCTGCACTGAATCGAGTGATTTCCATTTGATTACGGACCAAACACTCACAATGCATGTCTCACTACTGGTTCAGTGAAAGAAGCAGCCAACTGACAACAAGCCAATATGCTCCACCTTTATTGATCGACAATTGAGTTAGAGTGGGCGCGTTCTCACTCCTCTGGCCAATATGACACCTTTGTCGATTAATTCGATCAATTAACTAACAAACGGCATTCGAATCATTGTCGATGTTGCTCTTCACTTGCAGACTACTCGAAATTATTTGATTTAATTTGAATTTGTTTGATTTGTGAAATTGATTTTGCTAAATTTCCATTCAAATGTTTCCTTCTTTGAACGGATATTAACTCAATTCATTGAAATGATGTCGCCCAATGCACAATCATCTTCCAGCAATCTTATGGATTCTTATTCGCGCCAACTGAGCAGCAATGAAAATGGCCCTAAAAAGACCACATGCTCCTTGTTTATGATTGATGAAATTCTCAAAACTAATGATAATCTATCCACCGATGATTGTCCACTTTCGCCCAGCGCCAGCGAAACCACTGGATCCGAAGTGGACACCACCGATGATCGCCTTAAGGCTGATGATCTTGACGATGGTTTATCACTTCGAACACATCGCCGCAAAGTTCGCCGCAGTCGGACAACATTCACCACTTACCAGTTGCATCAACTAGAACGGGCTTTCGAAAAGGTAAATTAATAAATAACAAAACTTGAGAATGGCTAAATGAACAATGATTCAATAATGTTAGACTCAATACCCGGACGTGTTCACACGAGAAGAACTGGCTATGAGATTGGATCTAAGCGAAGCCCGAATTCAGGTAAGAAATGATGAATGTCGATTTGTATGTTTAAATGATTTGATTGTGTGAATAAAAAATAAAGTGATTCATTAAGAGTAATCCGATTGGCTTGTGATTGCAATTATCGATCCAATGCCATCATCGTCGACAATGACAGCAAATTAATTCGATTCAGCAAATAATTAGTTTGTTTGTCGTTGCTTCTTTTATTAGTAAGCATTCGTTTGTTATTATTACTACTGTGTAGCAACGCTAATTCACTTTTAGTTGGCTCCCGTGGGACTCCTCTTCTCTCATAAGGCTTAGCTCTGCAAATTCAATTCTCTCATTAAACTTTTCAATTGCCTTTTGTCGTTATGATGATTGATTGAAATTTAATAATTTATTATTATTCGCAATCGTCTTATTCATTATTTTTCCTTCTTTTCTTTGTTCCATCTCGATCAGGTCTGGTTCCAGAACCGAAGGTAAGCTTTTTGCAATCCAATTGGCTTCGCTATGTGTGCACATTCCTCATTTTCACTTGTTTAAATAGAGCCAAATGGAGAAAACGTGAGAAATCAGCTCGCAACGAATCTTGCAGTTCATCTAGTTCACTTCTGATAAACAACAGTGACGACCAACAACTAATCAACCACTTTGATCAACAACAACCCCAAACATCGAGCTCAATTGTTTCAACAAGCGACAACAGGTCAAAGATACCGCCACCAATGCCCAACACAGCCACAACAATGGCCTCGACGACCATCTCGAATTACAACAGCGCAGCGTTACACTGGTCAAATTATTTGCAACAACACCTATTCCGCTCGGCAGCGGCCTATTTGTTTTCAAACAATGGTGATCAGCAACTGCAACAATGGGAAACTTATCTTAAAGAAATTCAATTGCTGCATGATGAAGATCACCGATAAGCAGCGAAATGAAGCAAAACAAAATGCATAAACTGATTGTGACTGTGTAAAATAAATAAATAAACGATAACCATTAGCCACATTGAGTGATTGTATGGATTGCTTGTTGTATGGATTCGAATCAATCGAAAGAATCCTTGAGGCGTCCTACGTTCAATTGGATTGATGGCAAACGAATGGATGGGCAAACAAAAACAAAGTGTTGGCATGTCGTACAAATTAAATTGTGAAATGAAATCAAATTTAGAAATGATTAATTTGTTTGGTGAATCACTCAACTTTTCCATTTGATGCTTGACATAGCAGCGAATCGAATAATGTTGCCCATTTGCCATCATTCCAATGTTTACATTCCGGATGACAAAGCTTTGTTTCCAAATTCGATATTACTTTTAAGATGTTTGCATTTAATCTGCAGCACACTGCACACACACACAACACTCTCAAATCGCCTTGTGTGTGCAGTGAATCGTTGAAGAATTCGCTTAATTCAAGTTTAATTGAAATTCAAAATTGTTCCATTTTCATTATTTGTTTCAGTTGAGCATCCGGTGTGAAACATATCGATCTGCTTGAGACACACGTTTATTAGCTGACAATCGGACAATACTCAAATATTGACTCAACAACAGCCTTATTGCTTATTGCTTATTGCCAATCTCACAAATCAAATCAATTTCCAATCTCAAACACTCAAGGCGGTAACACTACAGGAAAGCAGTACAGCATTCAATGATGCACCACTTGCACCGACCAGGCTCGCTCACTTTATTTAATTTGATTCGTTCATGATTGGCAAATTTAGCAAATCATTTTATCATTATTATTATTTCTATTACTAATATTACCATTATTATTATTACTATCATCATCATCATCATCATTATTATTATTAGCTTGTTAATTAAATTTAAATTGCATCAAGCAGCGCCGAATCCATTCAGCCTCCGAGCTGTTCCCATGTTCGAATGTAGCAAATTTAATTATTCACTTATCAATCCATTTGCTGCCTTAATGTTTTCATAGCAAACTGATTCATTTTGGTTGACAAACAAACCCTATTTTTCAATCTATTAGATCGATCAATCGATCTTTTCCATCTGATTCAAAACAATTAATCGCTCCGATAGCCATTCTTTTCAAACAACAACAATAACTGTATGCGCGCGATTGTTTTGTCAAATCAAATAAAAACATTTGAATGGATAAATAGCAAATACAATAGACAAACAAACAAACATATAAACATATAGTGTCTGCTTTACATTGCTTTTGAATGACTCAAATATTTACTCAGCACAACAAACGAATCAATTCAAATAAACACTGAATGCAAATCGGCAAAATCACGATCGATCGGTCACCGATCAAAACAGACAGGTAATTGAAATGCATTTAATAAACAGTAATTAACAAATTGAATTGAATAGAATTGAGAGTTATTATTAGATTTAGTGCATGAATCAATGGGCCAGTCTGCAAATTGGCAAACTAAATTAACTTGTTCTCTGCTGCTATCCAATTTGTGTGCTTTATGATTAAATCGTATTAGTTTGGCACTTGGCATCGATTTGTAGTTTGTCATTCTCAAACAATAATGATCATACAAAAAACACTTCACATCAGAACTGCATTCAAATCCGATGTCAAGATAGAACATGGCCAGATTAGTGCCGAATAATCTTATTCATTCAAATTGAATCATTTGTCAGTTATGATTAATGCCAAATGTTATCTCGATCAATTCAATTGAAATTACATGCAAACAAATCATTTCACAGAACCAATACAAGCTCATCGTGCGCACCGAATAACTCAATTTCCTCCACTCAATTCCATTTGTCTCAGCGTGTGTTCACTGCATTCAATTGCTTCTCAAAACGTTCAACTTTGATTAGAATCATTTAGCAAATTTATTTATTTTTAATTTAATTTCTACTAAATTCAATCATCATTCGTCACTGCTCATTGACACTGCAGCTGATCTGCTATTCGATGCTGATTCGCCTTTCTCATCTTCATTTTCGTTTTCGTCGTTTGATATCGAAAGATTCAGCGGACTACTCGAATCGCTGCTTCTTTCGCCATCATCCGTCGCTCTTCTTTGAAGCGAACATGGCGATGCGTCCAAACGATGTTCGTTTGCTGATTGCTTGTTTGCAACATTTGACGAATGCTGTCCAAATTCGAATGGCTGCGAATGTAATCGATAGTCATTCCTGTTGCAATAATAAAATGATGACGAATTGAAAATGCTCGAAAAAGGGGTCGTTGCCATCGATGTATTACTCGCCAAACCTATGGCTTGATGCATCGAAGATGCAGCAGCAAGCCATGAATCTAAGCTAGTTGCGAATGGTGAACTTGTGGCCATTGTTTGATTTGGAATCATTAAATTTGGACTGAAAGAATGCGATTTCATGATGGGAATGACTGACTCATTTATTGCTGTTGCAGATGAATTCAATAGGCGATTTGACGGCGATGATCGAGGCGACGACACTTGGCCATTGGTCGGACTGCCATCGTACTGTTTGCTAGTTGAATTTCTTTGGTAGGAACTTTGGTCGTCCAGTTTCTCTTGGCGTCTCCACTTGGCCCTGTCACAAACATTCAGTTAGTCTGTGAATGAAAAACGAATAAACAAACAAAATGGCATTTCTCTGTTTACCTTCTATTTTGGAACCAAACCTTAACGGAAATGAAATTTTTGAAAATTTAAATTTAAATCAAAATATTTTCGAATCAAATGAAAATATTTGCTTTACCTGCACTCGTACTTCGGGCAGATTCACTTTCATAGCCAATTCTTCTCGACTGTACACGTCCGGATAATGTGATTTTTCGAATGCTCGTTCCAATTCATGCAGCTGAAATGTGGTGAATGTGGTGCGATTACGGCGATGTTTCTTCTTATTAATATTTGCATTCACTAAGGTTACTGCGTTGCTACCATCTGAGTTGCTGAACAACGATTCGCCATCATCTTCATCAGCTGGCAATTCGTTAAGTTCATATTGAACATTCAATTGGGCAGAGCGATCATTTGTATGATTATTGGCTATCATGAAATTACATTCAAAACGATTAAGCTAATTGAGTTAGTATTCACTGATTCAATCATTCACAATCAATGCTGCAGTGGCGCCGATTCAATGGTCAAATTTGATTGACAAATCTGATTAGCAAAGTATGTTTGTCTGCCTGTCTCTCATTCAAGTAATAAGCACCTATTGAATGTTAGTCATGAATAATAGTTGCAATTATTGTTTTTAATTCGAACTAAATAGCCGCAGGTTACGTCGGTTTGATTGTTTTTCAAATGGAAACAAATGTGAATTGTGTTTTGGCAACAAAAATCGACAATAATCCTGTACAAATGACACATTTGGCTGGCTAAATGTTTCAATGTTCTAATGTTTCATGCATTCATTGATTGACAGTCTGTGCAAACACTTTTGTCGCCAAATACTTGCTGCGATTGTCATAAACAAATTCAAACAATTACTTTGTGGTTTGTTACTTTGTGCAACAATTCACCAACCAAAGTCTATTGTCTGAAACTTAGCAGCGGCTACCTTTCGGCTTTTTTGCTTTTGTTTGCTTTTGCTTATCTTAGCAAATCACAAGCTAATCATCAATTATTTGATAAATGAAAACTTTCAAAATCTGTGCATGTCATTGCAGAGACATTTGCAAGCCAAATCAATTCATTATTCGAATTATGATTCGATTAAATGATTACATAATTGCTTATTGCATTCATTCATCCTTTGTCAACATCACTACTGCTGCCTGTCACCAAGTTTTGGGGCAACCCCGTGCTGCTTCAAATAAATTGTGATGACAGCACCAGAAATGTAACCAATAAGCATCACCATTCATTCACTAATTGGTCCGATGACCTGCTGAGTTTTTAATTCAGGTGAGTGTCTCATCATCATCAAACTTACCGAACGGACGGACACAGGACAACAAACAGTTGAGTGGTTGACTGTTGTTTTCATGATCGGCTGCTGGCGATTTGCTAGATTCAGGCTTGAGCCCTAATATCTCCTCGATGCTGTAACGATTGGCTTGGTTATCATTACTGATTCGATCAGAATTGCAATTGATTTGAGCAAACATTGCTGATCGACCATGATTGTCATTATGAATGTTTTCACTCGATTCGTGATGTGCAGGCATCAAAACCAATTTGGGCAATGGATGATCAAAATAAATGGAAGATGATTTGTTTGCCATTATTGCATTCATTGCATTTGATTCATTGAAAAATGTTGTGACCGCGATTGTCAACAAACATACAATGAATCAATGATGCTGGATGCACAGCATCTTTATACGAATATGATCAATCGATGGCACCAACAAACCTATATAGCAGCCAGAATCTGGCCAACTAACAGAATGGCACAGTCAATAAATGGATTGTTGTCATTTATTCAATTACACAACAAACAATTCAATTTGATTGTTGATCACTCAATTGGCTGCTTGTTTATCGATTCCGATCATTATCGGCCATTATCCTGATCACCTTTATCGATAAATGATGGCAGTTTAGTTTGACTGTCCAACATCCGGCCATATGTTTTGGCCACTATTCTAACCAATTATCGTTTAGTCATTATAGTTTCGGCCAATCTTTCATTTAATTTCAGCATAAAGCTATATAAACTCATGGCCAATCCTCGCTTGCCGATTGCCATTGACTCCACCTTGCTCTCATTTCTCCATCTCTTTGACATGTTCGCTTGTTTTTTCCATTTAATCCATTGTCCATCCAATCTATCAATTTAATTTGATTTCAATTAAAATTTGAAATTGCGCTTATTCATTCAAAATCAATTCAACAATCATTTCACCAACAATTTTCCGATTGAGTGGGCAAAAACAATGAATGATGCTTATGCAGCCATCTATGTTTGATGAATGAAAATTAATTTTCACTTCAAATCACTCCATAGATGGCACACTCATTTGTTTACATTTAATTATTGCCAACCATAACAAACCAATGTGCCATCTGCTGAATTGATATGTAACAAAAGACTTGTCATGCTCTCTGTGTAAATATTTTTCTTCGAAAAAACAGCTGAGCGGGAATACGTCAAAATCCAGTTTTGTCAAGTGTTCGCCAAAACAAATGTTTAAAATGCTCAGGTCAATCTAACGATCAAGTCATCAAAACAGTAATCATTATCTTTGTATGAGTAATTCGAATTTAATTGCATTCAATTTAAAAGAGTTTATATTATTGTTCAACGAAAATGCAACCACTTCAAAGGTAAGTGAAAAATGAATTTAAAATCTTTGAATTTAACCGTTTTCTGTCAATTCGAATTTCTTCTTTATTAACTTCACTTCTATCAAATTAAAGACCATCATCATTGCTGTGTGGCATGCTCAAAACTCGGTTCTTCTCATCAGCTTCGATGTCCGATTCATTGATAAAATTAGACAAATATGACCCATTTCAAGTGCAACTCATGAACGAAAAGTGTATAGTGGTCGACGAAAATGATAAAGTGCTGGGCAGTGAGTCCAAAAAGGTCTGCCATTTGATGACCAACATCAACAATGGCTTGCTGCATCGAGCATTTAGTGTTCTCATTTTCAATTCCCAAAATGAATTTCTGCTGACCCAACGTTCGCTCAAGAAGATCACATTCCCCGGTTTTTACACCAACACTTGCTGCAGTCATCCCTTGTATACTCCATTAGAGATGGAACAAGAAGATGCCATTGGCATCAAACGTGCCGCTCAACGTCGTCTTCATTTGGAGTTAGGCATCAGTCCCCTCGAAATTCCACTGTCTGACATCAGATTCATGACTCGTTTCTTGTACAAAGCAGCTTCTGACGATCTATGGGGAGAGCACGAAATTGATTATGCTCTAATTATTCATCGCGATGTCACTCTTGATCCTGACCCTAACGAAGTTGAATCATATCGCTTCATTTGTCGCAATGAATTGTTGCCGTTTTTAGATGCAGAAAATGCAAAAGGTTTCGTAACGACACCCTGGTTCAGAATTATGCTCAATCAATTCTTTTTCAAATGGTGGGATAATCTCGACAATCTGGATCGATTCGTCGAACCAGACAAATTGTACAGATTATGATTTTGTTTGATTCG
This sequence comes from Psoroptes ovis, assembly GCA_002943765.1. Taxonomy (NCBI): domain Eukaryota; kingdom Metazoa; phylum Arthropoda; class Arachnida; order Sarcoptiformes; family Psoroptidae; genus Psoroptes; species Psoroptes ovis. Next base: position 54,429 of record PQWQ01000045.1, on the reverse strand, counting down.
CTGCCGATAGATGGCGATCCATTTCCAGTAGATTTGTTTCGACAATCTGGATTATTTATTAAATTTTTGCATTTGAATCTATCCACAATAAATAATGATTGAAATTGGAAAAGCGACTGATTTGTGTGAATGACTAAATTAAAATTGTAACTTCGAATTTATTAGAATCGGTATTGGTGATATACCGCCCATTGTGAAACGACGTTATTCCTGAGAGACCGTTTGGATGGTTAGAATTTGGATAAATTTTGCAAGTTTTAAGCCCAAGTAAAAAGAATTTAATATTTGCCAGACTGACTGCTGCTTAGTTTGATTATTATTACTGCAGAGATGTTTTTTGCAGTTTATTTATTACTGCACGATTTTCAGAGGAAAAATCAAATAATGAACAACAAACAAACAATCGCAATGGAATTTGTGAAGCATTTTTGACATTCCATCATCTAACAAACAACAAACACATTGATTGTATTGGTTCGAATGAACTTTAATTAAATTGTCGATGACAACGATTGCATTCCAAATTGAATCCTACGACACTGATCAAAAACATTTCTTTCGATGAATTCTCGTTTAAATTAAGTTTCCATGGCAGCATCAAATTTTGAAAATTATTTTATTCGAATTCAAAAGAAAACCATTTTTGGGAACTGATTCGGGAAATGGGTCCATGCATCATCATTCTGGTTGGTGTTAGTGAGGTCATAATGATTACAAATTATTCAAATGATGATCAAATGACCGATGCACATTACCGAAAGTTGCAAAAGGTAACCATGCTTAATCACAGCTGATTATTGATAGCTGCTTATGGCTCACTATGAACTTTGAACATCTTGACAAATGACGATTAAAATGATTGTCCTGTGGATGAAATTGAGATTCCACTATCCCATTTTTGGTTGATTGCTCAATGTCTCTGCTCAGTCATCTTTTGACGCTGTCGCATTTTGACTGGTGACTTAATGATGATGAGTGAATCGATTTTATTTATCTGATCATATGCTAAGTGAACATCACATGAACATAATGAATGAAGAATAACAACAAAAAGCAATCAATTCACATTCAGCACGTTGTATTGTTGCCACTGTTTTGATTATCAATGTTAAATGAAACTGATGATGATAATGACAAGGATAATGATGATGACGATGATGATGATGATGACAATGTTGATGCAGATCCTATGGCTGTCGTAGTCGTCGGCAACGGTGGCGGTCGTAATGAATGTCCGATGCTTGACCATCGAGAGTCTATCATGCTGGGAGTTGAAACTGTGCCTGCACTTGCGACGCTGCCAAACGATGCACAAAACGGATCAGCGGCTGAGTTGACATTGGTCATGGAACCAAATGGATTCATGGGCAAATTGTGTGTTGTGGGCAGTAAAGATGCTGCTGTTCGAAAGACATTGCCACTCTTTTTGCGTTTTTTCCATTTGGCTCTGCAAATAAATTCGGTGGATTTTCGAGGATCAACGTCTGATCATTGAGTGAACATTCAGATTAAACCTACCTTCGATTTTGGAACCATACCTGCACAGAGAAGAGAAAAGAAACATTGATCATTGATTGTCATTTGACAGTTTCACATTTTTCATTTTCATTCATTCATTGATTCAGTTACAGAGAACGTCAATTAATTTGTTTTATGAACAACTAAATTGGCTTTCCATATCGAGTTTTATCAAAACAAACATGCAAACAGCAAATGGCAAACAGCATTCGCTCATTTTGCCCCGCATTAGAGTTGGCAAAGACATTAATGGCAAAAATGAATCTTTGTATCACTTGGCATCTGACAGCATCTGACAAAAAGCTTTTAAAAGCTCAATTTGATAGCGAAAATGTTTGTTACGAGCAAACTGAATGATGAGGCAATCAGATATAGCTCGGTGATCAGTGATCATGATCATCTCATTTATTCCCAATATACGTGTCGTCTTTTTTCGTTTGACTTTTATTATTTCGCACCATCCAATCGAATGCAATCACAGTTTGCTGTTAAATCATTGGATTTTCTAATACAAACTGACTGTGATTGTAAATAACACATCAGAGACACATTGGCTCTTTGGGACATGAGATTATTTTTTAATGGGACACCAAAACCACATTAATATCTGGCAAAATGCAAAATTGTTGTTCATATTCCTTGCCGTTGTTTTTGGCTGAAGATCATTTTTAGCTTTTAGCCGTCATCATTGCTATCATATAATTCATTCGTTTTTGCACGAGTCAACCTTGCCCATTGATGACAATCTCACTGCAACTAACGCGTTCTCTGCTAAACACAATCCCTGATGAATCTGCCATTCTCTAAGAATGAAAAGTGGCTACAAATCCCTTGACACTAACATGCAATATATGTTTGCATCCATATGGCTGTGATATATTTGCATTATCATCATCATCATTCATAATGCATCTTCATTAACCATATCCAATGTTCATCGTTTCACATTCGTTCTCGTATCTCACCATTTCTCACAGATGAACATTGCTGGGTCGCTGACTGCACACATGTCATTTTATGATGGTCCACCATTTTCATTCGATTTCAAGGTAAATAAGTGACTCTTTTGGACTCATAAAAACACTATGACGGCGGCATTTATTCAAAGCATTGAATGGAATGTGTCATAAAAATTGAGCTGGACACTTGCCTAAACGGTTCTCACGCATTCACCTGTGTTTTGTTGGTGACATATGTCTAGACTCACATTCACTTTATGACCCTATCAGACCACACACTCACCTGTACTCGAGACTCAGTCAAACCGATTCTCATGGCTAATTCTTCTCGCATGAAAATATCGGGATAATGTGTTTTGCCAAAACTTCTTTCCAATTCTTGTAATTGCTGCGGAGTAAAGCGAGTTCGGTGTCTTTTTTGTTTTGATTGCTGCTGTTGCTGCTGATTTTGATGATGGTGATGTTGTCCATGTGTTGTTTGTTGGTGATGATGCTGTTTACTGTTTGAGTGATCAGTCGAATGAGAATTGCTGTTTCCTGTTTGACCGACCGTAGGCAACAACAACTCGGCTCTGTTAATCGAGCTTAGTAAATGACTTTGATGTTGCTGCTGCTGGTGCTGTGGTTGTTGCAGGTGATGATGATCATTATGATTGCTGTTGTGTTCTACATTATTCAACTGATGATGATGATATGAATGATGTTGGGCATGTGGATGAGTGGGAGCATTATGATGCGATTGAGCGTTGGTCATTGTTTCGCCAAGCAAATGCAAGTGTTGATGCGGATGTTGCAGAATCTGATGATGATGATGATGATGACCACTGTTTCCGTGCAGCAATGGCTGGCCATGTTGCTGCGGATGATGTTGTGGTTGATGTTGAGAATGATGAATGTTATTGGCGATTGGAGAGGAATGTCCCATCAATGCATCATCTGTGGGACTATTGTTTGTGTTCAACATGGATGCATTTTGGGCACTTTTGATCAGCTCCACTCCGTTCGTCGAGTCTTTGGCTGTCACAAATTTCGATGAATATGAAATGGTCAAATTCTGGTCTTTATTCAACTTACCGATCACTGCGGTGGTAGCTGCTGCAGCTGCTGCTGCATTCGAATGAAAATTGTTCAGCATCGTGGGCCAAAGTGTTTCCCAGAATGTGGATGAGGAATTGTTTGCACAATTACCACCACCGCCAACACCACCACTTACACTTGTCGTGTCGTAAAATTTGGATTGTGCCGTGATTGCTGAGGATGATTGTTGATGCGATTAGTCAGGAATCGATTATGTTGTCGCTTAGAAAGAGTTGAACCAGAATGTGTTGATTATCATCATAAATTAATGAAAAATTAAAATTAATTGATTAATGGAACTGCTCATAACACAGAAGGTGGGGCACGGATGGCCATTCAGCTAGTAAAAAGGGTTCATTCAAATTAAAGTCGAACAAAGTGGCAAAAGTAATTGGTGTTGATGTAGTGCTGTGCAGAATGTAGATTAATTAATTAATCAATTACCTTGATCATCAAAGATTAATAGCAATGCTCTAATGTGAATATATTTCTGTACTGCTGTTCAGGATAGTCGAAATGAATGTGTGATCATAAAGGTGGCAATCATCAATGATAATCATTTGGTTTGCATTCGTTGCATTGTCGACATGAATTAATAATAAAGCATACTCATTGCAATCAGTGATTGTCATGCAACCACTACCAACATCAACATCGTCACAAACATCCTCCTTTCGGTGAACATCTGACAATCCAAACGAATAATAGTCACTCCTTCACTTTGCATTACCAGTCTTGCTTGATGGGTGGTTTTCGTGCATTCCAATCGGCCAATCGTGATTGCCGATTGCTCGCAGTTGATCGGCAAATAAAGCGCATTTCACCAATCGACCCTATCATTAATAATGTAAGAATGTAATTTGGACTGCTGCCCGTGTCTGTGTGCTGGCCAATATTTGCATTTGGCCATCTAACTGTCATCAAATGACCAACATGATCGATAGCTAACTAAGTGTTCAAATATGGAAAACACGTTTCGAATGAAAAACGGTCAATTTGAATGGTTAAAAAATGAAATTTTTTAAATCAAATTTTGCGAGGTTAAACATCAGGTTCAAATCGATTCGCAATTCGTATTCATAAACGATTGATTGCCAACAAAACGGTGCAATATGAACATGCACATGAATTTATCCAATGCACCTTTGCCAAATGAGTAAAAGTCGATGAAAGCGAAATTAATTAAGTGAACAATTCAATTAGTTTATGGCTTGTCAGATTTAATATCGGTTTGATCGCGTGTCCGATACATGTTCATGTTTGTATCATCACACAGCATGAATCATTTGAACACGTGTGTCGGCTGGCTGACAATATCTGCGTGTCATTGTAATCATTTACTGATTTAGTGATTAATATTTGACATTTTTATTAAAATGTTTCCAAATCACGGTAAGCGACACTGAATGATTACACTGGTTATTTGCACGCCATGCATTACATATCATCATCATGGGTGGATTCTGTTCCATTTCGCATTCTTATCCGGTCTAAATGTCAATTTCTGTGATGCATCTTTTGTGTCTTTCAATTTGGATTTATTTTCACTTCCAAAACATTTTTTTAAAATTCTCATTTGGTGGTCACAAAATTTGATCATACATTTTTCAATTTTTTTCTCCACAAACACTTTATGGACATCTATTGGCTAAAAATGTAATCATCTTGGCCATAGTTTGTTTCTACAATCATAGATGTCACTAAAAGCATAATTGTCTGAATTCTATTGTTTGTCTTGCACATGCTCAAAAGCTGTGGTCCAAAATCCTTTGTTATGGAATCGACACATGCGCCCATTTTAGAATTTCCATTTTGTTGAGCGCCAAAATTTTGACAAACGCAGAATCAGAAAAAAGAATCCATTGTTTCGACAAAATATATGCGCGCGTAAATTTTCTTTGTTCGAAAAGTGAATTTCAATTCATTTCTATTCGCAGTCACAGTGCAACCGTTGAACGGTTCAGACGTTTTCGAATTGTGAATTGAATAAACTCAAATTATTAATGAAAAATGAATGCATGTGAACAACAACAAACACCTTTGATTGTGTAATTAAAATAGATTCTTTTCTCAAATCACCTACTCAGCAGAAGCTTTTGAATGTGTTTAAAAAAAATTGTCAGTAAACTTGTCATTTGAATGTGAATTGAATTATTTATTCATAATTACTTTGTGTGTTTAATTGCTTGGAATTCGCTTTACTGATGCCAAAACAAGGTATGTACCGAATCGACTTTTACAAATAGAAAATTAAAAAGTGCATTCGCATTTCGAAATCGATTGATCTGTTCGAAGTAAGAGTTGATGGATGCTCTCTTGGGCAATGATCATCACTCTTGAAATGCAGAAATCAAAGAAATAAAGTTAGAAAAGGCAAATCTAAATTTGATTGAGTGTTTGCTGTGTGAGGACTTGATTGCAGATTCAATCGTGCTGCTTTGATGATCGAGAAATATCGTTTTCCCAACATAAACATTGTGTTTGTGGCTTTGAATGTATCTTTTTCATTTCATCTTTGCTCAAAACGAAAATGTTTGAATATGAATTCATTTTCGAACCGTTTATAGTCGATTTGCTTTGTTAATAATTTATTTTGTCAGTCAAAACGATCGGTTTGAGATTGACTGTGTGTGTGTATGTTCATATCCCAGTTTAATGATTCAAGCAAAGATTTGCAGTCAACTGACTGTCTGTGTTTGTGTTTTCACATAAATAAAATGGAATTTGTTTTCATATTTTTTTTATCGTCCGATTCATAAGAACAACTATTAAGGCAAAGGATCATTCAGCCATTTTTCTTGCATCCATTTTCCCATTTACTAACCGTGTTTCAGAGCATAGATTCACTTAAATGGCATTCCATTTTCTCATTTTCCATATTCGATTCTCTGTTTTTAAGCCTAAATGTTACTCAGCACTGATTAAACTGGAAAAAGTAAAACTTTTCAATTCAATGATCAAATAAGAATCTTTTCCGAGTTCCGGTTACTTTTGTACATCGATGGCCACTATCGATTCACTGATTGTGGGCGTTGGAAAATCAACTTGGAATTCAATTATTCAATTGATTCCGTTTGAGTTGTACTGAAAAATAATATTTGATAATTCGTTCATATGTTCATAGAATGTCATTTGCTTTGTTGTATATGAATGGTTTGATATTAATATTTCAATTCTTTCAAATCATTTTAATTCAAATTCAATGAACAAATGTTTTTTTCAGGCAAACAAAAGACACTCGAACATAATCAAATCTCAACTTAACAATTCAAATACTTAAGAAATGAAAATTTTAAAATCGACAACTCCAATCGCGTGAGTAAATTGGATTGTTCAACGCCAGCGCAACATCTTGGGTCAACACAAACGAATGTCTGCTGATTTAATTTAAATTCATTTAATTCCTTTGGTTGCTCATTAATTGGCATTCGGTTGTGATTTCAATTATCTTCCATTCATTCGAGGCGGAACCTTCAATTGAAAATTGTGGTTGATTCATTGATTCAAATTGAATTGTCACTAATTGAAATGATCATTTTTTTGGGCTCGACGCAAATCAGGTATCACACGCTAACTCTGTTATCATTTCATTGGATTGTTTGATTGTATTCATTGTTGAAATGGTTAAGAATTGCATAAAACTAAGCCAGCACTGAATATTTACGACTCAATCAATAATTCAAATGAGCACATTAATTTTGTGTTGTGTATCACTTTGTTTCCATAATGGCAGCCAGATAGACTTTGCACACCAAATCATTAATATAATTGCACTGAACCAATGGAAAATGCTGTTTTTCTGCATTTCTGGAACATGTTCCTGCATCCGAAATGGATGCTTTATCATATCAAAAACCTTGCCAACACTGATTCTGACATTAACCAAACGAAAAAAATGAAAAATTTGCCGTCAAAAAAACAAAACAGCTTCGTAACTGTTTGGACATTGAATCGATTGCCACTGGCAAAGTCTAACAGGAAACACCATAGATTCTGATATGCATCCATTCCATTTTAGTTACCATTGTTTTGTGAAAGGAATCATTATTCTGTTTGAATGTGCTAATTACATTGTTTCAAACATTTATTCTAAATTGCTTTGAATGCACTAATTCAATTTCCAATTGCGTCAATCATTCCAATCGAATATCCGTTTCATTTAATGTGTAATCAGGTGAATATTTATTTGCATCAATTCAAAACTATTATATGAATCGTGAAAGTCGATATAAAATGGAACGAATCTTTTTAGTATATTGGTAATATATTACTAATGAGAACATAATGGTCATTTTGTCATTAGGCCTGCCATTTGGAGTCGGTTTGTGACATTCATTGATAATTATGATTAATTAATTACGATTCAAAAGCCAAATGCATTCACTTATTCGTCGATCTGTCTATTAGCCTTTTGACAAACAAACATATGACTAAACAATCTTTTGCCTTGGGCTTATTCACTTTCAAAAAGTACCTTTGAACATGAAATTTTGTTTTGACATGGCAACAACCAAAGTGCTTCATTTTAATTCAAATACATTTGAATAAGCTGACTTTGCTCTTGAATACCTGCATTCATTGATGATTGGTTGCCATATAACAATAACCACTTGGGCCTTTCAGTGATGCAAATTTTTCCATTTTCAATTGCCTTTCTTAGTCACTGATAAAGTAATCATTATTGCATTTTGTTCAATTCAAACTCTGCTTCGAAATTGGCTTTTTCCATTCTGTTAGTGCATTCAATTAAATGCTAATAGTTGAATCTACTAAAAGATGATTTACTATGCAACTGGGATTTAACAATCAGCCCAAATGAACGGCACAATGTCATCATTTGTAAAAGATTAACATATGTTAGTCATCAACATAGCGACCTCTATGCTCTCTTGCACCGTTCATTTTACCTAAATTAATCATACTAATCATTTCATTTTGTTGTTTGCTTCACAAACTTGACTGTAAACTTTTATTGCTCATAAATAAACACAACAATTTCAATGATTCAATTCAAAACAACATTGATACATTCATTGCCTGAATTGGACTGCTTTGTTGATCAAGAATTAACAAAATTAAAGTTTGCAGCAAGAAATCCGGTTCGTTTCAAAAGTTGATGATCAGCAAAAATACTCAAATCAGCAATTCTGCAAACAATTGTCGACTAGTCCATCATTTTGTGATTTGCCAATTTTGATCATTGATCTCGCTTAAACAATCAAACAATAATTTCCTTTTCATAATTCGAGAGCCAACAAAAACTTTTTTAATTATTATTATGATTATCACTGATTATTCCATTGTTCTTGTTGAGCATATCTGATTCAAATGTGCTTACCAACAAGAGCAATATGTTTTTCATATAAAACGATGACCTGCATTCATGTATGGTGATGCGTCATCGTGCCTTATTATTAATTGCCATCGCTTTGTCAAAAATGGCACCTTGTATCAATGCCAATATGAAAAAAAAGAAAAGCTGAAAATAATTGAAATAAAAAAGAATAATATTTCCATGAGACAAGAAGAATCGATTTATTATTTTAGATTCAAAATATGATTGAACGATGACGAACAAACCTTGTTTATTAGAATTTGAGCCCAACAACACAAATCTTTGCTGGCTGGCTAAATCCCCAACATGCATCCATCCATAAAGATGTGATATAAATATTATTAAATTATTAAATTCTTGTTTTTTCGCCTCAGTTTTGCTTTGCTTTGCATCATTCCGATGATCATCAATGAAGCAAAGAAAACTCTATGAATTGGTTAAATTTGCTCGTTGCCAGAATAGTTACAAAATGTAAAAATGTGTGGTTTCTGGTCCGTTGATATTTCAGTCTCGGTTGATTGAATGAAATCGGCAAACACTCCATTTGATAGGCCTAACTCAAAGTCAATTTGAATATAAAATCATTTTACTTTCTATGACCGAGTCCAAATCCTCGGTGAATCTATGGATTGCTGTTCATAGCGCTGCAATCTAATCATTGATTGATATTATTTTGTTTATGCTGACAAACTAAATTTGTTTAACCATTTTTCTTTTTTTTTTTGTTTCATTTCAGTCAAATGCCAGCAATGAAAAAACCATGAGTGATGGCCATCGGTCCATTATTCATACAAATCGTGCAAAATACCCACAATTGAGGTGTTGCTGCCGACATTTATGCCAAATGATAATGGAAAAGATCATAACTGTCATCATTATTTTGACATGTGTCGACAGCATTTGGAATGCTTTGATTATCACCAACAATCAAAGTTTGGTGATGCCACCACCATCGCACGCCAATCATGGTGGAGAAAACTTTGTGCAATATCAACAACAAACAATTTCCAATTCTACAAACAAAGGTAAGTTGCACTTTCTTTATATTCGATTGTGTCTCACAACCATTGCATGCATCATCAATGCCAAATTGTAAACCAAAGTTATTTACATTTGAATTGTGATGAGCACACACGCTAACACTGTTTCTCTATTTTTTATTTTTTCGTTTGAATTTGAATTTGCCGTCAAACATTTTTCATTCACCAAATTTGAATTTGAATTGATATAACTGCAATGCTTTCTTTTTTTTTGTTCTGGGCTCCTGGGTTTTCACTGTTTCGATTTTTTCCTCATTTTTTTTGTTTAATTTGAATCCAAAATGTCATAACAAACCAATGAATGAAATTCTCTCAGATCTTCGGTCAGCCAAATCTCAGGCCTGACGTTTCGATTTTTTTGATCGCAACGTTTGCTGTGCCATTCCAAGTTTATATTCTAAATGCCCGATATGATTCCATTTCCTGGCAAGTGAGTTTGATTAAATTGCTATCATGATGATAATCAGTGATATTAATGAGTTTTCCATCTTGCCATCAGACTCACTCTATTTGATTCGTTCTGAACTTCTGTGGGCTTTCCATTTAGGGCTTACTAATTATGTAATGTACAATCATTTTCTGTGCTTAATGCCATTCACACATCAAACAATATTATGGCAAGCGATTTAATGGATGCAGCAAACTGATTCTGTTGGCAAACATTTCGGTCATTCCAAACATTTTCCATGATGACTTTGACTATCAATTGCTGCCAGCTAAATTGCTAACTGAAGCAATGATTCAGTTTAAATAATGTAAGACCAAGGCAGGGAATGCTGTCTATCAAAAACAATCCCGGTGATTATTAGTAGTAAATTCAATTGTTTCTTCTTAGTGAAATTGTCATTTGTTTTCACAACAAATGTTTCATTTGCCTCGGCGAATAATGATGAATGGCTTTTTTAATGTAAAACAATTTCCCTCAAATTTGGAATGAAATTTGGTCGTTAATTAATTTTTAATTTAATTTAATTAATTGATTTAAACTATGATCATGACAATTTCAAATCGACATGAGCATCAACATTGTTAAAGCATAAAAATTTGAAATGAAAAATTTCGAATCACAAGATTGGCCATCTCAAAATCGGCCAAAAAACATTTATCGAATTTCAAATAGAAAGTTTCAAATTTCATTCTCGTTTGAAATGACAGCATTTCAGATGCTACGTGCTAGTTGTACCGAATCAGTTTGTATTTCACTTATTATTCATTTCATTTCAGATGTTTGTATTGAATTTGGCCAAACATATTTCCTTGTGTGTATGACATGTTTTTCGTCATGTTCTTTTCACTAATAATCACAATTCATACAAACACAAACACACCTTGATTCTTGTAATGAGCTTATCGACTTTGGCATGAAACACCAACCAACAACAAACGAAAAATGTGTGTCGAATTGGAATTTGAGAGTACAAAATGAATTCGTTTTGTCAGCTTATGAATGCGTGTGACACATCCAACGTGTTATTTGCAGAATTGCTTCATGTTTTTGAATTGATTTGGGCCTGCACATTCCATTCAAATTGAAGAATGAATTGACATTGTTCACATTTGATTACTTTGTCATCATCATCATACGGACAAATTGACATTATAGCCAATACCATTTAATGCACATGCATATAAAAGCCTATTAGTTTAATTATATTTGAATGGCGGATAATAAGTTTTTTGTTTGAATGCCGAACAAAATAAAAATGCAATCATCGATTCTTAAAAAACCCTGCTCCAAATCATTAATTAGGTGAAACAGCAACATCAATTATTATTATTATAATGCTCATATTGATTACATTCCAATAAGGGCTAAAGTGTCAACACCATTTTTATTATTCATTTGCTTTCTTTCTCGATCACGATTCACATCTCACAAAGTTTTTTGGCCGATCAAAATAGAAGCGAAAACTTTTTTGTTGAAATGTTCATTCAATAAATTCAATCAAATAGCGATAACCAACCTAATCGATGACATATGGAACTTTATTTATTTAGCCGATTTTGGAATATAAACTAACCATTTTCTCAAGTACAAACTCTAAATCAATTTGATATCATTTCCATGCCCATTTCTTTGTTTTTGTATGTTTGTATGCCAGTAGATTAATATTGCATTATAAATATTGCCAGTTGACATCCAATATCCTAATCACAATCCAATATTTTTACAATTTAACTCCACAAAAATGTGTTGCCAAATATGAAAATCGATTTAAATTAACAATTTTGAATGTTCACCAAAAGATGGCAGCATCAACGTGGATAAATTCAATTCAAATGTCAGGTATCGAAAGCTTAATTTGCTTGCGGCACGCAACGATAGTGAGTAATAATGGTTAGGCACGAAACTACTAATGATGTACGATTGAAATGTCAATATGTTTATGTTCGTTACTTGGTTCCAAGATAACAATGCAGGCAGTAAAACCGAATCAAACGCTTTTTGTTTGCTTCAATTGGATTCAATGAAAATTTCGAAAATCAATGCTCGTTCCCTGTGCAAAGCAGGAAAAAATGGATGGAAACTTTTTGTATTGGAAAAGGCAAAAAATAACCGAAACTGATGATTGATGATATTTGTGATAACTTAGAATCGATATTGCAAATGAAGGAATTGGTTTTGGCATTCAAATCGATTCACATTTATTGCATTTCAATTTTGCATTTTCGATCAACTAATTGAGAGAATTTAGTTTATTCGGCAAGAAAATTTAATTTAAACCTGATTTTTCTCATCAAATTGATACTCTGACTGAATGTCGATATGGCTCTGATTGATTGCTGTGTCTGACTGCCGACTATAAAACTCGACTTTGATCAAAGTGATTAATATGTTCAAAGTTATTCAAATGTCTTCCACCTCTTAAATCGCCTACCTTTTTGCCTTATCTGCCATTTGCTAATCAAGCGTTTTCATTCGCAATTGAACTAATTAAATGGAGCGAATCAATTTCTAAAATTGACAAACATTGTCAATGCATACACTTGAACAGGGTGCAAATAAACACTCATTGACTAAACTGTTCCAAATGGATTATCGAATATTCAGTTCAATTTCCGTCGTGAATCAATTGACATGTTCACAAACAAAGATTCCAGCAGAGAATGTTTATTTAGAGAGAAGAAAGCTTTGTGTGTTTGATAATTTATTTGAAAAATATTCAATTCAAATGTCTTGTCGCATTAAGCGAATTGGAACACGAATCCGATTCGGAGAATCACAAAACTTTTTTTTGTTGTAAATTCAAATAGAACATCATTATTCTTTTGAATTCACATAAATTCGTGTCGCTTTCAAGCAATCAGCACAAACAGCAGTCTGATGATTGTTCCATGTTCGTGCAGTTGACAATAATGATCACTGTCACCGTGCTACCTATTCGTTTCGATGCATTCACATAAATTTAAAACAATCTTAAATTCGAATGTTTTCATGTTGGCTCTGCTAGAGGCTAATGGTCTTGCTCTTGGTATATCAGCTCCATTTTCCATTTGTTCAAACATTAAACACTGTTATTTGTTGTTACATGTTAAAACTTTTCGTTTAGCAAATTTTTAGCAAAACTCACAAGTATCAATTCATGTGAAATGCGCTTCAAATTGCCATCACAAACAAATGAAAAGTTTTCCATTTTCCGCACTACAATTCTCAATTGAAAACAAGGTAAATGATCATATTGACAAATGTCATTATTCAAATGGAAATTCAGCACTAATAAATCCATGTTTCGGCATTCATTTAATTGGCCTACAATTCTAAATTAATCAAAGCGCACAACACAAGCAAAACGCTTACACGTGCAACTTTGTGTAAACATCATCAATACACAGATTGTTATGGCCATATGTTAAACATGTATTTTTTGCTGATGTTTCCAATCCTGATTTTGGGCCCTACAATTTGTGAACGGCAACCAAAAGTTTTTGGGTGATGATTTGTTTGCTGTGTGTTAATATAAAAGTTTTTGCTCACCAAATTCCAATTTCAATGGAATCGAATTTGCAATTGATTTAATTTAATGCCAATCTTTGACTATGAATATAAGTATTGCTTTGTGTGTGAATTGAAATCGTAATCGTTTTTAGTTGAACTGTTAAATTATTTTTTTCTCAAAGAATTTCTACTTTTATCAATTCAATTTAAAATGTTTTGTATGTGAAGCAGCCATGAGTTTTGAACAAAAATGATAGAAAGCAATCAAACATGAATGTGAGTGTGGATCGATCGCCATGATAAGCTTTGGTGCTGTCATATGACGGATATTTCCATTTCGTCTTCTCATCACAAATCAAATTGAATTTGAAGTCTAATTAAACTTTTCCCTCATTAATCGATGACAACCGTTTTATATATTTTCCATTTGAACCTGTTTTGACTGATTTTCAAAATCGATCAAGCAACAATAATGATACATACATACATTGTACAATTGAATAATCGACAAAAGTTTTTCATTTCATTTTTACCAATTTACAATCATTACTCATGTTTCGCAGATGGAGCATTCTTATTGTTTTCTGTGACTAAACCAACAAAGTTTGCTTTCAGTAAAAATCAATACAACAAACACATTCAATGAATACCGACTGATTCGATCATTAAAATGGTCAGTCAGTTTTCATATAAATTTTCCATTTAACAAACTTTGCCAATGAAATTAGTGGACTTATTCGACAGCAGAAAATTGAATGAAAATTAATCAACTCCTTTCCCTCAGTCACGATTGACAGGTTAAATGATTTGGGTGCGGGTGCATCATTCGATTCCACAATTACACAACAACAAACATTCGATTCAAAATAGTCTTTCTATTAATTTGACCAACCAAAATCTGTCAAGATAATAATCATCAACATTCAGTGGTGGTGGGTGTTTTTTGTTAATTATTCTTAAATTGAACATCGATCAAGATTGCTCATTATGATATGACCATTGCATTCATTTCATGTCATTCAAAATATTGATTAGACTTTTTCCACTTTTCTGCTTGTTCAGATGTGACAATTTGAATTTTCAACCAAAAGTTAATCACAGAATCAGGATTGTTTTCGATCGGAGTCCTATTTATAAAAAGCGAAGATAAAAAATGACTGCTTTGATTATTAAATAAATTTGATGACATAATTGGCCTTTTTATTATGTTTGATTGCAGCCTTTTCATTAGGGTTGATTCAATTTAGATAAAAATTGTTATTGGTGCAAATATGTTCATATCTTTCAACTTTTTCTCGTTTGATCTTTTTTCGGCGCAAATCACCTGCAGCCATATGTTTTTTTATATTTTAAAAATTCAAATGATTCGATGACATTGAGTCCAGTGAGAAGAGGTTGAATTTGGCAGACACTAAACTGAAGCAGCATTTTTTCGGACATTGTGGTCGTCATGGTAAATAAAATGTCGATAAATCTGTGCAAAAGGTCATCAATGTGTAAGGATAATAACAATAAATAAGCGATAAACATTCGGTGGCTTATCATTCATCGTCATCAAAACAAATATTTCGATTGACGATAATCATAACAAAACAATCAAATGTCTGATTAACATTCAACACTAATTGGCTTTGAGCAAACAAACAAATCGGTTGCCAAAGATAATCCCATGTTTGTCCAGTGTTGGCACAAAGTCTAAAATACATGCAGATCGTTGACATTTTAGACTTTGTGTTGAGCATCGATCATTTTCGATTAAACACATGAACACAATGCCAAATATTCATGTGAAAACTGATCAACTTTGCTGTGTGATTCATTCGTTGGCACACATTGTTTTGACTTTGAATCCCAAATGTAACCGATGACTGGTTAATTTGATGCAAATATTTTTCATTTACTGTTCGTGCCTGTCAAGTGCACCGTTCATTTTGATCTTAATTTTAATTTTGTTTATTTGTTTATGAGCCATGCAAATGTGTGTCTCTCTCTGAATGACAATCTCTGCCCTTGACAGCCACCTCGTTAGTCTTTTTGACACCCAAACGGAAATGGAAGCGAAATGGATTCTTCCCAAACTAAGAATATGTTTGATTTATTTGCTTTTTCATTCATTCATTCGATCAAATGATGCATCCATCGACTATCATTAATGATGTGTTCGATCAAAACAAAATCAGATGCTTTGTTTTGGTAACCGACAAAACAAGCGAAAATGACACGCGACAATCAAAACTTTTCAAATCTCATAATGATGACCTTCATTCATTCGATCCAATCGTGCAATATGCTTTCCAAATGCATTTCTGCTTCATTTTTGTGGGTTTTTTGTTTTCATTCGGCCAACGATCATTTCACAATCGTTGGTCCATTGCATCCGACAATCGCACGCATTATTCATTCTTCAAAAATGTGGCTTTTCTCGGGTCCCGCTTCGGTGCACCTGAACACAAAAGGACCATCGAATTCGGTTCATTCCGTGTCGAATGCTAGAGGCATACATTAACTGAATTGACATTTGATAAATTTATTTTCATTGAAATGTATGCTTCTATCAATTTTCCTCCTGCACTCAAAAATAAACCACTACCACAAATGATTGAGTCTCTTTTTTCAAAACATTTTGGCAAAAAGAAAACCAACGATGAGAATGTTGAAATCATTCGTTTTTAAGCAGTGGTGTAGTGCACATCGTCGTCTGTGTTCAATGTGATTACCAAACAAATCCTACTGATAATTGAATTGAATTACGAAAACGCATCTTCATCCAATGGCAAACCCGATCTATGCATCCATAACTCACTCTTTCCATTGAATTCTCATCGATCGATAGATTTGAATTGGTCTTCAAAGCATTTAACTCTACAGGTGGTTGTTAAATGCATAGATTTATTTATAATTCAATTCAATTTTTGAATAAGCTTCAAATATTCCATTCGGTTGCTTTTGTTTGTTTTTGAATTGATCATCTTTAGTTACTGAGAAGAAGAAGAAGAGCAGAAAGCTGTCAATCAAATTAAATTCAAAATCATCAATTTTCATCATCGAAACAAACATCTGCAATTCGATTTCAATAATTGACATAAACAGCAACACAACAATCAATCGATCGATTGATAGGCATTCACTTGAAATTCTTTTTTTGATTCAACTCGCCAAAATCGTGGTTGAATCATTGTGACTGTTTGTAATTCAGCAAATACTAACACAGCAGTTGGTTTTTGTTTGTTTGTCAATTCTTATAATCATCACAATCATTTGAATATTACAATCATCATCAACAGTGATCCAATTGTAGTGTTGTGTGCATTAGTCAAGTCATTTCGGTGATTGCTGTTGGTGGAAAGTGTGCCATAGTTAGTGTGTGTGTTAACGTCATTAACATCATCAATGATTTCAGCAAAAAATGATAACATCACAATGACAACAATGGCTGATGATGATGATTGTTCAAATGATGGTAATGTGATCATACACATGCCAAATAATAATATTTACCATTTTCATAATAATCTGTGTCATCATCATGTTAAATGTAAACAACTTCCTAATAAATCATCAAATCATATCACCAAATACGTGCATCAGACTAACTTTCAAATGAAACATTTGTCATGGCAATCAGTGATGATGATGATGATGATTGTCATTTTTGCTACGGCTCAAGCATCTCGAAGACATTGGTCATCATCATCATCTCCAAGCGGCCACTATGGCAATGAACATTCACTGAGACATCATCGAGGTAAATATCAAACACACAAAATCGATCTAATCACCTATCAAATTACCTAACTGATTCAATTGAATAGCCAGTCGGCCATGAATACCGCATGCGATTGTTGTAATCAGTGAAAGCATTGAATTGTTCGTTCAATGTGAATGTTTGTCACTGCTTGTTGTTCATTTTCCGACAATATCCATTGAACAATATGCTCTCTCGATTATGCTATTGCTCCCTATGGATTTGATTCATTTATTTTCTCACTCATTCAATATTCACAAACATTAACACACACAAACAAGGGTCTCTGGTACTGTTCATTGCTTATTTATTTTTAGGTCAAAAAGTTTGCTTGATTAACTTTGTGCATTTGATGACTTTATCGAATTGTTTCCCAAATATCAAACATGACAATCGAAATCTGAATTGTTTTCTGTTCATTTGTCAATTTTCATTGCAGAGTGTGTTATATCTATTTTGGCAATTATTTATTTGCTTATCATTTACACTTCCAAATCATTGAAATTCGATATTTCAAAATGATTTCATTTGAATCATTCAACTTTCCATCATTTTCTTTAAGTGATTCAACAAAACCTTCATACATTTGGACAATCGAAATACCCGAACAGTGAAAAATCAGTGATTGTTTCACTGTTCGAAGCGGTACAATTTCATTTGTTTTGTTTTTTGAAGACGCTGAATGAAATTCAAGCCCACCAATCTGTTTGGTTGGATTTGTTTTTTGTTACAAACAAAAAATTTTCTTAGGGCCAACATGTTTTCCTTTTCTTCGATGCAATTGTTTTGTTCATTATTCACATTCACTCAATTTTTGCACTGCACGACTCCGAATGAATTAGGCTTCACATAATAATGATTCGAGGTTAGTTAGTTGCTTTTGATGGCCAAAATAAATGCAGCAAAAGTGTATCGACTGTTGTTTGTTCAAAAATTGAATAGGTCCAAATCTCACATACACACTCATGGGTAATCAATGAATGTGACCTGGCCACCTTTCAACTCAAAGATGAAAGTCAATCGGTGTGCAAAGTTTGACGTCTTCATTCTGGATGATTGTTTGTTTCTGAGTGCAGTGTTTTCGTTTGATCTCGTTGTGTGTGGCTACTTGACTCGAAGCAAATATTTTCTTCGATATTTGCCTGATTTGCCTGTTGCTAGCTTTCTTCATTTTGTTGTCAATACTTGTTTCTCGTTGTTTTGCTGGTTTTTTCCATTTGTTTCGTTTGTATCGATCAAAAAAGAAAGAAAACGTGAATGTGTTCTCCGTGCATTCACTGCCACAACAATCAAATGCTTTTTCATTGAATTTAATTTGTTTCGATTCGAATCGAATTCGACATTTGATGGCTGCATCCACCACTCACACACCTTGAAACATGAGTCCTTTTTGAAATTTGAATTTTACCTGGAACATTTTTTGTGTGTTGCACATATTCACACACAATCATATTTTCCATAATCCGGCATTGGAATTTTTCGACAGATTTCATTTTGCATTTGGGCTTATTTATTCATTTCATTACTAATTTGATTGCAAAGAACAGGTTCGATTTGTGATTCATATAAATTTTAAATCCCTGCTTTTTCTATTTTTGAATAAAAGCGGCAAAAATGCTTTTGTCAATTTGCAAAATTTTGAGCCGAGGACAATAAACGGATTAGTTTTAGTTGTTTGTTGTGTTGACCAAATTTGCATTAATTCAGTATTAGTTTACACCTGAGAATTGTCCAATCCCGACCCTAGTCGTGTTTGGGAATCTGGGATCGAATGACAAATTGATATTCATAGCAAATTATTATGCTTTCATTGTTCATTCAATTCAAATGTGCTCTGGGTCTTTGTCTTGGCTCGGCTTAATATGACAACAACATTTGATTATTTACTTTGTTTTCTTGATCATTTTAAATTACACCGAACAAATGTGTTTGTTTGCCAAATTGTGAAAGCAAAGCAAAGTTTTGTTTGAATTTGAAATGAATCATTTTTTATGTGTTTGTCACTGGGAGAAGACTTATTCAATATTCAATGCATGAATTCAGTGTTATTAATGAATGATGGTGAATCGTCTCTTCTTTTTTTGTAAACTTTGTGCTCAGAATTGTTAATCATATATTCAATTCGCTCAGTGTGTGAAGCACGTGTTTATAACTTTTATTTTAAACAAAATAACTTTTTGTGCATCTTTCATTTATTCATTTTTGTTGGTTCATGAATTGATAAGAAAACAAATGAAATAATTGAAAACAATCATTAAATAATTAGCGCAAAAACATAATTCATTTTGGTTTTTGTTTTCATTAATGAATTGATTCAATTATACGATTTGGCCAATCTCTAATTATTATCAGCCAAACAAACATTAAGCAAATAAATGAATGAAAACAATGCAGTAGTCATTTGAAGAGATAATTTGATGGCACAGCAAAATTGTAATGGAAGCATCCGTCGTCATTTGATTTTGGTTGATTGTCATTAGTTTTTGCTTTGTTCTTATTGTGCTTTTCAGATGTGATTGCCATCAACTTAGCAATTTGATTATTTACTTTTTCTGATGTAAAATCTAAATGCCAAATCACCCATTGAGTTTGCAATTTTCAATTTTTTAATGAATGCCCATTTAATTCTTGCCAATCACAATGAATAGCCATCATCGGTCTGTGATGGTGATCGATTCTTTTTTCAAACGTGTTCAAAAGCTATTCGAACTCTCAGCACCCATCAATGATGCTACCTGTCTGTTTAGTTGTCCAATCGAATTGCATTTAAATCAAACAAAAAAAAAAAATGAAATCAAATCACGATCCAAATTAGTTGTTTGATTGCTGGCCAATCAACATATTTTGATCGAGCATTAGGCTTATCATCAAACATAAACAACAAAACTTAATCCAAAAACACGATCATTTGTGTTTATGTTTGATGGTCCATGTGTTTGTGTGTTGTGGCTTGTCAATTCATTTGCTTCCTCCACAACAATTTTTCCCACATTTCGATAATTGGCATTGATTTGTTTGTTTTGTTTCATTTCTGGTTTTTTATTTGTGTACATGTCATTCAATGGCTGCTGTGTACATGTGTCTGTGTGTGTGACTTGACTGACAATTTGCTTAAACAATGTAGCAACAAATGTATATTAATGAACATTGGGATGTGGCTGCCAACCGATATGAACGCATAATAATGACTCAAGATTATGGGCTTTCAATGTTTGCTTAGTGTGTTTAATGCACGCATATTCTATTCTTCTCATAAAGCAGATTTGATCGCTATGATTAATAATCGAGATGAATGACGCCCATAGTCAAACGATATGTTTATATTCAATTTAGCCACAATAATTCATATGGATGCCTCAATATTTACAGTCCATTGAAACATTCAGTCATCATTTGTGTGATTGAATGTTTGGTATCATCGATTCTTATCGATTGCTAGCCAGAATGTTTGGTTTATGCAAACAAAACTTAATGTCCTCTTGTCATCATCATTATGTTTGGCTTAGCGACTTTGACAAACAAGCACATATCTTTGAGCAACCATTGAATGAATCACTCTTAATGATAATAATAATAATCTACGGATTTGCATCGATGCTATTCATGCACAATATGCTTTCTAATGATGCGAGATTTATTCGTGAAAAAATTTGATTTATTGCCCACTGATTTATTGCTGGATCAATATTTCTTTCTGTTATCTGCTTTCACAGTAAGCAGCGTCTATCATCGATTTTCAAATATTATGCTAAACGATCGATGCAAACTTTGAATTTATTCACATTATTATTAATTCTTATCACAAGTACTTTGGCCAACATTTCTTTGCTGCCGAAAATGCGCGTGTTCTTGTTAAGATCATAATGAACGAAAATCAAAAATAAAAATTTGAAGCAGAATATTCGCCATTCTATGTGCACAAATGCATAATCTATTGATTTAGAATGGCAATGTGTGCTGAGAGAATCGTTTGGAGCAAATGGCCATTTTTCACTTAAAAATTTTAGTTGATCCACTGTGCATTTGTAGACTTATTATAAATTCACCCACCATCATCACAAATCCACATTTAAATTTAAATTTTGTTGGCCATACACATACATACATACATCTGTTTGATTTAAAAAATAAAATTTTTAAATCAAAACATGCTTCATATGAAAATTAAGCCACAAACTACTAACAGGCCAATCGATTCACATGTGCTGCAAACATTTGAGAGTCGGGAACCGAGAGAGAGAGAGGGTCTGTTTTGTTGAAACATCTGTATTGGTCAATACAATCATTTTCGGTTGTCTGTTGTGTGATCATTAATAATGACCATCAGTCAAATTGAATTATTTGTTGTTTTTTATTCATCTTAATATAATCATTACCAACAGAGTGCATTTAGCTTGAATGAATAATCCAAAAATGATTATCAATTGAATCATGAAGCAAACAGTCAATTTTCCACTTAAGGAGACATGAAAGGTAAAGAAAAGTTAATCATATGAATTATGATATATCGAAAATATAAAGAGTGATAATCAACAAAATGTTTAGAAAGGCAATTCAGCAATTCACTATGAATGTGATTATGAACCGCCATAATCACTAAATGATGATGTTATATGTTTGATATTTGAAGAAAAAATATTATTTTTAATCACCAAACACATTCATATCACTCATAACTATTAAAGTCATTAAAAGAATCATGTTTCACTTGTTGATGTGTTCACTTTGCTAATGGCATAACGATTAAGTCATTATCACATTATTTACATTATTATTATCATCATCATTTCACACAGACTGCCTCAAGCATTACTGCTGCTGTTTGCTGGTAGAAGCCATATGTACTACTCATGTTTGTATTTGTTTCAATAACTCCCAAATAATTCTCATTTAAATATTCTTCCACTTGAAAATATTCTCGACTTGTTGTCGCCTTTTTATCAATTATTATAATCACTAAACACATCTTGATGCCAGATTTCGTTTGTTTTTGTTTTTTTGCTCACGAAATATGTCCATCTTGGCCAATCTAATCAAATCATAATCATTTGCGTGTCTATTCACATTTCTCCTGTTGGCTCTTAGTGAGAGTGTATGGCTGCAAAGTTTCTTAAATGTCGATCTGTTTTGGCTAATTTTTGTGTTTTGTCCAAAATAACAATTAATACGCAATTTATGGTTTAGTCCAAGTCTTGTGTCTCAAATAGTCCATTCTTGGTTTATCAGTGATGATGATCATCTGCAACAATGAACACGCGACACAAACATTGCCATTTATGTTTGTTATAATTTCATTTTTTCAAATCATAATCAAATTAATGCATGGCATCATGCAACAAAAACAATTCCATTTTTAGCATTTGATCGTTTGTACATTTCTGGTACCGCTTACGTGATATCAGATTTCGAATCAGTGAATTCCCTTTTGATGACAAAAAGCCATATTTTTCTCAAGGAATATTCATTTGAATAATTCAAATTAACAAAAAAACTTTTTTAATTTTTATTTGACGACAATTTTGCAGACCAATGGCACACATTTAAATGGCATCCTCACGTCATTTCAATCATCTTAGGCACGTTTTTTACTTTGTTTCTCTCGATTCCCTAAGCACAAAATGAGCCAAAGATAAATCAGAGCAGCAAACAGTTTAATTGAATTTTGACGTTGCTTCATTTCTTCGGGGAATAAGCATTACCATTATGATTATGATAACTGACATTTTTCTTGATAATTTTTCCATTTATTTGAAAATTGGTTGCCAAACAGTCCGAATAGGCCCGGATATGGAAACCTAGAGGCTGTACCATTGTTTGGAAACATCAAAAATATTTATTTTCAAAAACAAAATGACAATTGTCTAATCGAATCATTGTTTGTTTGCTTTGTTTATTGGATTTA
The DNA here is from genome assembly GCA_002943765.1 of Psoroptes ovis. Classification (NCBI taxonomy): domain Eukaryota; kingdom Metazoa; phylum Arthropoda; class Arachnida; order Sarcoptiformes; family Psoroptidae; genus Psoroptes; species Psoroptes ovis. Next base: position 30,916 of record PQWQ01000045.1, on the reverse strand, counting down.
GCACCTTGTCATTAGATTGGCTGTCGAATTGCAGAGAGACTGCATTATCGGAAATAATCTTTTGTTTATTTCACTGAATTAGTTCCATGTTTTTAATGGCCATTCTTTTAAGATGGTTAATTTATCAAAATTTAATGCACACAACAACCATCTCATTAAGTAGTTCTGATGACATTCGACATGTTTTTCGTTGTTCGAATGGCTAATGTTGTTTTATTAATGATACTTCGATTCATTCGTTCCCTTGTCATCATTACATCAGTCGACAAAAGAAAACACTTTGGATACACGATTTTTCATTTGGCCTTGTTATTTGCTGTTAGTGAATCATTAATGAAAATAATATTAATGTGAGAAACTGTCGAGATAATCCAGTTTGAAATGAATAAGTCTAATGATTAAATACAGCTTATGAATGTCCTAAATGACAAGCACATGTGTTAGATGATTGGCCCAGGAAATGCATTCTTTTCATGACATAATCCTGATGATCATATTTATGCCAATGTCATTATTTCTAGTGGCATTTCGATCAATGATCCATCCATTTATATTCATTTCATTAACAGTTTTCATTCATTCTCCCATCTTTCAAACAATTTTTCATATTTGAACAATGAATATTATTTGATCATTCAAATCCAATCAATTCACTTTTAATTTTTCCGTTTGGACTTGTCATCATGTCATTGTGAAATGAATGTCTTTCTTTTGAATGTTTTGGTCGGCATCACCATAAAAATGCTCAGAATTTATGTGTATTTTTTGTAACCTGAAACCATGTTGTAAAATGTTGAAAGTTCATGTCATTTTTTCATTCATTCAGATGAATATTTGTTTATTTTGTTTGTTTGGAAGCCAAACACTAAAAATAAAAATGTCATCGACATGTCATCAGTATGATATGAGTGGCGCATATACCGTGACCAGTCAAAATTGCAGAATAACGGCATTTCTTTGTCCATTCCTCGAATTAAATCAGAGAATGGAACTGTGAAAAGTGTTAGAAACGATAACAAACAAACAGAAACAAAAACACCAATTCTTGATGATTGTTTTTTGGTCGATTTCGATTCATTTGTATTCGATATATTCACTTAGCTGTGTGTGATTCATCGTCATCAGTGTAATGTAATGTTCGAATGCATATGTCAACATTTGGTTACATCGATTTAAAAATGAAAGAATTTTTTACTCAAATTTGTTTCCTTTTTCATGATTTGTGTTGCATTCTGGTTAAATGATTTTTTTATTTTTGCTGATAATCGATACCAAATTATGAACCGAATTCTCTTCTTTGCCATTCGTCATAAATGATTTGATCTGAATTCGGTGATTCAACATATGCATAACTGCGTGAAAATAAATGTGGTGAAAGCAAGAAAAAAGTTGGGAAATATTCAAAAAATGAATGTTTAACAAAATTTAGTAATGATCATAACTGCTTCCGTTTACATAATGTTCGATCGTTTTCGGACTAAATTTTTTATTCAATTTTGGGTTATGGCTCAATGAATTTTCATTCAAATTCATGGACCAATGATTCAAGATTTGATGAAGCTGAAGCCGCTTGGTTAGGCCAGCTGGCCGGACATGTTTTTCTGTGTGATTGATGAATAGTTAATGTAAATCATGAATTATAATGACATTCATTGATGATTCAATGTCCAATTCTCCATAATTCATTTGCTTCTTATGCAAATAGAATCACTTTCAATTTCGGCTCCTGTTGATTGTGTTCAATGTTTGATGCGTCAATCACAATGTAAAGCTACTGATTGATTTGAAAAATGACTGTGATGATGTGACATGTCAGGCAGCAAACACACAGAGCATCTTGCTGCTCTCCACCCGAACAGGATCTACATAAAATTTTAGTTTCCAATTAATTTGAGCATCTTCGATTGGTATGATTTGGTTTGTGAATGTGTGTGATTGAGATGTAATCTGGGCAACAACAAAAATGTTCACATCATCATCATCATACGCCTACAGTTTGGCTTGCTTTTATTTGATGATTCGATTCGATTAATTTTTTTCCTCGTATGTTGAATGTGGCTGTCAGCACAACAAATCAATGGAGAAATGGCCAAATCGAATCGGATCGGTTTTTTACAATTTTCGCGCTTTCACAAATTATTGAAAATATTCGTTGATTTATAGAAACAAATGCCAACTGCATTTTGTTGTCCATTCTTGTTTCAGCCTGAAGCCATTATTATGATTTCTATTATTAGGTGGTGTGTTCAAACTATTCGTGTACTTGATCGAATCAGCGAAAAACATCTGAAACTAGCAATCATCCGAACTGGCCAGTGATGGTTGTTGCTTAATAGAATCATCATCTTCAAGTCATTGGCCAAGTCGAATATTTTTTATTATTTGGCTGAATGACCATATAAAAGCAGCTTTACTTTAAGACTATGATTTAATGTTTTCATTACCACAGCCATAGTCTTAGTCTTACACTTTTTGAGCCAGTTTTTGCCATCAAATTCTTGAAAATCAATGTCTGTGTTTTGTTCTGTTTGGTGCTGTCAGTCAGTGAAAATAATTGACTTGATCGACCAAGTGAATATTGCTAGGTTTCTACTAGCTTAATGCACAAACTCAAATATGAAATGTGATCAAGTTTTTAGCACCTGTCTTCTTTGATAATTTATATTTTTTCAATACTTTTTCGGGCGTTTCTCGTCGTATACACCAGAGATGGTCTCACGAGTCCTTGTCATTCAGTGGTTTCACCAAATTTATTCATTTTCAATCATTTGATCAATGATCTTATGTTATCACGAGTTTTCGTGAAAATGATAGATAATCATTGTATTCGTTGCTAAATTTTCTTATTCATTTTTTTTTTGAAAAATCAATTGACTAAAGGTGAAAATCTAGCGTATCCTCCACTTTTTGTTCTCTTAATTTCTTAATTAAGTTGAGTTGGCTAAATGTACACTGACTGTGATGAGCAGTTGACCATATGCTGTAATTATTATGATCATCAACAAAGATGATTGTGCAGCCGTTCCGTTGGCTGAATGTCATTAGGATTTAGTGGGTAAAAAAATTTGGAAAAACTAGCAAATAAGCAGCAATCAACACCCGTACTAGTGAAATGGCAATTGGCAATTTTGCAAAATTGAATGACACAAGCTGAGATGAATGTTTGAGAGTATATAATGAATTGAACTGAATAAATGGAATGAAAATAATGACCATGGCTTGTTTTATTTTAATTTTCTCATTTCATTTATTTAATGTCTTAATTGAGTTAGCGAAATTCTCTATTCAATGGCCGACACTCGATATATTTGAATTCGATATTCAAGTCATTTCTTTATTTTGCAGTTCATCATATAATCATCCAAATGAGTAGGTTGCTTGCTTGTTTGTCAGGTGAATGTTGTTTTTGTGTTGTTGCCAGTTTGATGAAGTAATCATAGCTCTTCCAAACACCCGATACATTTTGATTGCTTTTCGTTTTTTTTTCATGTTCACGTTCTACCCTAAGGTGCTTATACCACAACAACAACAATCAACCAAATGAACCGGCCATTGGTTTGATTATTTTATTTAGTTGAAAATTAATGTCTTAATTCTCTGCTCATTCTCAATTATTGGTTTGAATTTCTTTTTTGTGTATTCACTAATCAACTCTTCTCATACAGAATTTAATGAGCAATCTTATCGCATTTCTTATTTTGTTTGTGAGAGAATTCAAATGGGTGATTCAAATAGCCACCAAACCGAAATCGATTGATTTATCCTTTTCAATATTTTTAGTAATGATCTGGTTGTGTTGCTTTAGAAAATAGGTGCCCACACCAAACAATCAAATTAAATTCATTTCCACTTCTCCGCCCAAAACTTGAGTTGACTGATGACTTGTTAACACGCGTGAATCTTTTTTAACAATGAAAATATCCTTTGTTTACCAATGATAACTGATCAATGAATGATGACCAAAAAACCATTACCTGTTTTTCCTTGGCAACTTGTGATTGGAAAACAATTCAATCATTCAATCTATCATTTTTATGATCATATTTAGCAAAAGCCAATGACAAAAACAGCTGGAATGCGTTTATATGGGCCATTCATTCATTTGATAGCCATATTCTTTGATTTCTTTGTAAGTTAAGTCACTAAGGAATTTTTGGGCCATTCAAAGCACATTCAAATTGATTGAAAATGAGAATACAAGCAAAGCAAAATGATAATAATAAATATCCACCGAAATCAAAATCAAATAAAAACGTTATCTTAATATTCAGAGAAAATCATTTAAAATTCGTCCAAACAAACCTGAAATATGTTGAAACAGTGAAGATAGAAAGAAATTTATTGTCAACAATAAAGATTGAATAATGATTATGATTATTTTTATTATTATAATTATAATCATTATCATTATTTCTAATTCGCTATCAGCATCATCATCATCAATGACCAGACAAATAATAAGCAGACATTCAGTAAACATTCCAAGCATATCAATGCAATAATCAATTATAAATCTAGTTTTCATGTCAGAAACCTCTCTCTCACTCTGCCAAAAGAGCTTTGGACTGATCCGTTTCTATCTTTTGCTACTAACACTTTTTGCCATATTCCTTAAATAATTCATATAAATTGAATTATTTTCATGCATTTATTGATCCAAACATTTTATTTGTTTGTGAACAACACATGTTTTCAAGCATAGGTACTCCATAAATCAAACATTCATCTGCATTCAAACCAATCTTTGCTTTAGTTGCTTTCTGTGTTTGAGTTGGAATCGATTTTTAGAGACTACATTTTCTAAATTTGATTTTCCGTACTCTATGTGTTCTCTCAATGTCCGTTTATGTCATTCAAATCGATGAATTGCAATTTCCGTTTGTGTGAATGTTTTCAGAGATTTGCATATTTGATTTACTATTCAAATTGCTGCCTGTCACCCGTTCTGTTGTTATTACCAATGGCTGAACGAATGGCTGAATATTCCCACCAATTTTGGTACTTACTTTGACAAATGATGACAAATTCATTTTTCCATTCAATCCAATTCAATCGATCTCCAACTGTTCATATTTCTCTTGTTATCGATGATGTAATGACCATCATCTTAAGAATTTGGGAGTGGACGCACGGGGGTGGTGTTTTTTCGTTAGATTAAATTCACAAAAATAATTGTCTATAATAGCCTCGAGGCAAAAATCATTGATTTGGTGATGATGAGTGCTGACCTTTTCTGACATCTTCATTATCAGCAGATGATCATTATTTGTACAATCGAAATAATGTTGAGAAGAGCATGATTTGTTTTTGTTGCCGCGTTGTTGTTCATCAACTACACCATTATTAAGTTCTTGGTCCGAACATTTCACTCGAAATATTATGTGATTGATGATTAAATTGATGATGATCATCACCGTTCGCTTATATGTACTTGACTCGGTCGAGATGAATGAATCTTGTCCATACCTTAAAATGTGAGTTTGTATGACCTTGATCAAAGCATAGAAAAATGAGCGAACCATGTTGTTTTTGGTTGTTTGTAGTTTCCTTCATGAGTAAATACTTACAACATTTATCATTGGGATAGATTGAATTATGAAAATCGTGTTGTTCTTTTTGTTTTATTGTTAATTAAGAATTTGAACAAATCACAGTTGGAAATCATCCTGCAAACCCAATTATTGACCAAAATGCAAACATTCAATCTCATTGATCAATTGAAAATATAAACTTCCAAAGTGTTCTCAAACATTTTTGTTTCAAGAAAAGATGTTGGCCATTAATGTGACATCAACAACAATCAAATGATTCGAAATATTTATGGCCTTCGTTTTCACTCATTTCATTCGCTGTTGGTGTTGTGCATGTTTCATATCACAAAACGAAGAATGCATTCTTTCACCTGCACATTGCACATCAGCCGATTGTTTAAGATAATTTAATTTATCTCCGTTGTTCCAAGATGCCATTATAGCCATTTGATGCAATCACACTTTAACACAACAGCAAAAAGTGTGTAATCAAATTTTATGGCAATGTCATTCTCGAAACAAACCCGAAAATGTTACATTGTTATCTCTCTGTGAATGGTTAGATGACCATTTTATGATCTTTTTTTATGATTCTCTCCGATTGTTTATCTGCGTCAGTCAGTATCGGTGTATGTGTGCTTGAATTTGATTATGATTGAGCCTATTTGTTTGTTTGTTGTTGTCAATTGAATCAAGTTATGAATAATACATTATTATTTGCATCATCTTTTGTTCATCTTCGATCACTTAACATTCAGTATTTTCAATCTGAGAACTGGATGCTATTATTTGATTTTTCGAATAGCACAAATCATATTCATAATGGCACGCAATGCACACAATGGGCGCCATGAACAAGCAAAAAGGAATTTTTGGCCGAGCCAACGACCCTTGGGTGCTTGTTATTCACTGAAAATCATTAAATTGAATGGCAAATTCTTGTTTTGATTGTGATTGCTATAACAATCAAACAGGCTATGAGTGTGAATTTGTAGATATGAAATGATAAATCAAAATATCAATGAAGAAATTAACTTTTGAATGAGTGATTGTTGCCAATTATAGTGTTTAATGATAATGATGGAAATTACACCTTGGCCAAGTAAGCAAGCGTTTCTGTTTGCACACACACACACACACACCGCACCTGTTTTCACATAAAGTGATCATTTGTGTTATTTATTTAATTTTTTTTCCATATTTCATTCGCAATGGTCATCCACAAATATGAATAATCCATCATCATTTCTCTTAATCGATTCACTTGTCGACACCTTTCTCGGCGATGGGTGTGTGTGCGACTTGACGATTGCTTTGCTGGCGCCCACTCGCAACCATCGACGATGTTCAGAGATGCTCAACACAATTGAAAACTATAAATGACTTTGATGACAAACAGATGCAGATGCACATCAGTCAGTCTGTCAGTCAGCCACTGTTGTTTGATTTTCACATCATCAAACCATTGCCATTGACGCGTTCGCACGTTTTCGCTTAGTTGATGCATATCATTTATTTTGTTTGCGTGATAAGAGAGAAATAACAAACTTCTTAATGATAATCATAATTATTCAACAACAATCATTTCGATTATGAATGGGCGCAAATACATCCATGAATACACATTCAAACGAGAAAATCATTGAAATGATTACAATTATTATGATTGAATTTGAGACTTGTCTATAATAATGAAATGATGATAATTATTAGCTTTTTTGGCAGCAATCATGATGCTTGATGGCAAATTTCTGTTCTGAAGGCTGGCTGAATGGTTGAAAAAAGCAGCCATTCTGGTTATTATTTGTGAAGACCAGATATTAATTATTCGTTTTGTATTGAAACAATGTTACACTTTGCACACACAGTTGATGTTTTCATTAAAATTAAAACTAAACTTTTGTCATGTTTTGTATGTATGTATGCGTAGGCTTTTGTTATTTGTGATGACCGAAATTAAAAAATTTTGTTGTCCAGGAATTCACATTCATATCTGAGTGAGCGAAGGACAAAAAAAATTATGAAATTCTTGCACATCAGCAGCAGCAGCAGCAGCAGCAAAATTTCATTAATTGCAATTGTCCACTAATCACTACTCGAATGTCAGCAAATTATTATACCAAACATTTATTCATTTCATTGACCATCCAAGCGCGTAAATATTTCATCATTTGGCTTTATGATGAATTTATGAAAATGAAAATTTTCAAATTAAAAACAACCAAGTTCGTCGTCCACATCCTCATTCATTCGATATGACTTTTACTTTTGTTCGTCACGAATCCAAAATAGCAATGATGATGATGATGATGACGTTGATTTAATAAAAGTAATAAGACTAAATGATCAACATTTAAAACCTATAAATAAATATGATCATAATATGTCCAATTCTTGTTGCTTTTAAATCGATTTTGGCATATTATGCCATTTCATTTTCTTCCTCGAAAAGCCTTTCGACAAAGTTGAGCCATGGTCAACGTTTGATGATCATCAAAGTATTTGTTTTGGCCAACAACTCAACTGAAAGCGAAATGGTCATCTACATAAAGAATAATATTAATATTCTGTACACACATATCTAACTTTGCGGTCATTGATGATGATGGCCAACTGGCTTTCTAAAAGCAACCAAGAGCCATAATTACCGAGTATATATGGCTGTCTTGTTGATTCGTTCACGGCAACCGATGGCACCTTATCGCCTCGTTTATATGCCATATAATGGCCAGTCATTCCTTGGCTGAATCCATTGTAATGATTACAATCATAATGACCATTATTATTATTATTATTATTGCTATTTCTATCATAACTATTGTTTCCACCATTGATTCCAATTCTATGCACACAGAGATTGCTATCATTCTTTAGATTGCCGATTGTTGATACAAATAAAATTGCTTTATGGCACCCAATTGAATCGTTCATCATCATAAATGTGAAGAAAAACAATGAATCCATTTGTTTGATAGCTAACAAAATCCAATCATCCGTTGTGAAATAAAGTAAAGAAAATTTGTGAATATTTGTTCAAATTTTCTATGTTTAATGAGTTGTGACCGAAAACCAATTCAAAATACAGTCAGCAAAAGTTCATTAAAATGTTTGTCTCCATAACAATACAAATGTGTAATTAGACTGTGTAATTGTTGTAACCTAATGAAGGTTACACACACACACACACACCAGACTCACTGCTTATGCAAACTTGTAATTTGATCCAATTCTCCATTTTGGTGACCCTAACTCATTCAACAAACGAGATGTTTTCACACACACAAACAGCAGCCAAAACAGTGATTTTGTTTGTGTTTCACTTTAATTTAAAACATTTGTTTTGGTTTTCATGAATTATTCAATTGTCTGTAATTGCTTCGACCAAAATAATCATAATGACAAACGACTATTTTCATTTGTGTAATGCTTTTGCCATTAAACATGATCAGATTTCGATGTTGTTTTTTGTTAAATATTTTTCTCATTTCTTTGTTTTTTTCATTGTGATCCCCTTCACATAGATCATATACGTGAATTCTCCTGTGGCCATTTGTATTATCGTACATTTCATATTGATCCAAGGCGTGAATTGCTTTATGTTGGAGCCATGTAAGTCCTATTTTTATAAATTTCAAACATTTTTTTTATTTCCATTTTATATCCCATCTATATTCCTATTGGCCCTGTTTATGGCCATTTTGATTATTTCCTTTTCATTGCGAGAAAACTAAACTAAACAAAACAAAAAACCTTTTCACGGTATATCTGTGCATGTGTGGGCCGAAAATTTAATTTAATTAGATCAAATTAGTGATCAAATCATCGATCGACCAATTTGAATCTTGCTTTGTGCTCAAAACAACAACAAAAAGTTTGTCCATTGAGAACACGATTTGTTAAATTCATCAAATGAAAATGATGATAATAACAATACAATAATACAATCATAATCATCATCATCATAATAATAATAATAATAATCATAATGAAAACAAATGATTCAAAGAAATTTTATTTTATTTGTAATTTTACAAATTCAGTTGAGTGTGAACAAATATATAAACAGTCACAGAGTTGTAGTTGAATCAGCATTTTCTATTACAATCCACACAATAATAACAACTAAAGTTTGATTCACAAACAAATAAACAAACTTTGCTTTCATCAGTCAATTAAAGTTTGGCCATAATAAGACGATTATAATCAATTGTTTTTACCTTCATACAATTAAAAATACAATTTCTTCATCTTCAAATCCGGTAATAATGGCACGCGTGTGTTTGTATTGTTGATGTTTATTTGTTCTGTTTTGCTGGATGTGCACAACAACCCAATTATTGATCGCGAACTAAACAATTATTGGTTTCGGCCATCTTCATTCGCCAATATCATCGTCCATCTTATCAAGAATATATGTTTGAGGGCTTGTTTTATCATCGATTTCAGATTAAGACATCATCACACGGATATTTGATTGTCATTACATACCATTTTTTTTGATTATCTTACCAACATTCAACATTTGAATCACGCAAAATGAAGAATTCGATTATGGGGCTCATCATCTTTACTTGCTATCACCATTTGATTCACATGTTTCAATTTATTCTTTCATCAGAAAAAAAATCATTATCAGACACACAGAAATGGTGTTTTGCCATCCACCAAAACCGAATTAATTTGCGTGTAATTTTATTTTATTTTTTTCTTGTGAACGAGAGTGTCGAATCGACTCGCCTTTGGTTTGATTAATGATATTTGACTGCATACCATACCACCTCTACTGACCATATTGCTTATTTCTATTTGTATCATCATTATTATTATGATCGAATCATGGTAATATCATCATCATCTTTATAATTGATCAACAATAGACTTTATAACGAAGGAACGCGAGGCGTGTATTTGCAAAAACAAAATTGCCAAAATGCATAAGATAATAATGATTTAATGTCTTTATTATTTCCAATGGTCATGCATATCATCATCTTCAAATAATAATGATGTTTTCACATATTACATGCATATTGATCTGTCATCGTTTCCCACTCTACGAGAACAATCCATTTGCATATTAATCAGCTTTTCTTTCTTCTTTTTACTTTCCGGTCAATCATTTATGTGTGGAAACTTTTCATTTTTTTCTCATTTAAACAAATTTACAAATTTTCAATTGATTTATTCATTTTCTTAATTTATTTTTTTCATTTTAACTTTACAGGGATAACATCTTTCGCCTTAATTTGAACAACATTAATAGGACCCATTGCGAGGTAAGTGAATTTCAATTTATGCACACACACTCACACCAACCAACCAACACTCATTTCTCAGTTTTAATGATCCGCCTGATGAAAAATGGAAATAATAATTGTCATTTGTACAAAAACGTTTCTTTTATTTTGTCACGAATTTTTTCAATTTCAAATTTTTCCTTGTTTTTATTTTCTCTCTCTTTGAACAAATGACACAATTAAGGCCCTACAGTTATTATTTATGTAAATCACACACACACTGAATTTGGTTCATCCAAAAATAATTGCAAATGAATTTCCTATGTGAAATTTGCAAAAAATGATGGCGCCCAAAGCCTGTCGTTGTTGCCCCCATAAAAATTCATAATCAAAAAATGATCATTCAAGAGTTTCGCCCATGGGCAATGAGTAATATTATTAGTATTCTTATTTATTCATTGTTCTTATGGACAACGAATCATTTCATAACGATCATCGCCCTTTTTTTGCTTTCTTCACGATAATCTTCGATTGTCGCCTTCGGTTAATGAATTATTTTTATCACAACTTGATTGTCCATCGAAAAACTTTGAAAAAGAATTGATTATTTACGATTCATGAAATGCCAAAAAAAACCTAGCAAACATTATTAGATTTGATTTATTCTTGAATCAAATATGTTTTTAGTGGATTATTCAATTCAATTCATCATCATGGATCCATGTTTTTATTTGCGAAAAATGGTGATTTGTCTGAATTTATCAATATTTCCTTGTTTCGGCAATTAATCTTATTTTTTCCATGAGATTCAAGATTCAAGCCGCTCTATTCGGTTATATTACCATTTTAGATTTGATTAATTATTGTTGTCGATATCATACATTAGGATTATGATTTTGGTTATGCTAAAATAATCGTTATCATAATTGACTCAAATGATAAACACTTGCAAAAATACATATTCAGTGTTGTGAATGTCGTTGATTAATTAACAAATAATTAACCTTTATTCGATGACAAAAACAAATGAATGAATGAAAAAGAGAGAGGTCAATTAAAATAATAATAATTAATTAATTGATTTCTGGATGGCTGATTTTTTGTGAGCCATTCACTCACTATTCAATCGGTCATTCATTCTCCGTCAACGGCAAAGTCGTCATTAAGATTGATGATGATGATGAATCAAAAGTACAACACCAGGACAATTTTTGGCTCATTCATCATGGTCATGATTATGTCACTTTCAAATGTCGACAATTAGAACTTGGAATCGTAAAATTTATCATCATCATTTAGTCTGCTCCGATATAATTGTCATTATTTGATAATCAAATCTTTTTAAATCAATTATTTCATAGCCGTCGATCGATAGTAAATTCAACATGCAAACTTAAATTAACCAAAAAAATGTAAATTCAATTTGTGTATGATTTTGTCTGTCTGTTTGGCAAATTATCATCATACCAAACAAATATATGTCTTTTCCAAACTACTAAAAGACATCTGCCCTTATATTCGATTGATAAATGAGTTTGAAGGCTTCTTCGAATGATACATACAACATCATACAGGTCTAATCTTGCAAATGGAAATTATTATTCTCTTCTAATCTGGAATTTCACTTCTTCTCATTAAAAATGAAAGAATTCCAGAATTTTCAAATTCTCAGTTCCTGTGCAACTTTAATATTCATTATTCATCAATGCATACCAATGCAGCATGCATCGAAGAAAAATGGCCAGGATTCAAAAAAGAAAAAAAATTCTTTGATTTAAAAATTGAAAATACTAAATTCTGTAATGGTGTAATGTGTAATGTAAATTTTCCATTTCAATGTATTTTGTCGGATATTATTCATTTTTAATGAAAAAATTAAATCCGCTTTTTTTGATTTAAAATAATATACATTACACTGCACATTGCCAAACACATAATGTTTGCTTTTTGTCTGGTGGTATTCATTCATTCATTCATTTTTTATTTTCGTATTCGTTGGTTGCTCGATTCATGAATTAAAGAAAATATTTATTTATTTTCAAATATTCAAACGTGAATGGTGATTTGTTCTGCATCAGACATTCTGTGCAAACTCTTGAATAAATGAATCTTTCGCAGACCTTAAATCCTGACACACACTACACACAATGAATGCATCAACAACAGCATAAAACAAAGATTAGACACCATAAGTTAATTAACTTTTTGCCTTTAATTTTTCGGTTGTTTATTAAAGTGAGTGAATTAAAATCAGTATTTTTCTTATTTCTACTTTTCATATGTTGGACGGTCGTTTTTTCGGTATATTTTGCATTGAAACAATCATAAAAAAAGCCATGACTATCGATTAAGTTTATGATTATGATAATGATCAATATGAATTTTATGAAATGGATGCTAGTAGGTTTCATTGCATTCATTCACAAAATGAAAAACAATTCAACCAACGAAAATGAGCATAAAATTTGATTGGAATAATATTCTTCCATCTCTCATATTAATTATTGATCATTATTTTTAATAATAATAATAACTGTTATTATGCAAACAACATTCTTCTTCTGGTCCAATGAATTACATATATATGTGTTCAGTCAATGTTTTAGTAAGGCCTCAAACATTCTTTATTTGTTATCATCATGCAAAAACTTCTTTTCTTTCACACTGAACAATAAAATGTTATTCAAAATTTTAATGGATTCAATATATATTCCCCATTACAACAAAAGTGTCAGTGATGATTGCACTGATTTGAAATTTTTTTTTGTTTCATCCGAAAATAGTTTGTAATTATATTATGTAATGATAATAGATGATGATGTTGATGATCATAACCCTTTTCTCAACGCTTTAATTGTTTCTCACACATTTTTTGAAATTGAATTTTTTCAGGCATCCCTCGATTTTGAGTGAGACCCTCGATAATTTGTTGTTTTAAAATTGCATTATATTTTTCTAATTTTTGGTTCCATAAATGAACCGAAAAATCAAACACAATATCGCCAAAACAATGGCAACTTCAACAACAGTTTTTGGCTGTTACTGAATATATGAAAAATCAAGTCCAATCTTAACGCAAAATCTTAAGTGATTGAATCGAAAATGCGAACTATGAGTGTTGTTCTTCAAACATCATTTCTATTTTAATAAACAAATTCTTTTCATGCACAAAGCTTCTTTGTTTTCTTTTCTGGTAAAACATGCATTTTATTAGTGATAATGATGTTTTGCAAATGTGAGAGCAAAGTTGATCAAAATGTGTGTGTGTCGGTAACACCTGCAAATGCAATATTAAATTGAAAATTTCGTCTACTTATCATTTGCCATTATTAATACCGTTAGTGTTCGATTCAATGGTTATTTTCATTCATTATGATTCTGACAATTTTTGGCAGAAAAAACAACAGAAAGCTAACATAAACAATTATATTTATTTATGATCATCATCACTATTTTCAATCATATATTTTATTCCATTATAAATGGCCATAAACATTCTCTCGATGCATTCAAAGCCTAAATTCATTTTCTTTCTCCGTAAATGTTGCCCAAACGACAGGTGTAAAAGCACACACATTTTAATATCAAAAAAATTAATTTCCATATATTTCTGATCAAAATATAATCAAATATTTGAATATTTTTAAATATATTTAAAAACCACAATTTTAAGCTCCTGGTCTTATTCACATTAAATTTCTCATGAAGCAATCATCCTTCTCTCTGTTTGTCACATGTGATTGGCTTGCATTATTGTTGCTTGATGACAATTTAAATATTTTATTGCTTGAAATATGAGTGTGCGAACATCCATTTATGTGCTCTATGATTATTTGATAATCACATTTAAATTGTTTATTTAATGAAATATAATGCATTTCTTGAATTCATTTTAATAACCATTTAACACTTATTATTACTCTTACTATTATTATGATTATTGTTGTTGTTGAATATATTAGGTCTGGTTTTTGTCATTATAATTATTGTATTGTTTTTTCTATGCTTGGCAAACAATAATGTTATTTTACATAAACAAGATTAAAGCATATACCATGTTTGTGTGTTGACGTTACTAAAAATAAACAAAGCAAATATTAATACATATTAAGGCATCACCAGCATCCTTAACGCCCGGCGTGACATGACATTCGGGTACCCAGAGAAACAAGAATCTGTTGTTTTTGATTGAGTTTTCTAAAAAATATTGTCAGGTTGTCCGAAAAGTTATTGCCGATTTTTCAATGATTTTCTACGATATAAGCGGCAAAATTTTCAGGACAACCTAATAATAACGAATGGTAGCAATCGACAACAACAACAAATAATAAAAAATCAATTCACACCCGGAACACAAAAAAGAAATTTTTTGGGGAAATTTCTTTTGTTTGAATCTTTTTCTTCTTCTTGTTACGATTCGTTGATATTCAAATTAAAAGTAAGAAAAAACTTGAATAGAAATGATCGTAAAATTCACTAACACTGCCAGTATTCATTGCATAATTCGGAACAAATTTTTATTATTTTGTTTCGGTTTTTGCCAAAATTCTAAGTAATTCGCATGTCTTTGGTCATAAAAAAATTTGAGTCAGTTTTATTTGAGCATCAATGTGTTTTTTAATGTAATCATCTTTTGTGTTGCATCAATTTCTCGAGTTGAGATTATTCAATTCAATTGGAAATTTTTACATCCAGACTATGCAGTTCACAATGCATTTAATTTCAGTGCCAATTTAATCATAAAATATTTTTTGATGGCCTTTGCGTCTCAAATTTCGCGCACAGATCAAAGTTCAATTTTGAATTATAAAATGAAAAAATTCTCAAGTTTTTATTCATCGAATCGATGCATTATTCGAGTTGGCAAACAAAATAAAAAGAGTTAATTCTTCCATTAAAAATTCTTTGTAATGGTTCGTGCATCAATCGATGCATGATGATGATGATGAATCCATTAAATGATGAGAAAATTGGCTAAAATTATGTTTTGGACACTGTTTGGATACAGAATCATTCAGTTTCAATTTCAGTGTGTGAATGGGATTAATTTCGTTCGACAGTTTTTTGAATAATGATAGCCAAACACACAACACAACACACTCTGTAATAATCCCAAATATTTATATTTCGTTAATCGGCTAATGATTGATCAAAGTCAAAGTCATCTGAATCAAATAATCTTTTGCGCTTCAAGAAGATTCATTTAATTCTTGAATACATTTGTATGCAATCATTATTTTCCTATAAATCGGTAGCCGATTATGATTTGTTTTCAAATTAATCATAATCATAATTCATTCATTTATTATTATTATAAATACAATAATAATAATATAAATATGAATGCATTTATATTATTATTATTATTTATATCGGGATATTCTTCATGGGCTCATCATGATCATCATCATCATTATGCAATTTAGTGCAAATAATTCATATTAAAACTATAAGAAAATACATTGTAGACAAACAAAAAATGCTGCCACTGACATTGTGTTAAGCATCGATCAACTTTTAATTTATTGTTCATTTTTTGCACAAATAATAAAACTCTGTTTGATGCATGTTTTATTCATTTGAAGTGGTGGTGCTGCTGCTGCACATAAAAAATGACAACCAAACTGAATGAACACTGAACTGAATGAAAATGGTATGCTTAATTAATTGTCATGGCTCACTAACAATCGAATAATTTCCATTTTCTCAATTTCAAAATGAATAAATCGATCCACCACGCATCAACTTCCGTTCATTCATTGAGTTGAGTTCACCCTTTATTTCAAACATTTTGAAATCAAATTCGCAATCAAACACTGGCAAAATATGATTTATGACCGACTCCGAAGCATACCAAACACCAGCCAGCCACCAATCTCTAATCTATCGGCATGCAGAGCAAATTAATGAATGAAAAGCAATGATGGTCCCCATAAACACGTCTTAGCATTTTCATTCAGTTTGGCGCAATCAAACTTATCTTTTTGGCTGCCAAACATACAAAATTCTCATTAGAATAATATTCAAATTGCACCACCATTTATATGCATATGCTCTCGCCAATGATATTTGGCTCTTTCATCATCAGTTTAAAAGTTTTCGATTGCTAAACGCATAAACAACTTGTCAACATTTTCTGGTTCACACACACACACAAACGCTTGACATTGTCGTTGTTCGATTGATGTGACAATTGTATGAATCCATGTAGAAAACAAAAAACTTTGGCCAAAACTTTAAACACAATCATCATTCGATACAAATGATTTTTATTGTTTTTTGCCATTACAACTGTCCAATTGTTTTTGTGTTCATTGGTGGATACATTTGCATTGACAACATTGTTTTTATTCAAATCTACACAATTTCTTTCGATTGAAATTTTGATTCAAATTCGATTTTCAATCGGAATCGATTGTTTGCATCGATTTTTTCCTTTGAATGTTTGTTTTTAATTTTGTTGTGCATATAGATAACCCGAATTGAATTTAGCCGGGTCGATTTCTTCGTGTTGTTGTTGTTTGCTCTCTCTTGCAATCGTCAATTGTGTGTTGACATATTCTCCAAACAAAAAAGGATCGATTACAGGAAAATGGAAATCTTTTATTTAATAAATATAATCTTAACAATTCAAAAATATAATTGCAATTATTCTATTCATTTTATTAGGTTGTCCGATAAGTTCTTGCCGATTTCCTCATAATTCCCTACCATATAATCGACAAAAACTTTTCGGACAATCTAATATTTTAACCAAATAGAAATATTGATTCTTCGCCATCCACATGTGTACACCATTTTTTCGTATGACAAGCAAACACCAATCTATGAATGTATATGTTTCCATTGTTTAATATGAAAACTTCATGAAACTTTAATCAATAAATAAACAAATATATTTACACACACACGCATACTTATTATTCCACCAACAAGCAGCCTTTGTTTTTTGCTCTGCTTTAATTCAATTTCCATGTTTTATCATTGTGTTTTTGTGTGTATGATTCCGATTCGCAATCTACAAACACTGAAATGATGGAAAAAATCCTTATCTTTTTTCAAACATTTAAGATTGTTGTTGTTGTTGTTCTTTGTAGTTCTCATCATTTTTTCTAATTTTGGTTATTATAATAATAATAACATGGACAAGTTAATTAGATCTATTAGCATTGGATGAGATGCTTGTAATAATCGAAAAAGATGAATATTTTGTTCATTGTCTCGTTGCCTTGTGTGAATGTATTTTTTGATATGATCAAAAAAGTTAAGGCAAGCAAGTTGCTAGTTAGTTAACTTTTTTTCGATTCATTCATTCAAAGTCAGTACGCGACCATTAAGGATCGTCATTATTCATTGTTCTTCATTGGTTGCTGCTCTACATTGTGAATACATTTTTGATTAATTTATGATTATTTTCATTATCTGATCACGGTGATGAGCTCAAAACCATGTCCAAAACATTTGCAAACGCTACAACAACAATTGAACCCCCGACTACAGGAATCATCATTGATGATGATAATCATAGTCACAAAGCAATAAACAATATTAAACAACACTTTTCCATTCAATTTCAAAGCACAGAGCGCTTCCATTCATTCACTGAATATTCTTTGATGTGTCAAGATTTTGTTCTAAAAAAATGAAAATGAAACATGTACCACTCATAGAGAACATATAAAGATAATAAGTTATGTGAAAGAGTTATTTTCATTTGAAATTGCAGTAATATATGCATCACTGAAAGCTTACCTTATCAACAATTAGCAATCTTTGGGCATAGGTTTGCGCCGCTCACACACACTACCCTAACTCATTGTTAATTTTCATCATTATTCGCAAAAACATCAAACCAATTTCCGAAACAAAAAGCACAAAATTATGATAATGAATTGAATTGAATAAACCATTCAACCATCCATCAGATTAGATTATTACAATTTCCATTTTCATTTCTTTTCTTTCATTTTTCTTTTGTCGCTTTCTCATTTTCTGTCACATTAATATGATGTGAGAATCTTTGCCAGACGTTTCTCCTTACAATATCTTATGGCTGATTCGCCAACCGAAAATCCAATTTTGAACTCAAACAAAAAGAAAAATAAAATTAAATTGTAATTCTTTCTCAAATTTTTTCCATTTTTTTTTTCAGTTTGATTCGATAAAATTGAATCCACAAAGCATATCAAGCTGTATAGCCAAAGGCAAATCCGAGGTAAGTGAAAAAAAATGTTTCCAGTTAAATATTTTTGGGTAATAATCATCATTCACAAATGTCATCGCATCAATCATTAATCATTATCATGGTTGATTTCCATTTCATTCAAATTTTGGGTCATTTTTCTCCCCAAAAAAACCCATCCAAATGTGAATCAGTTAAGATGGATGAACATGAAAAAAAAATTGAAATTGAATCGATTTTGAACAAAATGAGATGATGATCACCATCATGCTCATATGATTATTATTATAAATATTTAATCAATCCACACATAGTAATTTAAAAACATGTTTGGCCTCCAACCAAACGTATATCTACACATTCACATACAATACACACACACCCCTTAATGGCAGATGGAAATGGAATTTGCCTTTCAATTCTTGAAATTATCGAACAAAAAAATTCTTTCGACTGATTTCAATGTGATTTTCTTCAATCAAAATTACTGTTTTGTTGTTTTTTTCTTAGTTCGTAAAAAATCGATTCTCTATGAATCAATTCAATCATTCATTTATTATTATTATTATCATTACACTTGAATTGGCCCGAAGAAAAAGAATTTCGCGTTCCTTTTTTTCTTCTGCCAAAGATAATACTAAATGAATGAATGGAAAAAAATCAATTCCAATTGTCTTTGGTGATGATGATTGCTTCGTTGTTCTTCGCGAAATTCTTAGCTCAATAATACAAACAAAACAAACTCAACTTAAATCACAAATAAAACGAGACAGTCAAATTGAGAAAAATTAAGTCCCTTTTGGTTTTTCTGGGTGCCGATCAGGGAGCACATCCGCCGTTTCAAACGATTAATCGGAGCGCCAGACACAACACACACACATTCAGACATCTTCACTATTTTCCATCGGCCAGATTGTCAGAATCATCATCTTTGCCCTTCGACCATACAATCGAATATATCATCTACCCAAACGAATAGCAGATAACAACATTCAATAGTCAATAGTCAAAACAATTCAAATGCTCCTGTATTTCACATTTTATTATTTAGTTTTTCAATTCTCTGAAATTGGTTTTTTTTTCACAAAAATTCTATGATTCAAACATTTTTTGTTAGATTCTATTTCGAGTTTGTATAGCCAGGGCCAAATATTTTGTGATATTGATTTTGACAATTTCCATTTTTGTTCAATTCACTTTTACAATTCTTCAGTTTTTCAATTTTGAAAAACATTGTGTATGTATTGTTCATTGTATTGTTGTTAGTTAAACAAATATCAAAGAAACTGCACTAACTGCTAACTAAATTTTAATAAACATCAAATACTAAAAATGTTTATTATTGATTATTATATTGATACTGTACTGTTCGCACTGTTTTAATCATATTCTTATGGAATCGATTCTGAATCTCTGACCCTTGAATTACAGGGTTTCAAGTTTTTATTCAGAGTTTTAAAATTGAATTTCGTAGTTTTTAAATTGAATTTCGTAATATTATAGTGTGAAATTGTATTCAAAACTATAAAAATTAACTTGAAAACTATGAAAATCAATTTCAAATCTACGAATTAAAACTTTAAACCCTTGAATTATTTTAAATTTAATAAATTTTCTATTTTTTTTTCATTTTATCAGCTTTACGATTGCCGTAATCATATCCGTGTCATACAACCAATCGGCGTGAATCATGATCGTTTATATGTTTGTGGAACAAATGCACACAATCCTAAAGATTGGATCATTAATGTAAGTTGTTTACTGTGTAAAAAAATGAAATAAAATTGTTTCAAATGTGTTTCTGTTTGTTTACCAATTTTCACCATTTATTTATTTATTTTTCGTTGACAAATCAATTTTTTTTTGGCTAAACGAAAATTTATTTACATCAATGCCCATATTGCCAAAAATTGCCTATTGATCGTGATTCTTTCTTGTGATATTCATATTAATTTTTGTTTTATTTTCTTTAAAATTTCAATCTGAAATTTCTGTAATCTGATCGAAAACAGTCCAATATGACCATATCAAGTGAGCCATTACCTGGAATAGGAAACGGTATCGCAAAATGTCCATTCGATCCTGAAGATAATTCCACTGCTGTTTGGGTTGGTAAGTCGAAATTGAAACATTTTTACATTATCAAATCGATTATTTTTGCCTGAATCATCATAAAAATTTGACAATCAACTGATCTGAATCTGATTATCATCATTTTTTACAGAGAACGGCAATCCTGGAGACCTTGCCGGCCTTTACAGTGGTTCGGTGGCAGAATTCACAAAAGCTGATACAGTAATATTTAGAACTGATCTGTACAATGCGACAACAATGCAGCGAATGTATCCATTCAAGCGGACAATCAAATATGATTCAAAATGGCTCGATAGTAAGTTTTAGATTGCAATTACATTTCACTGTTCGAACAATCCATTCATTGTTCCTTCGCTCTTCGTGCTTTCATTAGAGCCCAATTTCGTTGGATCATTCGACATTGGTGATTATGTTTACTTCTTTTTTCGTGAAAGTGCCGTCGAATATATAAACTGTGGAAAAGCAATCTATTCGCGTGTGGCTCGTGTTTGCAAGGTATGTTAGGCAAAGTATTTAATTTAATAATGGAATCTTACATTATAAATCCATTCAAACAGCGAGATACTGGCGGCAAAAATATTCTCAACAAAAATTGGGCATCTTTTCTTAAAGCTCGATTGAATTGTTCGATTCCTGGCGAATTTCCATTCTATTTCAATGAAATCCGTAAGTATAGATGCCTAATGTGTGTATGTGGATGCATTTCAATCACAATTAAATGTGGCAGATTTTACACTGAAATTTTCAGGTTTTTAAAATTTGTGTTTTTTTATTTGATTTTGTGTTAATTCTGCAAAAAAAAACCACCACCATTAAGATGTCAAAAGCAAAAAAAAAAAAAAAAAACTAGAAAATGTGATTGTGATTCAGATGTGTTTAGTTAGTTGATGATGATCATATAATATAATGTGATTGCATTTCAATGAATTTATATTTATTTTCAAAACAAAAAGTATTACCATTCGATTATAGATGGCCCATTATTTATTTCTCACACTCTCCAATCTTCTATTTCTATTATGTCGGGCCAATAAATTATGGCAAAGGCGCACACATTGAATGTCACCTTTCAAATGAGAACAGTATAATGATAACCATAGAAAAAGAGAAAGTATCAAAGAGCATTCATTTATTATTTGTTTCATTTGCTTTTAAGCCAAGCTTGAAAAATTATATTAATTTTGATCGCCATATTCATCTTTATTTCGGTTCAGATGTCATCATTATCATTAGAATGATAATCATTTAGATAATTGACTATTAATTTTTGTCATTTATTTATTTCTATTTCAGAAAGCATCTACAAATATCCTGATGATGATCGAAAATTTTATGCTGTATTCACTACTTCCATGAATGGTCTCATTGGTTCAGCCATTTGTACATTTAGTCTTAATAAAATTGAAGAAGTTTTCTATGGAAAATTCAAAGAACAATCCACATCATCATCAGCATGGCTGCCAGTTTTATCGAGTAAAGTACCTGAACCGAGACCTGGAACTTGTGTGAACGATACTCAAGTGTTGCCGGATTCTGTGCTTAATTTTATTCGTGGTCATCCCCTAATGGACTCGGCAGTGGAGCATGATAATGGCAAACCAATTTTCTACAAGCGAGACATCATTTTCACCAGAATCGTTGTCGATCGTTTAGAAGTGGATGGCATTCAATACATTGCATATTTTGCTGGCACCAGTAATGGTTTAGTGTACAAAATCATCGAATGGTACGATCAATCTGGTCAGGTTCATTCGAATTTAGTTGACGTAATCGAAGCGACGGTGGGCGAGCCAATCAGAGCAATGGAAATATCAGCCCGTCATAAATCGCTTTATATTGCATCCGATTCAATGGTACGACAGATCGATTTATTCATGTGTAAAGGTCGTTATGAAAGCTGTACCAGGTGCATTCAAGACCCATATTGTGGCTGGGATCGTGATCAAAATGAATGCAAACCGTACACCATCGGGTTAGTATTTGTTATATTGGCCCAATAGAATCATACACATTTTTTATTATTCATATTTAAATTGAACTTTTGCCAAATGCATCGATAGCTATTGTCATTGATATGCATTTGATTAGAATAGATTTGTTTTCAATAATAATAATAATAATACACTAAACTATGCCGATTTAACGATAACAAATGGCTGCAATTATTATGATTGAATCGTTCTCTCCATTCGAATTCTATTTCCATGATGAGCATCTCTCTTCGGAATTGCAAAATTGTCAATAACAATCGTTTATGTATGCCATACATAATCATTATTATTGTTATATGGCCAATCGATATGCCAGATAAATTGCATTTAAGTGTCAAGATAGTGTTGGGCGCCATGCCATTATTTATTATTAGGATGATCATTATATTTTTGTTACTTTGATTCTGATTCATTTTCTCTTTTCCATTCATTCAATACAGATTGATGCAAGATATTATGAATGTTACGGCTGGCATTTGTGATTCTACCATCGAACATAAAATTATCAAAGTTAATTGGGGACAAAGCGTTCATTTGCCTTGCCAAATACACAGCCCAGATGTTGATAGCGTCATACATTCACAAGGACCATTGAAATGGTTTTATTTTAGAAGCGATAAATCAAGCGGTTTTCAAGTGTATGCTAAACGTGATAAATATGTACACACCTCAGATCATGGATTAGTTATTTTGGGCGTCACTGATCGTGAAACTGGTCGTTATGATTGTCTTCTTGGTTCTAGTACCTTGTTGAGTTATACAATCAATGTGGATGCCAGTAAGTTCATTTACACATTAAATCGATTAATTCATAATGAAATATCAATCATTATTTTTAGAAACATGTTCAGCACCTAATGAATCAGAGTTTCGTAAAATATATTCAGATTGGTGCCATGAATTTGAAAAATATAAAAGTGCAATGAAAAATTGGCAAATTAAACAATCGGTGCGTAAATTTCTTTTACAATTATTCATTTCACATTTATTCAAATCAAAATGTTTCGTCGTTTCAATAATAGAAATGTTTGGTCAAACAACAGCAGCAGCAGAATCATTTAAAGAAATGATCTTTCATTCATCTCTCAGCTCAACGAAATGCTCAATTCTGGTCATCATCATATTCGTTTCTTCCCTTTCATGTTTCACAATCAATCAATTGATCCAACCAAATCAGCAGCAGCATCATCATTGTATTGTCTGTGATAAAAATACTCATTGAAATGCTTGTTTTTATTAATATTTATTGTATTGTATTATCAATGTGTACAAAAATAGCCTTTATTTTTCACTTTTGAATCAATTTTCAATTATTTAGATTTTCAATTTTTTTTTGCTTCCTTTCATTTCATATGACATTATTATCTCAAAACTGTAAAACTTCCATTGAAAATTGTTATTGTTCTTCTTCATTATTTACTGATGATCTATCAATCACATTCGATCATTGAATCCATTCATTCATTCATCCATTCATAATTGTGATAATCACATTCATTTTCAATTGTAAATTTCGAATCAAATTCTGTGATTCATATTGATTGATTTGAATAATTTTGATTCGAATTTTCAAAATATTTGTGTATATATGAAGCATATATTCAAACTTCATTCATATTTACATAATTAATCTTCTTCTTCCATGTACAAATACTCATCATTTCTTTTCTAATAGATATATTTGTATAGTTTTTTTGCACCAGGCATATTTTCTATCTATTAGATTGTCCAAAAAGTTTTTGCCGATTATATCGTAGGGAATTATGAGAAAATCGGTAAGAACTTATTGGACAACCTAATAAAAACACCTTCAATCATAGAAAATCTTAAGATTTTGCCCATCATTAAATTTGTAAATGTTTTTATTTTTATTTCGATTCATCAGTGTGTAAAAAATGAATAAAGTTTTTTCTTTTAAAAATAAAATCAAACCTATTGTCAATCACCATGGTATCATTCGTAAAATCTAAAAACCTTAGTCAAAAAAACATTAGTCAAAAACAATTAATCATAGTTCAAATGTGCATTGATCATTACTTCAAAAAAAAAAAAAAAAATCGAAATTTTTATTCAAAAGTCTTTGAAAAACTATCGATTTTTTCAATTTTTTAATCGAAATTGTTTTCTTAAAAAAAATTAAATTTCCCTTGGAAAAATGCTCTAAGAAACCAAGATGGTAACCCAGTCGACCATGGTGGAACCACAACAAAATTTATAAAAATAAACTTGAAATGAATTTGGTTAATATGGACTGTAGTTCGTATTCGCTATTTAGTGGTTGTGATGGTTGTCAATACCTAAAAAAATAATCACCGAAAATTAATCATGGATCAAATGAAAGGGTTCAATTCACAAATGCTTAATCGAGATGCGTTCACTATTCCGAAATTGGCATATGAATCATATTTTAAAATTTTCGGGTAAAATTGATTGAAATATCTCATATATTTTAATTGACAATTTCCAATTATCCACAGTTTAATTTCTTCGGGCTTGGATTTTGAACAACGTTATGGACCAGTCAAACAGGATAAAACATCGACCAATTTGAAGCGTTTTTATTGTCAATTTGTTTGTTTATTGTTATGGTTTTTCGCAATCCGTAGTTTTGTATTAATGTTCATAAGTGATCATGAAATTCAATTGATGATGGGTGATTTGACTGGATTCTGGAATGATTATCGAATGTATTATTTGATGCCCACATTCTATTATTCATTACAGACAGCCATCATAGCCACTATATTTGTTCGTAACGAAAGCGAAGTATGTCGTTTATTTGATGAAGAAGAAAGATTTGATCATATTTTAATCGTTCATTAGTTAGCATGGTTGGTTCCATTCATTTCGGTTAAACAGATGCAAACCAATTCGATACGTACGGCCAAGTATGATACGAATAATCATGAACGCCGTACACAGATTACAATTCTGATGAATAATCTGATAGCATTGATTGCTACTGGCATGGTGACCATGCTTTATTTGTTGACTGCATATGAAAACATGGATGATTCTACATTCAAAATGTTTCTGCCATGGATCGCAATTCAAGCCGTCTGGATATTTTATATGTCTGGCATCAATATGTTCACGATGACATATTTTAATTTGGTATGTTTAATATTGGCCAATCGATTTAAACAGGTTTGTAAAGATATCGAAGCATTGGCTGAATCGGATCCAGGACCATTGGGCAGCAAAAACAATGCTCTATCCACATTATATTATGAACATAATGAAATTTGTGAACTAGTTGATGAATCGAACAGTTTCTGGCAATCATTCATATTTTTCAATTATCTTTGCCACATTCCGTGTAATTGCTATGCTTTGTATAATTTGTTTTTCGCTGAATTTGATGATTTATTGGCCATCGTCACATGGACTGTATTCTTGCATACAATACTATTCTTGGCTTTCATATCGTTATCTGCTGCTGATGTTTCAGCCGAAGCTCATAGTCCATACACTGCATTGCATACATTATCGTTGCTGCAATTACCAATCGATCTTGAAGTCAATGTAAGCCTCTAACTTTTTCTATGAAATACATTGACCTTATATTCTCTGATTTAACAGATGTCAACATTTCTGCATCGAGTACGTGGTCCAACTATCGGTTTTTCGTGTCTTGATCTATTTGTTATAACTAATGCTAGCATTTCAAATGTAAATATAAAAAACAGTGAAATCAGACTTAATAATTGTTGTTTGTTTCAATCTTATAAACAGACCATCGCTGCAGTTGCTTCATACTTTTTGATTGTTGCCGATTTCAGCCGATCAACTGCAGCGGCAAATGCTGCGGAAAAACGTGAAGAAGCAGCAATGAATTTGACTTCGACAACGGTTGCACCTCCAGTTACAGAATAAATTCTCGGTTCATTGGATCAATTAATAAATTAATTGAACTAATTAATAAAGCAAATAGAATGTAGTTATTAGAATGCACGACAAACATTAACAAATAAATCAATATTACAATCGTTTTTTTGTTCAATTTTTGAAAATTTTGAATCTAAGGCTATAATAAGTGGAAATTTTTCCAAAAATCCAAAAAAATTAGGCTATAGTACGCGGAAATTTTTGAAAATTTCGAGAAAATCTAAGGTTATCCATCGTCCAAATTTTTCAAATTGCCTTTGATTTTTTTTTTGAAAAAAAGATGGCAGTGGATAGCCTTTGATTTTTTTTGAAAAAATTGCCTTACTATTGCCTTTGATTTTTCTGAAAAAATTGCTTTACTATAGCCTTTGATTTTTTTTGAAAAAATTGCCTTACTATTGCCTTTGATTTTTCTGAAAAAATTGCTTTACTATAGCCTTTGATTTTTCTGAAAAAATTGCTTTACTATAGCCTTTGATTTTTCTGAAAAAATTGCCTTACTATAGCCTTTGATTTTTTTGAAAAAAGATGGCAGTGGATAGCCTTTGATTTTTTTTGAGAAAATTGCCTTACTATTGCCTTTGATTTTTCTGAAAAAAGATGGCAGTGGATAGCCTTTGATTTTTTTTGAGAAAATTGCCTTACTATTGCCTTTGATTTTTCTGAAAAAATTGCCTTACTATTGCCTTTGATTTTTCTGAAAAAAGATGGCAGTGGATAGCCTTTGATTTTTTTTGAGAAAATTGCCTTACTATTGCCTTTGATTTTTCTGAAAAAATTGCCTTACTATTGCCTTTGATTTTTCTGAAAAAATTGTCTTACTATAGCCTTTGATTTTTTTGAAAAAAGATGGCAGTGGATAGCCTTTGATTTTTCTGAAAAAATTGCCTTACTATAGCCTTTGATTTTTCTGAAAAAATTGCCTTACTATTGCCTTTGATTTTCTGAAAAATTGTCTTACTATAGCCTTTGATTTTTTTGAAAAAAGATGGCAGTGGATAGCCTTTGATTTTTCTGAAAAAATTGCCTTACTATTGCCTTTGATTTTTCTGAAAAAATCGCCTTACTATAGCCTTTGATTTTTTTGAAAAAAGATGGCAGTGGATAGCCTTTGATTTTTTCAGAAAAAACTGCCTTACTATTGCCTTTGATTTTTTTGAAAAAATTGCTTTACTATAGCCTTTGATTTTTCTGAAAAAATTGCCTTACTATTGCCTTTGATTTTTCTGAAAAAATCGCCTTACTATAGCCTTTGATTTTTCTGAAAAAATTGCCTTACTATAGCCTTTGATTTTTCTGAAAAAATTGCCTTACTATTGCCTTTGATTTTTCTGAAAAAATTGCCTTACTATTGCCTTTGATTTTTCTGAAAAAATTGCCTTACTATTGCCTTTGATTTTTCTGAAAAAATTGTCTTACTATTGCCTTTGATTTTTCTGAAAAAATTGTCTTACTATAGCCTTTGATTATTTTGAAAAAAGATGGCAGTGGATAGCCTTTGATTTTTCTGAAAAAATTGCCTTACTATTGCCTTTGATTTTTCTGAAAAAATTGCCTTACTATAGCCTTTGATTTTTTTGAAAAAATTGCCTTACTATTGCCTTTGATTTTTCTGAAAAAAGATGGCAGTGGATAGCCTTTGATTTTTCTGAAAAAATTGCCTTTACTATTGCCTTTGATTTTTTGAAAAAATTGCCTTACTATTAGCCTTTGATTTTTTGAAAAAAATTGCCTTATATTGCCTTTGATTTTTCTGAAAAAAATTGCCTTACTATTGCCTTTGATTTTTCTGAAAAAATTGCCTTACTATGCCTTTGATTTTTTGAAAAAATTGCCTTATATGCCTTTGATTTTTCTGAAAAAATTGCCTTACTATAGCCTTTGATTTTTTTGAAAAAAGATGGCAGTGGATAGCCTTTGATTTTTTGAAAAAATTGCCTTACTATGCCTTTGATTTTTTTGAAAAAATTGCCTTACTATTGCCTTTGATTTTTCTGAAAAAATGCTTACTATAGCCTTTGATTTTTTGAAAAAATGGCAGTGGATAGCCTTTGATTTTTTGAAAAAATTGCCTTACTATTGCCTTTGATTTTTCTGAAAAAATTGCTTACTATTGCCTTTGATTTTTCTGAAAAAATTGCTTACTATAGCCTTTGATTTTTTGAAAAAAGATGGCAGTGATAGCCTTTGATTTTTCTGAAAAAATTGCCTTACTATTGCCTTTGATTTTTCTGAAAAAATTGCCTTACTATGCCTTTGATTTTTCTGAAAAAATTGCCTTACTATTGCCTTTGATTTTTCTGAAAAAATTGCCTTACTATTGCCTTTGATTTTTCTGAAAAATTGCTTACTATGCCTTTGATTTTTTGAAAAAAGATGGCAGTGGATAGCCCTTTGATTTTTTGAAAAAATTGCTTTACTATTGCCTTGATTTTTCTGAAAAAATTGCCTTACTATGCCTTTGATTTTTTATTGCTTCTTGTTTTTTTGAAAAATTGCTTACTATAGCCTTTGATTTTCTGAAAAATTGCCTTACTATTGCCTTTGATTTTTTGAAAATTGTTCTTATAGCCTTTGATTTTTCTGAAAAATTGCCTTTAGCCTTTGATTTTTCTGAAAATTGCTTACTATAGCCTTTGATTTTTTGAAAATGATGGCAGTGGATAGCCTTTGATTTTTCTGAAAAAAATTGCCCTACTATTGCCTTTGATTTTTCTGAAAAATTGCCTTACT
This sequence comes from Psoroptes ovis, assembly GCA_002943765.1. NCBI lineage: Eukaryota > Metazoa > Arthropoda > Arachnida > Sarcoptiformes > Psoroptidae > Psoroptes > Psoroptes ovis. The sequence goes on along the minus strand of PQWQ01000045.1, from coordinate 1,260 downwards.
ATAGCCTTTGATTTTTTTGAAAAAATTGCCTTACTATTGCCTTTGATTTTTCTGAAAAAAGATGGCAGTGGATAGCCTTTGATTTTTCTTGAAAAATTGCCTTACTATTGCCTTTGATTTTTTTGAAAAAATTGGCCTTACTATAGCCTTTGATTTTTTTTGAAAAAAGATGGCAGTGATAGCCTTTGATTTTTCTGAAAAAATTGCCTTACTATTGCCTTGATTTTTTGAAAATTGCCTTACTATGCCTTTGATTTTTCTGAAAAATTGCCTTACTATTGCCTTTGATTTTTCTGAAAAAATTGCCTTACTATAGCCTTTGGATTTTTCTGAAAAAATTGCCTTACTATTAGCCTTTGATTTTTCTGAAAAAATGCTTATTGCCTACTGTGATTAGCCTTTGATTTTTTTGAAAAAAGATGGCAGTGGATAGCCTTTGATTTTTCTGAAAAATTGCCTTACTATGCTTTGATTTTTTGAAAAAAAGATGCAGCCTTTGATTTTTTGAAAAAATTGCCTTACTATAGCCTTTGATTTTTCTGAAAAATTGCCTTACTATTGCCTTGATTTTTCTGAAAAAATCGCCTTACTATAGCCTTTGATTTTTTGAAAAAGATTAGCCTTTGATTTTTTTGAAAAAATTGCCTTATTGCCTTTGATTTTTATTGCCTTTGATTTTTCTGAAAAAATTGCCTTACTATAGCCTTTGATTTTTCTGCCTTACTAAAAAATTGCCTTACTATGCCTTTGATTTTTCTGAAAAAATTGCCTTACTACTGAAAAAATTAGCCTTTGATTTTTTTGAAAAAAGATGGCAGTGATAGCCTTTGATTTTCTGAAAAAATTGCCTTACCTTTGATTTTTTGAAAAAAGAAATAGCCTTTGATTTTTTGAAAAAATTGCCTTACTATAGCCTTTGATTTCTGAAAAAAAATTGCCTTTTTTCTGATTTTTTGATGAAAAAAATGGCATAGCCAACTATTGCCTTTTTTTTTTGAATTTTTTGAAAAAATTGGCTTTGATTTTCTGAAAAAAATTGCCTTTGAGCTTTGATTTTCTGAAAAAAATTGCCTTACTATAGCCTTTGATTTTTGAAAAAAGATTTTATAGCCTTTGATTTTTGAAAAAATTGCTTACTATTGCCTTTGATTTTTCTGAAAAAATGCCTTACTATTGCCTTTGATTTTTTCTGAAAAAATTGCCTTACTATAGCCTTTGATTTTTTGAAAAAATTGCCTTACTATAGCCTTTGATTTTTCT
>PQWQ01000043.1:0-125860 GCA_002943765.1 Psoroptes ovis | reverse complement strand
TTTGCCTTATAATAGCCTTTGATTTTTTTGAAAAAAATTGCCTTATAATAGCCTTTGATTTTTTTGAAAAAAGATGGCAGTCTATTGCCTTTGATTTTTTTGAAAAAATTGCCTTACTATTGCCTTTGATTTTTTTGAAAAAAATTGCCTTATAATAGCCTTTGATTTTTTTGAAAAAAATTGCCTTATAATAGCCTTTGATTTTTGAAAAAAATTTGCCTTACTATTGCCTTTGATTTTTTTTGAAAAAAATTGCCTTATAATAGCCTTTGATTTTTTTGAAAAAAGATGGCAGTGGATAGCCTTTGATTTTTTTGAAAAAAGATGGCAGTGGATAGCCTTTGATTTTTTTGAAAAAAGATGGCAGTGGATAGCCTTTGATTTTTTTGAAAAAAGATGGCAGTGGATAGCCTTTGATTTTTTTGAAAAAAATTGCCTTACTATTGCCTTTGATTTTTTTGAAAAAAATTGCCTTACTATTGCCTTTGATTTTTTTTGAAAAAAATTGCCTTACTATTGCCTTTGATTTTTTTGAAAAAAGATGGCAGTGGATAGCCTTTGATTTTCTAAAAAAAATGCCTTATAATAGCCTTTGATTTTTGAAAAATTTGCCTTATAATAGCCTTTGATTTTTTTGAAAAAATTGCCTTACTATTGCCTTTGATTTTTTTGAAAAAAGATGGCAGTGGATAGCCTTTGATTTTCTAAAAAAAATGCCTTATAATAGCCTTTGATTTTTGAAAAATTTGCCTTATAATAGCCTTTGATTTTTTTGAAAAAAGATGGCAGTGGATAGCCTTTGATTTTTTTGAAAAAAGATGGCAGTGGATAGCCTTTGATTTTTTTGAAAAAATGCATATGCCTTTGATTTTTTGAAAAAATTGCCTTATAATAGCCTTTGATTTTTGAAAAAATTTGCCTTACTATTGCCTTTGATTTTTTTTGAAAAAATTTGCCTTACTATTGCCTTTGATTTTTTTTGAAAAAAATTGCCTTATAATAGCCTTTGATTTTTTTGAAAAAAGATGGCAGTGGATAGCCTTTGATTTTTTTGAAAAAAGATGGCAGTGGATAGCCTTTGATTTTTTTGAAAAAAGATGGCAGTGGATAGCCTTTGATTTTCTAAAAAAAATGCCTTATAATAGCCTTTGATTTTTGAAAAATTTGCCTTATAATAGCCTTTGATTTTTTTGAAAAAAGATGGCAGTGGATAGCCTTTGATTTTTTTGAAAAAAGATGGCAGTGGATAGCCTTTGATTTTTTTGAAAAAAGATGGCAGTGGATAGCCTTTGATTTTTTTTGAAAAAAATTGCCTTATAATAGCCTTTGATTTTTTTGAAAAAAGATGGCAGTGTATAGCCTTTGATTTTTTTGAAAAAAGATGGCAGTGGATAGCCTTTGATTTTTTTGAAAAAAGATGGCAGTCTATTGCCTTTGATTTTTTTGAAAAAATTGCCTTACTATTGCCTTTGATTTTTTTGAAAAATTTGCCTTATAATAGCCTTTGATTTTTTTGAAAAAAGATGGCAGTCTATTGCCTTTGATTTTTTTGAAAAAATTGCCTTACTATTGCCTTTGATTTTTTTTTTTTAAATTGCCTTCGAAAATTTTTTTTTCAAAAATCAAAGGCAATAGTAAGGCAACTTTTTCAAAAAAATCAAAGGCTATACATCGCCTTCTTTTTTCAAAAATCAAAGGCTATAGACTTGCAATTATATCGATTTTTTCGAAAATTTTCAAAGACCATATCCTTAGATTTTTTTTTTTTTTTTTTTGGTAATTTATTCTGGAAAGAGAAAAATTAATATTTATAAATAAAAATGAGATTGAATTTTTGAATGAAATGAAATTGATGATTTGGAAATTTTTCACAGATATTTTAAATTGATTTAGAAATTTTAAATAATTTCGTTAAGATTTTTATAACAGTGGACGACCAACAATTGATGAATTACCATTTAGACTATTATTCAATGATGATGACGATTGTTGTTGAGATTGATTCGATGATGATTGATGATTGTTAGACAATGATGATGCTACTGCTCCACTATTATTGCTTAATATTGTTGATTGTGTTGGATTCGATGGTGTACCGGGACCACCGCCAATCATCATTGATGATGATGATGACATCATTGGACTATCATCTATTTGCATTGATGAAGATGGATCATATGGTGGTGAATCAGGTGAATGCCGTTTTTTCTTCTTTTTATCTTTTTTCTTCTTTCTTCGTTGTTCTTTTTCATCATCATGTCGTTTTTGTTTTTTATGCTTTTTCATCATCAATTCATGAGAATCACGATCACGATTCGATGTTAATGATGACATAATATCTGCATTTACATTGGAATCGGATAGTAAATGGACAGAATGATGATCATTCAATACACCTGATGGTGAATCGCCTGGTCCATTCGATCCGATTCGAATTTTATGTGTCTTTTTACGTTTATGTTTTTTTCTAGGAACTGTTTGACTTATAATACGATATTGATCCGGTACTGGACCAACATGTAAACGAAAAGCAGAATCTAATTGTTGTTTATTTAATGGAACTATTTCGATTGAGGTGATTGGTGGACGTTCAATCAATTTCCTTAATGAGCTATCATCTTGAGAACCAGGAGTATCAATATTTCCAGGAAGATTTGGTAAAAATGCACTTAATTGATCTTTAATTTTACGGCCACAAAATTTATTAAATGAATGTTCAAGATTATGATATTGTAATAGATTTGTTGCACCAGTCAATTCACTTGGATCTAAATGAAATAGGAAAAAAAAATGAATAAATGGATTTACAATGAGAAAATTATTAAGACAAATGTGACATACGTGGTAATTCTTTCATCAAATAAAATGGTCCACTATGTACAATGGCCGGCGTTTTACCCAATGAAATTGTTGTTTTCAATGTTCCAGTTGAATCTTGTCTTGGTATAACAACCGGTGAACGATTACCACGTGGACTAGTTTTCGGTGAACATTGTTCCGATGGTCTTCGAACAATTTCGGACATCATTTTATTTTTTGATTTTGATTAATACCTGAGATTTATATTTAGTCAAAAAATGGATTGATTCAACGTTCAGATTATTGGTGGCATTTATTTGTGTGCATGCAAATTATGAAAAAATTTGATCAAAATTTTAATTATTTCATTGGATAATTAGTTCAATTAATTTTCAGCCAAAAAAAAAATCACGTAATAAAGGGTTACAATGTGAAAAAATAATACTCAAATAACAATTACATATGTAAATCGAATTGAATGTAAACAAAACACAATATTGTTTTTATTTTTGGTTGTGTATGAATATTAAAAAAAAATAATAATAGCTATGATCATAATATTTGGTTGTAGTGGTTAATATTTATGTGTCGAGTGAATTTTCCAAACTGATAGCAGCATAATAAAATGTTGAGTAGAGAAGGAGTGGTAAAAAATTTTGAAAATTTGAATTTTTATTTTTCATTTTTTTTGGTGCCAATTATTTCGAAATTACTTTTTGTTTTTTAATTTAGCGAAATAATATTCATAATTATCTCAGTAATTTTGTTATCTTTGATAACCACAAAGAAAAATTTGTTGAATTTAAACCAAAAAACTAATTTAATTGTGCACGAATATTCATGAATTATTTTGAATTTTTCAAATGTGAGAGAAAAAAAACAATTGATTTTGCGCGTTCATTTTACGTATTTATTCTTGGTTGATTCTGTTTTTTAATATTTATATATATCTCGTTGTATTCACCGATGTATTCAACGAATTGATAGCAGAATATTTTTCATGATCAAAACACAAAATTACGAAATAAAAGTGGAAAATACAATAATACTTAATACAATGATGAATAATAACGGTATTATCATCATAAGCTATAACCTTAAGATAAATAAATGAAGAGAAAATTTTGAAGAAGAAAAATTTTCATTGTCATTACTGATAAAAGTTGAATTTAATCATCTTACTTAATATGTGTAAATTCCCTCTTTTGAAAAAAAAAACGGTGCCTTGTGATAATCAAATTGAATTGAAATTATCCATCATTTGAATTGAAAATGTTACTTTGAAATCCAATAATTCTTATATATCATACAAATCAACATTACATTATATTACCATGGCAATGAAAATTTGGTAAACTTGAATTATTGATCGGTGAATTATAAAGTATAAAACAAAGAATTAAAGGTGAGCATCAATCAATTGATTGATTTTTTTTTCGCATTTGAAATTTGATCTTCAAATGACGATTGAATCAAAAGACGATTGATAATATTTATTATGAATGAATGAATGAATGACTATGATTCATAATTCAATCGGTACTTTTTGCTTTGAATCAGCATTAATCAATCAAATGAATCAAATCATAATATTTTGAAAATTGAAAAATGATCATTCAATGACCAAATACTGTAATTGATAATACTGTAATTGATATATCAAAAAATAATGATAATCTAACATTGAATGACATGTACATTGAAGTTTTAAATCATTATTCTATCATTATCATGACGATACGAATTTTCTCTTTATTTTTATTCAATCAAACAATAATACATGATTTAAAGTTTTAATTCATAATTTTAAAATTAAATTTCGTATATTTATCATTTGAAATTTCATTCAACAACTATGAAAATCAATTTTAAAACACTGAATAAAAACTTGAAACCTTTTGTAATCACAAACCAAGTACGATTGTTGGTTGCCAAATAATATTATATTATTTTACCCCTTTAAAAAATTCATCAAAATTCTTTGTGATTATTGTTTTCTGTGTGTCTTAAATTGTGTATTATTTTCATATTTGCATAATTCAAAAGAATTTTGTTGTTTTGTTCTTATTATCATTATTTCATATATGAAATTCATGAACAATTGAATTTTCAAATGTTTAATTTTGAACATTTGAAAACTTCATGTATGTATTTCACTATCACACAATCATAATGATATGATACGAGGATGATAATGAATGATGATGATGTTCATCATTTGATTGTATTATTATCATTTAAAAAAACAAAATTAGTTCATGGATAATGATATTTGATGAATACACACACACAAACTTATATTCATATTCGAAAAAAAACAAATAAATAACAATATATCTTTTTTACACTGAAATGCTAGTGGTTAAATGTTATTTATTTCATTTTATTTTATTTTAATATTATTTTCTTTGACAAAAAAAAAAACAAAATTGTTGTCGTTGCAACTTGTATAACATTAAGTAGTAAAATGTTTGTGAATATTTTAGTGAATAAATTTTAGTAAATGAATGAATGAATGAATGAATGAATATTCAATGATATCATTTGAAATTTGTTAGATTCATTTTTTTTCATTCAAATATTTGATTATCACTTGGTTTCAAATAGAAAAGTATCAAATCACTATCCATTCATTCATTGAAATTTAAGATTTTCAAAAATCAAAAATGAAATTGAGCAAATATCAAAACCTATCATAATCCATTGCCATTGCCATTAATCATTTCGAAAATCGAGCATCGATTATTTTTTTTTATCTGTGATTTATTCATTTATATTTTTCTTTTCATTTTTTCTTTTCATCAATAATCATTTACGAAATTATATGATTTGATATGATATTCATCAAATATATATCATAACATATTCATAAATATTCATCAATCATGAATCACATTGTTGTACAACAACAATAGTCTGTCATCGAACTCCAAGTGATTTTCAATTTTTTTTTCTTCAAAATTTTTGAATTAGTCTGAATCATCAACCAATCAAATTTGATCATGATATCTTTATCATTATTATTATCTATTTTACAATCGATAATCATCAACATCATCATTTTTGGCCTAAATAATAATTATAATTACATTAAATTATTACATTTAGATCGAAGAACGATAAATTTTCAATTTAAATCGAATCATCATCATCTTACATAATAATTATTATTATTATTATTGTTTCAATTCAATTCAATTCAATTGAATTCCGAACATCAATCAAAAACAGAATCATCTAATTTCGAATTAATAAATATTTAAGAAATGATAATCATCTTAAATTCAATTGAAAACAAATAAATTCAAGAATTGAATTCATATGAATTCAAGAATATGAAAAACGTGTTCAACCGTCAATCAATCATTATTATTGATATATTTTGACAAATGAAATAATAAAATAATTATTATTATTTCAAATTTCATCAAATGAACAATCATCAATTCAATTCAATTCATCATTATTCAATTCATCATTTTTCTGAAAATTGAATCAAAAAAAAAAAAAAAAAATTTTCGAATTTGACAACCACCACCCCAATAACCTTGATAAATAGACGAATAATCATCAAAGAAAATAGAACTCTATTTCTCTGTGTTCACCATTCACCATCAACAATTCAATTTTCGTTTATTTTATTTTTTCACTGTGTATTTTTTCGGTGTTTTTCGATTTTTCATCCATTTGTTTTATTTATTTATTTTCATTTTTCAACAATCAATTTTGATCAATCATATTTATTATTGTCATTCATTGCAATGAAAGAATATATTGAACAACAACAACAACAACGACAAAGAAATCCTCGTACGGAACAAGAAGCTGAACCAATATTTCCGATGAAACAATTAAATACAAAATCAATCATTGTAACTAATGGTGATCAAATTATTGATAATAAAAATAATCAAAATACGAATGAATTAACAGAAAATGATAAGGTAAAATAAAATGTTGATCAATTGGAAAAAAAATTATTGATTTTTCATATGTCAATTTCATTTTGCCCAGTTAATTGAAAATGATTCAATGGCATTGGATTCGACGATCAATTTTAAAAATGATAAAACAACCATTGATGAACCAGCCACTGTGATGATTAATGATTCAGATAAATTAGATTCATTGTCCAGTGCCAATCCTTTGAGCGAGCACAATGATAATCTATCAATAAACAATCAACAACGACCATTTCAATCTCATCTCAATCATCAAACATCGATAAATACATCATCATCATTTAGTACAATCGTTAATACTAATACAAGCAAGAAAAGTCCAAAGAAAATTAAACGTAAATCACATTATGAGAGACCACCTGATGGTGGCTGGGGTTGGATGGTTGTATTAGCTAGCTTTATTATCAATCTGATCGCTGATGGCGTATCACTATCGTTCGGTGTTATTTTCGTTGAATTGGTTGATTATTTTAATGAATCTAAAAGTAAAACCGCTTGGATTGGATCACTTTTTTTATCGATACCATTAATAACTGGTCCTATCGGGTCATCATTAGTCGATCAATTTGGTTGCCGTAAGGTTACATTGGCAGGTGCCCTACTATCATCAGCAGGTTTTTTTCTCGGACAATTTTCCACATGTGTCGAACATTTATTCTTTGCATTTAGTTTATCAGGATTTGGTTTAGCATTGTGTTATGTGACATCGATCGTTAGTGTGGCTTATTGGTTCGATCGTCGACGATCACTGGCAACTGGATTAGCTGTCTGTGGGTCAGGATTCGGAACATTTCTCTTCGCACCACTTATTATTTTCTTGCAAAATGAATATGGCTGGCGTGGAACATTACTTATCCTATCGGGTGTCTTTCTTAATATGCTTTGCTGTGGATTTTTAATACCTGATGTTACAATCAATACATCATATGATGATTCTTCCTCTTCATCATCTTCCTCATCGAATGATCTATCAGATTTGAATTCAAATCTTTCTGAACCTGTTGATAATTATGATAGTGATGATGATCGTCCGACATCAATGTTAGGCTCATCACCTCAAGAATCACATCGTTTATTGATGAAACAGCACACATTATGTCCAAGACCCTTATCCGAATCAAAATTGAATGAAGAATCATTACCAAGACATACTAGTTCATTGATCAATATACCGACATTCATTAAAACCGATAATAAAGTCAGCAATAATAATAATGACAAAAATGAAACACATTCAAATAATTCATATGATGAATTAACATTTCGTCGCGGTGGTTATTTACATAATCTGATTTGCCGTTATCCTCATTTGTTAATCATGTTTCTTCCATGGGATATGCATTGTGATGATTTAACCGTGAAAACTAAACTCAAATTACAATCAAATTCAACAACAGTTCCTTTGATTTCAGCATCACCAATTCCACCGAAAGCATCACAAAAAGTTGTCGAATTTGGTTCCACTCATCATATGGATTCTAATCTGAATCTCAATAACATCAATACTGATAATCATAATAATAATGATCATATCAAAAATGTAGAATATAATGGAATATTGAAATCTTCTCCAAATTTTTTGCAAACCAACAACAATCACACTAATAATAACAATACATCAAGTCGTTTTGGACAATTATTGAATTTTGCTCGAGCATCAATAGCCCATACTAATAATAATCAAAGCAATAATCATAATGATATATTATTCAATCAAGATCATCAACAACAACCGCAAGCATCACGTGTTAATCGTTTAAATCATTTGCGATTACCACGTGGAAGTTTAACATATAGAAATGCCATGTTAGTGATTAATAAATATCGTTTGAAAGCATCATCAGCACCTGATATTTATCGTACCAGTATGATTACAATTAATGAAGATAAGGTGAGTGAATGCCAATGATGAATTTCATGATGAATTTGAATTGATTATTCTCATTATTTAGAGTCTAACTCTATTGGAAAATTTGAAAGAATTCCTATACAACATGATCGATATATCAATATTCAAATCATTTCGTTATTCAATATTTTGTTTATCGAATTTTCTGTTATATGTTTGTATTGATGTACCATATGTTTATATACCGGATCAAGTGATTACTAGTGGTGCTGCAGATAAAGAAGGTGCATCACATTATATTTCAATTATTGGTGTTTTCAATACATTTGGTGTGGTAAGCCATGATTCGAATGATACTTATTGATTGAACCGATTAATTATTATTTATGAATAGGTCTTTGTCGGTTGGATTGGTGATAAACCATGGATAGATGCAAGTTTTATTTATGCTATACTTGTATCAATAAGTGGAATAGTAATGGCTGTAATACCATTGACTACTGATAGCTATTTGATTGGTATTCAATCAGCTATTTATGGGTTCTGTATTTCAGCCAATTATTCATTAGTTTCAGTGATTCTCGTTGAATTGATTTCATTGGATTCGTTTACAACTGCATATGGAATGTTGTTATTAGTACAAGGATTTGGTTCATTAATCGGTCCACCACTTGCTGGTATATCAATATTCTTAGTTAATAAATATAATGATTAATCGAAGCTTTCTCCCAAAAATTTCACAGGTTGGATATTCGATGTATCTGGCAATTATGATAATGCTTTCTACATAACAGGAATATCAATATTATTATCAGGTTTATTAGTATTACCAGTTGGTCGAAAGAAAAATTGTTTCATTTGGCATAAACATCAACAACAACAACGACATCAACAAAATGATGATGATGATGATCATGAATTTGAAACAACAATGCTCAAAGATAAATTCAATAATAAACAATTATCATCTTTAAGCAATAATAATAATCACAGTAAAAGTAAAGATGATGATCAAAAACAGCCCACGAGCATATTCAAAACAAGACCAATCACAACAATTGAAGAAGATTCAGAAATATGAAAATATATTATGTTTTTGAATTCAATTTAAAATAATTGATCATTAAGTTTTCCATTTTGTTACGAAATTTGTGATATAATAATAATTATAATTATTAATGAATACAACACAAGCAATACGATTTTTCAAAGTATTTTTTCGAAAAAAACAACTAAACAAATCAAATCAAATTCACACTTAACACGTACATAGCCTACATACCCTAAATACATACATACATACCCTGTAAACTTCATGATTGTTCTCAAAGATTTCCATTCAAAATTTCTCATCGAATCATCATCATTATATCAATAATTATTATTCATTTGGATTGGTGTGATTGAATTATTATTATTCAATAATTTTTTAGAAGAAATCAAATCATTTCGTTTCAAATTCAATTCAAATTCAAATTCACTGTATGTAAATATCAATTATTTCATTTTTGTAAAATTTTCACATCATCATCAACCAACAAAACAAACAAACAAAAACAATTGATTAATCGATTGATTGATTTATCATTTCAAACGCGATGAATGTGATTGATTTAAAAAATATTTTTTCAATTTTGTTTCGTTTAAAAAATAATAATCAATTTTCTAGTCTCATTGAAAAACACCATGCACCAGTGCCCATTACTCATTTTCTATGAACATGTTAAATTCATTGATTAATCACGGGTGATTTATTATTATTTTTTGATATGTCATCGACACACACACACACTAATCATTTATTTTTTTTTTTGGCTAATTTTTTTTCCAATTTAAAAATTTGCTCACTTAAAAATATAGGCACACATATATATGATTGATTGATTGATTAATAATTGAATTTGAATTATTTATTAAGTAATAATTTTTCTTTTTTGTTGTTTCAATTCATGACAATTTGAAAGAATTTATTAGAAAAATAAAAAATAATTTTTTTGATTTTGATTTTAATTAATTAACCCATTTTCGGACCAGTTTTCAATGATGTCAATCCAGCACGCATTATTTCATCGACCAATAAAATGTTACATGCAATCGATGTGCTGTTGGAAAAATGGAAATTGATTAAAATATAAATTTTTATAAATAAAATTTTTGATAAAAAAAATTACCATGAGAAAATCAATTGTCTTTTAACACGATAATTATCGAATATGCCGACAACAATCGGATTACAAGCTTCACCAGTTTCCAAATCAATACCGACAGGTAATTTAGTATTATTATATTCACGTAATAGCTTTATAATAGTTTCTTGTTGATCATAACCAGAATTGAATGCTAATGTTTTCGGTATGACCAATATTGAATCGGCAAATGCTTGTACGCCCAGTTGAGCTTTACCTTCAACTTGATTTTTAAAATTCATCAATTCAGCATGCAAAGCAATTTCAAATGCACCAGCACCAGGTATTAAAGCTTTGTCTTCGATCGTATTTTTGATAGCACGCAATCCATCATAAAGTGCATCTTTGATTTGTGTAATCAAATATTTATGTGGAGCACGGATCAATATTGTTACAGATTCAGGGTTTTTCAATTCTTCGACAAACGTAAATTTATCTTCGCCTAAAACATGTTCATAAACAAGACCAGCATGTCCAAGGCAATCAGGTGTAAGATCATCCAGAGAATTGACTGGACGACCACCACATGCTTTTGTTAATCGTTCCATGTTTCGACGTTTAGCCCGGCGAAGTGCTGTGATTCCTGCACGGCATAGCAAATCCAATGAGTTTGGATCAATACCTTGTTGATTGATGACGACAAAATTTTTCTCCGGATCATCACCACAAACTTGTTTTTTGAAATCAATAATTTTCTGACATCTGTCTTCAATGAATTTACGTTCAGCAGCGATCATCTTTTCTCGCTCTTCAGCTGTTTTATAAAAGAATCCAGAATGCACAGTGCTAATTCAAATAATGAAAACATTAAATCATTTTGAATAAGAAATTCATGAAAAATCACTCACGTTTTCTCATATTCCAACGAAACATTACATGTTAAAATGTAAGCATTGGTCAATCTTTTTTTCATATCTGGATGTCGAGCACCATGATCAAGAACTAAACCTTTAATCAAAGTAGTATCTTCGACTGTTTTACATTGCATATGCATAATTTCAATCATAAATAAATCAATTGGTTTTCCAGGTTTGTGTATGTATGAAATTGCGTCAACACATATTCTTGCCAGCTGTCGAGCAACAAGATCATCAACTTTGGTTTTCAATGCTGTTCTTGCAACACTCAGCATCAATTCTTGATCAATATCATTTGCTTGATATTTGAAACTATCCATAAATTCGATTGCTTTTTTACGTGCCTGATCATAGCCGTCAACAATGACACGAGGATGAACGCCTTCGTTTATATGGATTTCGGCTTGCTTCAAAAGTTCACCGATGATCAATACAGTTGATGTAGTGCCATCACCAGTTTCATCGTTTTGTGCTGTCGATGCTTTGGCTATCAACGAAGCAGTAGGATGTTGAATTTGCTGTAATGAAATTTCGAGATTAAAATCAATCTAATCAATGAAATTTAGCCAACGAACCATTTCATGCAGAAGAACGTTTCCATCTTTAGTAATTTTGATATCACCAGCACCACTGACTAACCTGTAAATAAATCACTGTTAAATAATAAATCAAACATCGAAAATGATACAAACATTTTCATTGTGCCTTTTGGGCCAAGATTAGTTCGAAGAACTTCTTGCAAACCACGAGCACCGCTAATGTTGACGGCTAATGCTTGTGAATGTCGAGCTATTTCAGCTTTTGGATTCAATGAATGAATTGCTGCCATTTTTTCAAATTAAAAATCTTAAACACTAATTAATTAGAGATTAATCAACAATTTTAATTAACCAAAAAGATGAAAAAATCAATTTGATTTGTTTTTTTACAAAGAAATATATTGGAAAGGCGTGTAATCACTGAACAACGTGCTTTGTGCTTTCATTCAACAAAAGATTTGATCATAATTTGACAAAAAAAAGTGGTGCCATCTATCGAATGAATTGAAAAAGAGGAAAAATTTAAAATTTTTATTCAAATTTTTTTTTCTTTTCAAAATAAATTAATGACACATCATTCATTCATTCATTCAAATATAAATAAGACTAGATATTAAATAAGTAAATAAATAAATAAATATGAAGTAGAATATTTCATGTTTTGATTACAATCAAACTCTCGTCTTTGAATTGTCTTCCATATTTTCTTGATAAATTTTTAATGAAATTTTGTTTTAATATTTGTAAACATTTACGATAATTTGAATTTGAACGATATTTAACAATATCAAAACTAGGTGCATGTGGCATATGTATAATGAATGCATTTGGCAATACAATAAATTCATAATTTTGTGCATATAATTCCATTATATGCGATACTTTATTCCAACCAAAACCAACAAAACGATTATCATATTTGATGACATTACGTTCAACAACGATATATGGTTCAAAATCTGGTTCCCATTTAATACGATATGGTGTTGTTGCTTGTCCCCAAATGGCAAAATTTGTCGGTGCATGTCCTTTGGTCCATACATGATAACGGAATGTAAATAATTGTCCAATGTTTAACATTTGTATAAGATCAGCTTTGGTTTTTGGAAATTGTATTCGATATAATAATGTTTCAAAAGCCGGTACTACTAAGGCACGTTTTTGTAGCTGTTGATTATTATTATTATTTTGCTTTAATACATCTGATGATTGATCAATTTGATTATTTGGTAATGATGATATCATTGATGGACTTGTTAAACCGATTGATCGCTTCAAATAATCATACAGACCAATCATTGGTAGAAAATCGATATCTGTGAGAAAAACATATGGTGTAATTACTTGTTCTAAAGCTACATTTCTTAGCTTATTGATCGGATAGAAAGGTCCATCTCGATAAACAATATGATAGCCAATATTTTTTCTTTCTGATAATGTTTTAGAATTCTGGTGATAACCAAGAAATTGTTGCACCTCTGAATCGGACATGTACATTGCCAATGATATTGGTCCTTCCCAATGTTCACACAATGATTCAACCATTTGTAGTCGATCCATTGATAATTGTGCAACAAGTGTTACATCATTACCATCCGGTGATGGTTCATAATCATATTCAATATAAAAAAGATGTGTACGATGTTTGATTAGTTGGGAACGATTAAATTCATAACATGGATCATCATCATCGACATTATCATTCGAGGATTGACGACTATTACCGGTTTTGTTATTGATGTTGATCGATGAAGAAGAACAATGTCCACCAATCAATTCACGTCGCAATAGATTACCATCATATTCTAAAAATGTTAGATATAAATTTCGGAAAAACTCTAAATGTTTATTTTTGACTTTTAATTTTTTCGGTGAATTCCAATGAATGATTTTCAAATCTTGTACTTCAGTATAACACAAAGAATCGGACAATGAATTATCTGACAGCTGGACATTCCATTCACATGATAGACGATAAACTAATTGTGGATATTGTTTAATAATAGCATTGAATACATCTTGATCAGCCAACGATGTTGAAAGCATTGATAATAATTCTTTTTCAGCTACAATTTTCCATATTGCTGACCAGTTAAATTCACGTAATCGACGTAAACGCAATAACATCACACCAGTGTTGAAACCGCGTCCTAATGCTGGCCATGGTATATGATTTTTCCATAATTTTCCCAAATACCAATCTGATTGATTTTCAACCAATGCAATTGATTCGGTTGTCATTTTGGCGAACAATCTCCATAATTCAGCAATATCTGTAGCAAATGTAATATCAGTGTCCAATACTATAACTTTATCCAATGTTAATGGTAAAATTTTTGGCAAAACAAGTTTCATCAAACCAAATACACCTGAATAATGCTTGTTTGGCATCCAATTGACATATGATTGAAAGTTATCTGTCAAATAAAAATCAACTTGAACTTCAGGCACAGACCATGTTTCGAATAATGTTCGCAAAATATTTTGCGCAATTCGATCCGATATAAAATGAAAATGTAATGGATTTTTTCGATAAAATAATATCGATTTGATCAATGTAACCACTGAACGTGATGAATTATAACCAGCACAAACAATTGCAATTTGAATTATTTCACATTTTGATGTGAGATCTTTATTTTTGTCAGACGTATGACTACAAGGAATTGTTGTCGATGATGTATTCAATGATTTATCATCATCATTCAACAATAATTCTTTGGATGATCTATTTAAATCATTATTTTGATTCTGTTTATTATTAATGTTGGACAATAAATCTTCTATACGTTGATTGGAGACTTTTAATTGTTGTTGTAGAGATTCAATTTGTTGTTCTAGACTTCTTAAACTTTCAGGATTATGATATTTATTGGTCAAATCATTATCATTATTATTGCTGCTAATTTTTCTTGGATTATTATTGTTATTTGATTGCATTAATTGTAAATGATGATAATAAATATAAACAGTAGCTGGTATCATGAACAATAATAAAAATATCCAGAAAAATAACCGGTAACGTCTTTTAATAAGCATTATTGTTTTATTTTATTGTCGTATTCATTTTCATTGGTCGTTTTAGATGAAATTTTAAATGAAAAATTGCATTTCGCTATGATCAATTATGCAATTAATTTGACAATTGATTTTTTTTTTTTTTTTTTGAAAGAAAACAGCTGTTTTTTGTCATCATGTCTATTTTAACTTATGCCGAAAATAAAATTCTTATTCGAATACTATTTCGATCGAAATAGTGTCTTTTCATGTTTGAAGAAAATATGAAGTATAAACTTATAACAGTGTTGATATAAGTATACCTCATCATTTTTTTATTTTTTTTAATGCATTGAAATTCTAATCAAATCATTGAATATTTTATTCATTGAATAATTTGGTGGCGGTGACGACTAATTCTTTGATTTCATTGATTGTTCAGAAATCAAAAAGATTTGAATTTATATTTATTGATCATTTCCATCTAACCTTTGTATCTGTGTAGTGATAATTCATAAATAACCAAATTCAATAAACTTCTCCATAGATTTTTATAATGAAATTAAAAACATTTAAAAATATATCATTCAATAGATTTATTGCTCATATTTTGCTCATAACGGTATGTTTAATTATGTGATGATGATGAACGATGTCGTTCTGATTTGTGTCATTTTTATTTATAGTTAACATGGTTATCGACGACCCACGCAAATGTTGTACAATTAACATCACATGATTTCGATGCATATACATCACATTATGAATTAGTTTTTTTAAATTTCTATGCAGATTGGTGCCGTTTCAGTCAATTATTGGCACCAATATTTGAAGATGTTGCAAATAAAATTGGTCAAGAATTTCCGGATGAAGGAAAAGTATTATTTGCCAAAATTGATTGTGAACAAGAAAGTATGTCTTGTAATTTGTTTAAAATTATTATTACTTACTTGATATATTTTTTTTCCAAAGATGCCTTGGGACAAAGGTTTCACATAACAAAATATCCAACGTTAAAAGTTATGCTGAATGGTAAATTATTGAAACGAGAATATCGTGGCCAACGAAGCTCGGAAGCAATGGCACAATATTTGCGTGATCTTCTAAAAGATCCAATCATACCGATCAATTCGTTTGATGAATTGAACAAAATTGATGAAAAGAAAGGAGCAATAATCACATATTTTCATTCGGAACATGGTTTTAAAAAGGTTGAATATGATATACTCAAGAAAGTCGCCCGTGATTTACGTGATGATTGTAAATTTTATTGGGTCACTGGTCCACCAGTTGAAACATACGGTACACCGGGAAAAATTCTTTCAATCAAATTCAAACAACCACGTTCACGGCCATCACCGGATAATCTTGAATTTCCAACTGAATTACGTAGTTATGATGAATTAAGTACATGGGCAACGGATAAATGTATCCCCTTGGTTCGCGAAATAACATTTGAAAATGCTGAAGAATTAACTGAAGAAGGTTTGCCATTCCTGATATTGTTTCATCATCCTGATGATAAACAATCGGTTGAATTATATACAAGAGTTGTCAATCAAGAATTATTAGGAGAATCTGGTAGTGTTAATTTCTTGATAGCTGATGGTGTTAAATTTGCCCATCCACTGATGCATTTAGGTAAAACACCAAAAGATTTACCATTAGTCGCTATTGATAGCTTTCGCCATATGTATATGTTTCCTAAATTCGATGATATAAGGTAAGTTTTACATTTTCAATTCAATTTCATTTTCAATTTTTAAAAATGTATAATTTTAAAAATTTTTTCAACAACAACATAGAATACCTGGTAAATTGAAACAATTCATTCAAGATCTTTACTCGGGTAAATTACATCGTGAGTTTCATTTCGGTCCTGATCAACCATCACATGATCATCATCATCATAATAACAATGATAATAACAATAATATACCAACACAACCACCTGAATCAACATTTGCAAAATTGGCACCATCAAGAAATCGTTATACATTGTTAAAAGATGAATTGTGATATTATTATTATTATTATTATTATCAATATTATTTAACCCAAAATAATAGAAATAATTTAATCTGAAATATGCTTAAAGGGAGAGAAAGAGTAATTTAGTAAAATTAAAATAAAAATTTTTTCATTGAAAACATATGGGAATTATTATTATTTTTGTAAATCAAATCATTTATCATTCATCAGCCACAACAACAACACTTACACACTTATTATTATCAATATATTTTTTCGTTTGTTTGTGTCCATATTGAAATTATTATTTCGATTTATTATTATTATTAATTGTTTTTTTTATGAGAAACAAACACAAAGAAAAGAAATGTAAAAAAAACAAATATTTTCAGTTTGTCTTTGAATAATAATCAATAATCATTCAATTATGAATAAGAAATTCATGTTCAAAATTTAAATTTAAATGTTTTAAACTTGAATTTCAATCTTTTAAATTTCAATATTTTGAAATACAACTTATATACTCATCCAACAAACAAACAAACACACTGACAAAATAAAATTCAATAAAAATAATGATAATAATAATTATTAATAATTAATAAAAAAAATTGAATTTTCTAAGAAATTATAAAATTTTTAAATGTATGGATTTTGCCATTTAAATCGTGTGTGTGTGTGGTATTATTTCAAAGGTTATTACTTTGTTTGCTTGGTTGAATTTATTTTGTGTGTAATTTTTCATTTTATTCAAATCAAAGTATTATTTCATTTCATAATTTTTTTTTGTATTTTTAAATAATTATAATCTCTTGGTGTGTGGCGTGTCTGTGTATGTGTGTTGGTAAAATGAAAAAATTTCTTCTTTTATAAATTATACATTTTATATATCATATTATAATCTCAATAATATATATAACCACATATAATTTTGATAAATTTCAATTATCAATTTATTAATATTTTTATTTATTATTAATTATCTGTGTGTTTAAGGTTGAGGATCGACTTCCATTTTACTTGGTTCTTGTTGTTGTTGATTACCATTCGATGATGGTGGCTGTTGTTGTTGTTGATCACCTCCTGATGATTCTTGTTGCTGTTGTTGTTTTTCTTTTTCAGCATTCTTTTCGGCAGCTTTACGACGTTCTTCAGCACGACGTTTACGATTATTATGTATACGTTGAATCGATGAATCAAGTTGATGTGATTGTGTTTGTATTGAATCACAAGTGAATGGTGGATCATCATATGTTTTCATTGATTGTAACTTTCCACTGACATCATCAAACCAATGTTGTTTTTCTTCAATTTCTTCGGAAAATTTTCGTTTTTCTTCATTATCATCATTCGGATCATCCATTTCGATAATTTTTCTCGCCTGTTGTAAATGATGTCCTAGCTGTTCCAAATAACGTGGTCGATTTTCACATTCACGACGTCTCATCATAATAGCATCGGCAAATGATTTAGCCATCGATTCGGTACGTTCATTGTAAACAGATTTCGAATGCATCACTTCTTGTTCATCTTGCTCGTATAACCATTTTTCATTAATTTCCAATTGTTGTTGAAATTGTTGTTTCACCGATGGATTAACAAATGGATCATAATCACCTGATTCCATTCGATCACGCCATTCATAAATAAATTCTTCCAAAGCATTTCGAGCGTCTGCTTTTTCTTTCCAATTTTTATCGGCAAGAATCAGATTCGATTCAAATTCAATAAATCGATCTTTGATTTCTTTCGAAAGAAAACCAGCAATAAATAGCGGTTCAACAAGTAATTCAACGGTTGTTGTTTTAGGTTTTTTTCTTTTTTGTTGCGGTTGTTGTACATCATTGGTACCTTGCGGTGGCTGCGGTTGTTGTTGGGCATCTGTTTCCATTTTATTATTATTTCCTTCACCAGAATCATTATTATTCGGCGATGGTTGTTGTTGTTGTTGCATTGTTTCATCTGCTGCTGGTTGTTGTTCTTCAACTTGTACCGGATTTTCATATGTAAATGTTGCAGGTCCAACCGATAATAATCCATTAATATCGATGCGTACCCTAATCTTGACTAGACTTTTATGGTCTTGCAATAATTGTAATGCATTTGATCCCACCGATTCATTGATACGATATTGTGCAAGATAAACTTTTTCTTTGTGTAAATTATCATATTCAAAATCTAATTTTATTGGTAAAATTTGTGTTGAAATTGTAATTTGTTTGGGCCATGGAAATGGGTGACCAGTTGGAATCATTGATGGTACATTCTTAACATCTTTACCTGGAATTTCATATCTGATTCGGGCGAAAAAAGATTCGAAATTAGTATTAATCAAAAGAATAAGAATCAAAACTACTTACTTAAAATCAACATTAAATGGTAATGAATCAATAATGTTTAGCTCGCGTGCAACTTTAAATGTAGGACTAAGAATAGCACATTGTAGTGCACAACCGCGAGCAACAGCTTCATCAGCATTCAAAGTTGTTGATGGTTCAAGACCACAAAAATCTTTAATCATTTTCTTAATAGCTGGAATTCTACTTGTACCGCCAACAATTTCAACTGAATCAAGACGGAAATCACCATAAGTTTCTTGATATTCTTTTCGATATTTTTCCACCGCTTTTTGATAAGTCATTTTCAACATCGAGCCAATTTGATCGAATAAATGTTTTGCAATTTCTTCAAATGTAGCACGATCAATACGGCTATTGAAATCTTTTTCATCATATAAACACTCGATATTGATTGGTAATTCATTTGGATTTGCTGATAAATTTTTTTTCAACTTTTCACATTCAGCTATCAAACGATAACGTGAACGTTCATTCAATTTCAATGAATGTTTTTCAATAAAATAATTTGCTAATGTTTCATCGAAATAATGTCCACCAACATCGACCAAGAATTCTGCACTCAAAACTTTTAGATAATTTTCTTTATGATTAAATAAAACGATTGATGCTTGCGAACTTGTTTGTCCACAATCAACAAATCCAACGATCGATATATCGGAACCAGTTGGTGAACTACGATAAAATCCATAATAAAGTGCAACAGCAGTCATATCGGAAATGACACGCAATGGATTCAAACCGGCAATTTGTGCAGCATCCAATAAAGCACGTCGTTGAATGAAATCAAAATAATTCGGACAATTAATAACACAATCGACTGCATTGCCCGATATTTGACGTAATTTCGTATACAACATAGCCACTAATTGTACCGGAGTCAATAGCCGTTCTTCACCACCATGTTGTACTCGAACAAGTATTTCATTATCGGGGCCTTGTTCAATTTTGAATGGGAATTCTTTCAAATTTACTTGATGATATTTTTTCCCAATAATTTTTGTTGGTGCAAAAATCGTATTACGTAGGCTCATCATTTGTTTTTGTTTAGCTGAAACACCAATTTCACGTTGATTACCACCGAAACCAATATATGCCGGTGTTGATCGTTGTGAATATTCATTCAACAATATTTCAATACCACCTTGTCTAGCGATAGCTACATAACAATTTTCCGTACCAATACTGATACCACAAATTGATGATGATGAATTATTGATGGAAGCCATTATTTGACGATATTTACGAAAAACTGAACAATAATTTTGTTGTTGTTGATGATATTCTATATATATTCAATTAAATCAAATAATTAGATAATTGATCAAGAGATATTCACAAAAAACTAACCAAAATTTGATTGTTGTTGTTGTCGCTGTCGTTGTTGTTGATTATTATCGTCTTCTTCGCTACTACCGGCGAAATATTTAATGGCAGAATCAAAAAATCTCTTTATTCCACTTATGATTGAATATTTGTTTGATGACAATTTCAAATAACTTTAAGAAATTGAATAAAATTCTAAAATTTTCGGATAGAATTATCGAATTTTGATCGAAACACAAAACTTAATTAAATTTCAAATATGATAAAATACGGTATTCTAAGACTGAAAAAGCATGAAATAATTTTTACTGAAAATGATGTTGATAATAATGATGAAGGCTTGATAGCAATTGAGAAATGAATGAATGGATAAATAAATGTATGAATGATTGAAAACATACACAACTAAATTGGATGTGTATTAAATAAATACAAAGCAAAACGTTGATTTGTATTTTATATTTAATTTGAAATGATGATGATGATTAACTATAGCCTGCTATTATATTTCAATACCACTCTTTTTTTTGAATTTATTAGGTTTTTCTTTTGCTTTTGTATGTCTGGAAAATTCTCGAAATTAAACAAAAAATGAATTGTATTCAATTTTCTTTGCTTCGATGCCATCAAATAAATGGTTGATCATACACACATATATATGATCTGTGTGTGAAGAGGTGTATTAAACACATGCACACACGCTAATATTGTTAAGGTTTGTTTGGTTTTTGTTGTTGTTGTTGTGTGTTGTAAATTTCTATCCGTAAGATGGCAATGGTCATGTTTTGAAAATTTTGTTTTTTTCAATGTTTACACACATAATTATCTTCAAGTTTCCAGAATCGACGATAAATTTCGTGAAAAATCCATGATTAAATTTGGTTTCATATGGTTCAGATAATTTGATTAATTCTTAATTTGGAACAGGTAAAGTTCTAAGATTTTGAACAATAAGTCTTGAGTTTTAATACCTTTTTTTTACTTTTAATAGATTGAACGATTAGCCTGATGTAATTTCTGATATTTGTGAACCATAATATCATAATGGCAACCAATCGTTCAGCAATACTATCATTATATAAGAAAATGTTAAAAGAATCGAAACAATTTGATTCATATATTTATCGTGAATATGCATTACGTCGTGTACGTGAATCATTTCATGCAAATAAACATCAGACTGATGCCGAAACAATTCAATTATTGTATAAAGATGCGTTGAATAATTTACAAATAATACAACGGCAAGTGGTGATTGGTAGCCTTTATCCATCTAAAAAATTAATCATCGAACAATGATTTTTGGAAAACATGATCAATTATGAAGTTTCTAAGTCCAATTATTTCAAATGAACATCTGTTTATTGAGATGATTGATTGAAATTAATACACAAAGCAAATGCTTCTTAAGAATTTTGTAATTATTATTTTTTTATATTTTAGTAAAATGATGATTAAATTATTTATTATTTACGATGATTTAAATGGCTCATTAATATTTGATTTCATTTTTCGAAGAATTTTAAATTTCAAAAAAAAATTTTTACTCAAAATCGTCCTTTTTGAATGGGATTTTTCAATTTTCAAAAAAAAAAAATACTTTGTCCCTTTAATTAGCATGCGTCATCATAAAGAAAAACAACATTGGAATTGTTATTATTAAAATTTCATTTCCATCATTTTTCTTTTTGTCAGAAAGTTTGCCGTTAACAATTGAATATCTTTTGCGGATATTTTCTGTTTGTATATGTGTCAAAGTAAAAAGTACAATTAAATAAAACTAATTAATAAATCAAAAAAAAAGATGAATACGACACTGACCCGATCAAACGCAGTGTTTGCGTTTACATTGTCGAATTTAGCATTTTTAACGGCCATCCTTGTGCTATCAACAATGACCAAAGTATGTGTGCATTATTTAGATTTTCGTTTAAATTTTTAAATAATGTTGTTTTCTTTTCCGATCAATACTAGGACTATTCAAAATTAGCGAATGTTAAAGTGAATAGTGTTAGAAAATTGGTGAAAAATGTTGCCGATTATTCAGCTGGTCGTGAACGTAATGATTTAGGTTTTCTATCATTCGATTTGGATGCAGATTTCTCCAAAGTATTCGATTGGAATACGAAACAATTGTTTTTATTTTTAACTGCACAATACCGTACAAAACAAAATGTATTAAGTCAAGTTGTATTATGGGATTATATTATGTTACGAAATGATGATAATAATTTCAATTATTTGAGTAATAATAATAATAAACAACAAAATAATAATCGTTATCGTTTACAATTACGTAATGAACATACCAAATATTATTTTTGGGATGATGGCAATGGATTGTTGGGCAATAATATTACACTGTCATTATCAATGAATATATTACCTAATTCTGGATTTTTACCAATACATTCAATTGAAATGTCTAAACATAGTTTTGTATTTCCATCCCAATATGATGCCAAGACTAGTGTTTGATTTGGATCAACAAACACTTTTGGATATGATTTGTTTATATAATATTAATATTATTATCATCTATACATACCTATTGATCTATAAAATCTGAATAAATTCAATTCAATTTATCCATTTTTTCGAAATATTTTCTTTATTTTCAAATAAATAAATTGATGATTCTAAATTTTCACAATAATAATCATCCATGGATTTCAGATTTTCAATTAAACTAAATATAATCATCTGATTTGTGATTTTTCACCAACTTTGAATTTGATTTGAGCATGCGTTTTGCTGGATTTAATTGGAAAACAAATAAATAAACAAACAAAAAACAATTTGTTTTTGTTTTGTTTGTTCATTCGATGATTGTAATCATCGAAAATATCGAATAATAAATAATTTTGATTATAAATCCATTGAATTTCTGATCCATAAAAATGATTCTTGGCCTTTATTTCAGCAATTTTGAAATTTTTTCGTATACGAAATAATATAAATTATACTGTCCAGCTAGAATTGTCCTTTTTTCATATTGAAATTGATCAAAGTGACATTGATTTTTGTTTTTTTAAAAACTAATAAGAAAAATTCTTCGAAACGTCCGAACAAATTATGGTTGGAAGAGCTGATCTTCAAGAATTTGAAGATCATCTTCCTGATAAAGATGTTGCCCGTGGTTTTTATGCAAAATATGAACCAAAAGAAGTTCTTGGAAGGTAATAATTTAATGATTTTGAAAAACTTAAAGACTCAAATCAATTTTTTTCTTTAAGAGGTGTATCCAGCGTCGTACGTTTATGTATTGAAAAAGATACTGGTAAAGAATATGCTGCCAAAATTATCGATATTAGTGATGATGAAAACAATAATAATAATAATAATACAAATGGCAATAAAAATAATGATAATAATAATGCTGCACAAAATAGTTTTACATTATATGAAGCATCACAACGTGAAATCGATATATTACGTTTAGTTGATGGTCATCATTATATTAGTAATTATTGCCATATTTTCAATAATTAATATCTTTGATAATCATGTATTTTTCTCTTTTGTAGTCAAGTTATATGATGTATTCGAATCTTCGACCTATATATTTTTGGTGTTTGAATTGTAAGTCAATGTTATGATGATAATATTAATTGAAATGTAAATTTTTATATTCCATTCAAGATGTAAAAATGGTGAATTATTCGATTATTTAACCAATGTTGTAACATTATCTGAAAAACGAACAAAGTATGTAATTGAAATTGATATTTTTTCATATTAAGCAATACCGCCAGAGCCATTATCAAATGTAATTTAATCTCTTTTTTTTTTTCTTTGAAAATAGAGTAATAATGAAACAGCTATTCGAAGCTGTTGATTATTTACATCAAAAAAATGTTGTACATCGTGACCTTAAACCAGAAAACATTTTGCTTGATGATAATTATAATATTAAAGTGACTGATTTTGGTTTTGCACGTGTTATTGGCCCTAATGAAAGATTATTCGGTATTTCTACTTGAATTTGCTGCTTCGAATCGTTATTTATTCATTTTTTAAATTTCATTCTCATAGATCTATGCGGTACTCCTGGTTATCTGGCACCAGAATTATTACGTGCATCAATGTATGAAAATGCAAACGGTTATGGACACGAAGTTGATCTATGGGCATGTGGCGTCATCATGTACACATTGCTGGTCGGTTTTCCACCATTTTGGCATCGTAAACAAATGATTATGCTGAGAAATATTATGGAAGGTAAATATGAATTTTGTAGTCCAGAATGGGATGATGTAACTGAAGAGGCCAAAGATTTGGTAAATATTTTGTGTGTTCAATGTTTTATTAACCGTAATTAATTAATTTGAAACTTCTTCTTTCGAAAACAAACAAAAAAATGCATAATTTTAGATTCGTAAACTATTAGTCATTGATCCTATGCAAAGACTTAGCGCAAACGAAGCATTAAGGCATCCATTTTTCCTTTTGATCGTAAGTTTCTTTGCTGGAAAATTAGTATAATTATTTTGCATATTTATTCTCTAATTAAAAAAAAATACAGAAAACACAAGTCATTAAATTTAATGCTCGAAAATCATTTAAATTGGCCATAGTTTGTGTACGTGCATTGATTCGTATAAAAAGATTAAAATTTACAAATGAATTAATTTTAATGGAAACAATTCGTACGACACCGTATAAAATTAAAATCTTACGTAAAATGATTGATGGTTGTGCGTTTCGCATTTATAATCATTGGGTAAAACATGGTGATGTACAAAATCGTGCAGCATTATTCGAAAATAGACCAAAGAAAATGGACATTGTATGCTAAATATATAATATAATATAAAATATAATCTTGATTAGTTTTTGTTTTTTTTTGAAAATTGTTGAAAGTTGCATTAATTTTTTTTTCTAAATATTTATTTATAAATAATTAATTTTCAATTTAAAGAATTTTTTTTTTCGATTGATTAATTTCTTAATAATTGATCGATATTTCTTTTTTTTTATTGAAAATGGAGCATAATTTGTTAATTATTGTAAATAATATTAGTATTATTAATAATAATAAAATAACTTTTTGAATGAAAACAAAATAATAATAATAATGATTAAACAAATGTTTCGATCAAATAAAAATAATAATGATATCAATTCGATTATCGGTATCATACATGGTGATAATTATCGACAATTAACTTTGAATTGTCGCTATTATTATCGTTTATTATTGATAATATTCACTGTTATAATACAAATAATGATATTATTTAATCTTTACAAGTGTTTTACCGGCATTATAAAATCTCAAGGTAAATATTGATAATACGATTTATTTATTTATTATTTCATTTATTTATAATTATGAATATAATTATTTCGATAGAATTCAATATAATTGATTTATTATTCAATATAATTGATTTTCTATATCTTATCTATGGTTTATATTCATTGTTCAACGTGAATATCGCTGATCATCATCATGATCAATATCATCATCATCGTTTTATTATCTATGGTTGTTCAATATTATTAATAATTATATTACGTTTAATTATTTCATTTGTGATTATAAAACAATATCATCGTATACATTTGGATATTTATTTGGAAATTATTTACTCTTGTTTTACAATAATTTATGGTTATTATTTATGATTTTAACAATGGTAATAATGTATTTTCAATGAGGAATGAAAGCATACACTTTCATCTTTTGAAAGGAACAAAATTAT
Source organism: Psoroptes ovis (assembly GCA_002943765.1). Classification (NCBI taxonomy): domain Eukaryota; kingdom Metazoa; phylum Arthropoda; class Arachnida; order Sarcoptiformes; family Psoroptidae; genus Psoroptes; species Psoroptes ovis. The sequence continues at coordinate 99,309 of PQWQ01000043.1, read as the reverse complement.
GGCACCATAAATAAGGACCAGCAACGAATATCACATTGTAATTGTACAAATGTGTGGTACCACACACACAAACATCAAAGAATCATCAATCATCAATCAAATGTTTATTTGTTTGGTTTGTTGGTGTGTGTGTGCATTACTGTGTGTATAATGTGTGTGAATAAATCACAAATTTTTAAATTTTTCCAGTTTTTGCTTCGTTTTTGGTGTTGGTTGGTCTTCTCTGTGTTCATTATAAAAATTCAAATGAACATGAATGTTTCTTATAAGACTATAGTTTTGAATGAACAAATGAAATAAATCGAGGAAAATGGAATGAAAAAAAATTCAAAATTTTCACCATTAGTATTTGTATTTGAATGTGTGTGTTTTTAATTATTTATTACCATTGTTGTTTGTTGTTGTTTGCTTGTTGTTTTTCAATTTCAAATTATCTTTTAAAAAATTTATTTCGCCTTAGCAATAAATATTTCAAGTTGTCCGAAAAGTTTTTGCCGATTTTAAAATGGAATTTATATGGAAAAATCGGTGAAAATTTTCCGGACATGCCAATACAACAATGGTTTCACATTTTCAAATTGTAAAATTCGAATTTGAAATAAGTTCCATTTTATTCCCGAAGTCTTAGAACAATATTTTAGACATTATTTCGATTTTGATGTCAAAGATATATGTATGAATACACTGATGTATTTGATTGTATTTTCGGCAATTTCAACTAACAAAACATTTGTACATCGGTGAATTATTGGTTTTGTAAAATGTACTTTTTCCCTTCTGTATTTCAAAGACAATTTAAGCATTTTCCATTTGTTCTATTACACAAGACCTAATCTTACCTTATCTATTCCATCTGGTTCAATAAAGGTGGATTGTTTCCATTTTCAAAAATGCATGAATATCGTTAGGAGGAAGGATTTGAAATCTTCAAAAGAAACAGAGAAATCGATAGTGATAATGATCATGTTGAAGACTATAGATTTTGTGTATTTTAAACATTTCATGCGATGAATCCATGCATTCATGATCTAATAACACATATATGTGCATTGAAAATTACATAAAAATGGCATAAAATGTATCATAAATGCACAGTATCATCCTATCATATCATGTCATAACTTTGGTCGGTTAATACTGATAGATATTAATTATTATTTTTGTTTTTTTTCAAATAATTAATTACTGTAATGGATAATTGGAAAATTTCGAGTCATTCCGCTTCACTCTTGTCTATTTTTCATCTTTTTTTTTCCGCTATCAACTGAAGCGATAGAAGACTGCTGTATGTACATTCAATCAATAAACTGTCATATTCATATTCATGATATCATTCATGATGATATGAACAATAAATATGAATATTCATTCAATGAATATTCATAATGCACATTAGAAGAAAGTAAATGCCTCATAAATTGCTTCATAATAACTTTGAATATCAAACAAAAAAAAAAGTAAATTATGATAGATTGAAAAATAATTGCTTTTGATGATTATTATGGCAAGCAAACATAGAAAACACAGAGAGGAGAGAAAATGAAAATGAAAATGAGAAAAATATTAGGCTGTCCGAAAAGTTCATTCGGCTTAATTGAATAGAGTTGCTGATGAAAATCGGCCAAAACTTTTCGGACAACTTAATATTTAAAAAATTAATAGTCATAGTTTTATCATTATATTTTGTAAAAGATAATGACGATGACGATGATGTCAAAAAAAAAAAAAATTTGAAATGTGTCATCATCAGGAAGTCAATTTTCAATGAATGATAATGATAATGATGATAATGATAATAGTAATTATTTATGTGAAATGAAATGAAAAGCAAATGTATTCATTTTCATCATTCATTCAACGGTAACATTGGAATCTAATGATGAAACAATTTACGAAAATTCAAAATTACAAATTATCATATTTACTTTGTAATTAATTCATTTATTCATTTATTTATTCAAAATTCTCTAATGTTGAACGACGTTTATTTACTTTAGTTTTGTCATGTTAAAGTTGACCATTCAGCTTAAATTTCTTGAAGAATTTAAGAATGAATTCATAGAGATTTGTGACAAATAAATAAATAAATGAGATTAATTGAATTGAAATGAATTAATATGAATGCCAATGAATATGAATATGAATGCAATGAGATGAATATGAATTAAATAAATTAGAAAAATCAAACAAAATTCATTTGATTTCATTTCTAGATTTTGAAGTATTTGCATTATGGAGATTGAAATAATGGTAAAAAATGGGAAAATAATACGGGAAATGAAACGAAATCCCGTGTTTGAATTACAAATTCCTTCGATTCAGCGAATGGGAAATTAAAGATTTAAATAGATGAAGATGTTTTAGGGTAGAAATGTTCTTGATGAAACATTATCTTTCGCCAAATGATTTCATTTCATGACTTGATTCATTACAGGCTTTAGGCTGATGAATTCAGTTTAGTTTTTTAAATTAGGTTTGATTTTTAATTGTTCTAAAATTTTAATCAAAATAAAGCCAAGGATGATGATGATCGTTTTAGTTTGATATATCAAGCCGATATTCATGTTCATTTGACTATATGCACTATGCATTGGCGCAATATTAAAAACAATGGTACTTAATCATTTCATTTCATTAAACTTTTTCTGTGTAAAAAAACTTGTAAGTTTTATATGAAAGATTTATGAAGGATTCTAAAAGAGACAAGTAATTTACCAAGTAAATGACCAGTAACCAGTAAACAAAATGATAATAACAATGATAATTATTATCTGTTTTTGTATCATTTAAATAATACAAATAATTATGATGATCCATATTTGCTAAATGGTTAATCACAGGGTAGTAACAGGGTAATGGTTCAAACAAAGGATATTTACCATCATCATTATTCAGAATTATTAAAATTATGTTCATTACATTTTACATTATTTGTATTACATTTAATCAACAACAACAACAACAACAATATTTTTGTTGATGATAATGCAGCCCAGAAATTAGAAATTTAAAAATCCATATGGCTTGAAATAAATGAATAAATAAAATATTGATTTGTATTAGGCTGTCCGAAAAGTTTTTGCCGATTATATTTCAGGGTAATTATGAGAAAATCGGCAAGAACTTGTCGGACAGCCTAATATATTAATAACAAATAATTCGTATGGTCCATATGCATTTAATTTATTTTGATTTTGATTTTGGTCCATGAAAAAAAATAAATATTTTCAATTAAATATCATCATCAGTATGAATGGATAGATTAATATTTGCTTTGATTTGAAATTAAACCGAAATGAAATACTTTGATCAAAAAAAAAAATTTCCACTGGATTAATTTTGCTAATTTTGTTTATTTAAAATTTTTGTTAGACCAAAGGCCTTGGTCTTTTTGATCCATTTGGGTTCGGATTTGATACTCTGTGTGAATTATTGAAATTTGAAAATTCATTGATTTTAAGCAATGAAACAAGGACAAACATTTGTTTTCATTTTCAGAAATACTCGTAATATCCAATGATAATACATAGAGATCGTCGTAATATGGACAATTGTCTTTCAAATTCATAAATGATTAAACAATTGTTATTATTATCATTATAATAATAATAATAATAATTAAACCATTTTTTTCATCGTGTGTGTGTGTATGTGTGTGTATTCACAAAATTCATTCAATTCATTCATTAATGAATTCACCCGAAATGAATGTTTTCAGTGTGTAAATGTTTTCATGTTTTTTTCAATCGTATACATTACTATGGTCATGTATTGTCAATGTGTGTATGGTCAATTCCTATGGTCATTCATTTTTCATAAATTGTCCTAATTTTCATTTCTGTTTGTCAGATCATCACCATTATCATGTGTGTAATAGCCATAATGATAATAATCATTTTTGTTTTCAGATGATGATGATCATCATTTTTTGGTCATTTCGATTCGTTTGGAGTGTTTGTTTGCAGTTGTTGTGGGTTACGACCAACATTTTTTTTTTGTTGATACCCTGTGTTTGTGCCAGGTAAATCTGGTCAATCCTTCCTCTGGCCGCTTCCATTGTTGGTCCATTGTTTGGTTTCTGGTAAAAATATTTCACTTGTTTTAATCTTCTTTTGGAAAAGTAGATTCGAGTAATTAACCATAGTAACCATTGTTCCTTTCTGGTTGGTATTCGATGAGATAATGGCCAAAATATCGAAAATACAAATGGACAAAACAATCCAAAATAATAAAGAAGATTATTACATGGAAATCTTCATTCATTCATTCGTTTGTTCGTATTTATCCATTTTTCATTTCATTATTATTTCAACGAATATTACGATTCATAGATATTCCATTTCGCAGCGAAAGATTACAAATATTTCAAAAATATATTTCATTCGTCATTCGCTGGCTTCATTTACTGACTTTATTGTAACTGTGATTGTTCAGAATTTGATTTTGAATTTGATGAATCGATAGCCATGCAATGAGCAGTCGATTTTTGAATATTTTTTGATCAGATTTGATTTGAATCGAATCAATTCATGAATTGAATGAATGAATTATTAGGGGAATAACGCCAGAATCAGAATCTTCAAAGAAGAATATTGTTCAATTCGAATAATATAACTATTTTCCCGACAATTTTCAATATTTCAAATATTTTCCGGTTATTATTATTTCACTTGTTTCTATGTGAATTTCGTAAAAAAATTGATAACAATAAAAATGACAAGTACAACAGCACAAAATATCAATTCAGCAATCAATCAACAGCACAATCAACATTCAGATCAAACAACATCAGATCAAATTGGTTATCATCCGCCAACAAATTTTGCTGCAGCAGCAACAGCAACAAATAATGGTATCGGATCGACATTTATTAAATCTGAAGTCGATTTTCAACGTTTGGTATGTGTTTTGTTTATCATTCATTGAATATAGTCATAGTCTTATTAATTTGCTAAGGGTTTAGACCTTTGAAAGAATTTTTTCTTCTTGTTTTTTTTTGGCTGATATCATCATTATACACATCATTAATTTCATGATGATGCTAGCGATGATGATGATGATGATCAAGGCTAATATTTTACCATTAGACAATACTTAAGATGTAGATCTTGGAAGACTTGCAAATTTTCACATTGTTTTCCATGATTTAAATTTTTAGAAATAAAATAAAACAAAAGTTTTTCGATAATTTAATTCCATATTAATTAATTTTCTTTTTAATGTTCAACCAAAATAAAATAGATTAATGGCGATGCTGATCGTTTAGTATCGCGTGCATCAAATCTATTACATAATAAAGCATTTACTGATGTTACATTTATTGTTGGCCCATCGAATCATTCGAAAAAATATGTTGGACATCGTGTATTGCTGGCAATGACTAGTCCTGTATTCGAAGCAATGTTTTATGGTGATATGGCTGATAAATCAAAAGTAATACGCATTCCGGATATTGCACCGATTGGTTTTGAAAATTTATTACGTTATGCATATACTGATTCGTTGAATCTAAATTCAGTCGATGATGCTATGTTGACTGCATATGCGGCTAAAAAATATCTGCTACCACATTTACTTCGGTATTTATTATCGTTATTTTAATTTATTTCTAGATTCATTTCTAATCGATTATTTGCTTGTTTTTTCTCATTTTCTTGATGTATTTTCGTATTAATTTCGATCAAAAAATAATAATAATAATCAGTGAATGTCTGACATATATCGAAAAAAACATTACACCATCATCAGCATGTGCTGTTTATGAATTTGCAATCGCATTAAATTCACAGCAATTAATATTTCAAGCAATCAATACGATCGACCGACAAACATATCATGTTATTACACATAAATCATTCAAGTATGTTATGACTGTGTTTATTTTTTATTATTATTTTTTCCAAAAGACTAATATCCTTTGTTTTTTTACTTTAAATCAATATATTTTCTCCTCCAGTAACATACAGCTTTCGACATTAGAATTCATTGTTAATCGTCGATATTTGAATCTTTATTCAGAATTTTCGCTGCTTAATGCAGTGGTACAATGGGCACAACATGAATGTAAAAGGACTGGTAAACAAGTTAATGATTGGAATATTGTTAGGAATATTTTGAATGAAAGGTAAGAAATACTGCTTGATTGATTAGAAAGGTTTTTCATTAATCATTTTAATTTTCAAACAAAGCATTGTGTTGAAAAATATAAGATTCTTGACAATGACTGCTGAAGAATTTGCACGTGTCGTATCACAAACAACAATGTCAACAGCTACCACATTAGTAGATGAAAATGGTTCAATCGATAGTAAAAATGTGGCCACCATTTCGGATTATGGTAATATACCATCATTTCTGACAAAAAATGAACAAATAGCAATATTCATGAATTTGGCAATACCCGGCATTGTACCGATACCGAAATGTTTAAGTCAAGAAACAACACCACGTTGTGCACCACGTATGTTTGTTTTTAGAAATTGTTTGAATCAAATTCAATTTGATTAATGATTTTCTATATTTTTATAGCTGAATATTTTACTGTACGTCGCTATAAACCGGTAACATATGCAACAACAACAACATTGGCACATGTAACAAGCACAAATGCATCGACCGGTGTTGGTGTTGGTGTTGGTGTTGGTGCTGGTGGTGGTAATAAACCAGTGAAATCGGTTTGCTCAAAATTTTTGGTCAATAATAGTGATTTATTTATTGTTGGTGCATCGATACCGATTCGGTTGGATCCTGGGTAATATTTATAAGAAATTTTAAAAATATAATTTGATTTAATTTTCAAAAATTTTCTCTCGTTTATCGCTTCAATAATTCCCATTCTTTTTCTCACACACACACACACAGTTATTATTCAGTTCGTACACCAAAATTAGATTGTCAACTTAAATTTACATCAAAACTTAATTTACCTGATAATAGTGGTGGACAATCATTGTCGGTAGTACGAGGAACGGATGAACATCAAATAATTTTGGTAATATATATTTTAAAGCAATGAGAATGAAGATTTATGATATTAAACTTTAAATTTTCAAAATTTAATTTAAATTTTAAATTTTTCAAATTTACCAAATTAAACCCAGGATACCATTGATGAATCACTGTCGTTTGTCATTTCCAAAGATAAAGATTGTCATGTTAAATTGAAAAAACCATTACACGTTAAAAAAGGAAATATTAATGAATTATTGTTGACATTTCAATCGACAGCGTTGACCGATGATATTGTTGTTATTAAAGGTATTTTTGACTTTGATTTTCTTCTATTTTTCACATTGAAAACATTTCAATTAATTCATTAATTTTCAATGATATGCAGGACATCGAAATAAAACACCACAAATGGAAATCGTTGATGGTGAAGCAATCAGTTGGACATTTTTGAAAACGGCTACAATCGAATTTAATGAACTTTATTATTATTATTGAAAGCATTGAATCTCATTGATATCAATGGATGAACATCACATTTTCAAATGATATTTCAATGCGCAGTATTTTTTGCTAATCAAACTTCTTCAAATTTCGTCAAGTTTAAAAATAGTCAAAGTTTTCTTAAACAAAAACTTCTTAAAAATTTAAATTTCTAAAAAAACTTTGAACCTTTAGTCTTAGCCATATTCGATGGATGATGAATTTCACATTCAAATTAATTTACCCCTTTGAATACATTTAAATTTTTTTAAATAAATAAATAAATCATTCAATCAATATTAATAAATACGAATAATCAATGATAAATAATTTAATTTTTTAATTTTTTCAAATTTTCAAAGTGAAAATTATAATAAATAAAAAAATCAAAGTGAAACAAACACAGTGTGTGTATGTGAAGCAAGGCAATTTCCAATGGTTATAATGATGATATATTTTTGTTTTATGTTTTTATGAAAACCAATAACAAACATTAATAAATTGCAAATAATCAAAGATAATTGTAGGCACTAAACAACAGTAAAAGAAATGAAATAAAATGATATTAGGTTGTCCGAAAAATTCATTCGGCTTTGATAAATAGAGTTGCACATAGAAATCGGCCAAAACTTTTCGGACAATCTAATAATTGATAAAATAAAACCAATAATAATAATGAATGATTTGAAATAAAACACGTAGTTATGTTTGCTTAGTTGATGTCGAAGGTGATTGATGATTGATTGAAACCAAACAACCAGGCCAGACCAGAGCAGGCTATTTTATTGATGTTTTTTTCGATCATCCATGGACTGATGATCATCTGGATCATCTGGATCATCGACATCATCAATGCTATCGGATAATTGATGTATAAAAGTTTTCTTTGAATCTTTATTCAAAGATAATGTTGATGATGATGAAGGTTGTTGTTGATTATGGTGGTGGTATGGCATTAAAAAATCTTCTTGAACAATACGCCATAATATCACAATACTTATGATTATGAATGATAACATCAAGAATGATATTGCAAGGAATCCAATAATATATGATGATTTAAGATAATAATTTTCATAAATATCGATCCATATTTTTATTAATGGATAAAAACGAAATATTATTATTGATACTATTATCAGTCATATTTATTGATTATTATTATTGTCAATATATTGATCGATTGATTCGATTGATTTCGATTGATTTGATATTGATATAGAATGAATTGATTCAATTTAGAATATTTGAAAAAGTAAAGAAAAATCCAATTAAATTTCAACGAAAAAAATGAAAAGAATTAGAATAATAATAATTGATTATCAAATGCATTGAATATAAATATCAAATTACATGGAATAATTATAAAAATAACAATGAAATTATAATTATTACAATATCGATTATAAATCATTCAAGACTGATATGAATATTTACTTACTGATTGCAAATATACTATTAATTTGTTGATAATAAAATTTTTGAAAAAATTTTATCAATTTATTCAATGAACGTATATGAATGAAAATGTTGCTCAATTCAATAATTAGTCCAAACAGGCAATATATTTGAAATTGTTGAAATGGATTCAATATTCGAAATTCATATTGATTCGGAACAATAACAATGATCAATGTCAGCATTGTTATTAAATGATGAACAATTATTTCCAACCGATCTGGATATTTTCCTAATTTATTTATCGATAATAATGTATCATAAATAAAATAACCGATCGAAAAACTAATCGATAAACGTTTATATTTTAATAATTGATGATCATGATGATTATTATTACTTGAACCATTTTGATGATTATTATTCTGATGATGATGATGCGGTTGATGATGATGATTATTTTGATTTTGATTTTGATTACCATAAATTAATGTTGATGTCGATGTTGTTGTTGTTGTTGTTGTGGTACGAAAATTATTTTTCATTGGTGATAGAAAATGTTCATATGTTCTATAAATGTGTTTATTGGTTGATTGGTTTAATGATTGATTGATTAATTGATTTTTGATTGATTTTGAATCAAAATAAACGAAAATTAGAAAAAAGTAATTAGACCTTTTCTTATGAATTATTTATCGGGAAAATTAAATAAGACAAATCAATCATCAATTACTTACAAATACATGGCCAAAAAACCCGATATTATTGAATGTATTAACGATACGAAAATGTTTCTCCATTTCCAACGATCATATTGAACGGTGTTGAATTTTTTATTCCGAGATAAATTCTTATTGGATCTATCATTATCATTATCATTTTCATTATCACCATAATTAACAACATCATCATTATCATAATTAGCGGCGATTAAATAACAATCAAATTGACTTAGAAAATTATTAATCAAATTAAATATTGTAAATGATAAACCAATCGTTATCAATATTTGTAATGATTCTTGATGTCCAATAATCAATGATAATTGATTATTTGCCATCATTGATTCAGTTCAATTCAATTCAATTCAATTATTATTATCGAAATATAAACATTAATCAATCCGACAAAACACCAGACACACATTAAAATGAACACATTAATATCGATGCAAAAGATGCGAAACAAATGACAGAATGAATAGGGACCGGGGAATATTCGCTGACATCAAAATCGCTGAATCGAATTCCAGTCTTTTACTGGTCATTTATTTCATTGATTTCTATTTTTCGAAATTTTCTCGGGTCTCATCAACCCTCATAAACCTCGACGAATAAAAACCAATGCTGCTGCTGATTATTGTTATTTCATTGATTCAAAACATTTTCAAATGATATATGGACATGAACATGAACATATAGATACATAAACACACATAAATGAATAAACAACGCAAATAAATATTCAAACATAAATATTCAATATTAAAAGATATGACTACGATGATGATAATACAATAATAATCATTTTTTCATCGTTATTTATTATTGTTTATTATGAAAAATAGTGAAATAGTGACTAGTGAATTTCAAATGGTGTAATAATAACTGATGATTAAACGATCATACGATACACTGATGTGGATGAAACACAAAATAGTTCGAATATGATATTATTATTAATTATTATTATAAATGATAAATTATTGTATGTTCATGTTCATTCAATTCAATTCATTTAATCATAAATAAATATATTTGATTTTATGTACCACCGCCACCGAATTTATGAAATTATCATTAAAATCAATGATAATCATAAAATCAATGATGATTATGGCTATGTAAACAATGACTGGTTAATGATTCATTAATTTATTGATTTTCATAAAATGAATTGAATCATTTCTGAATTTTACAAAATTTCGCTATTTTTTCGATGATTTGAACGTTTGTCAAGCATTGAATATAATTGTCAAATGGTTACGATGAATGCCGAATGCCGAATAGATATATGTGGAATCTACAGAAACACGGTAAAATAAAGCATTCACCGAGAATCAAATGATCATTGAAATCAGCAGCTGAATCGACAGCGAATCGCTTCGTTTTCACTGAAATAATTTGCGATTCCAGGGTCTTCGAAGAATGCAATTATTTGTGGAAGGCAACCAGATAAACAAAATAAATAAAAATAACCCTAAAACAACCCGAAAATAAAAAATACACGATAATAATCAACGAAAAAAATAAAGTAAAGTGAATGAATGAAAGAACCCTAATAAAAACAACAGACTTTTTCAATGTGTGTGCTTGGTTCAAATGATTGTTTGGTTCAAAATGATTTTTCATTTATTTTTATTTTTGTGTTTTTCTCGATTCTTATGACGCCCTTCTCTCATTTTCTATTTTATTCTTCTTGGTATCCAATGATTCTTGTGTGATTCTACGGAGTATAATCATTATTTTCTCTGGATCTCTGTGTGTTTGAACCAATTTCACCATCAATTGACGAAATGAATTCTTGGCGTCGGTGCACAACCGAAACACATTGTTGTTCTCTAGGAATAATATGGACCAGAATCTGGTTTTTTGTGACGAAAATTGGAATAAAAAATCTAATCAAACATATTTCGAATGTGCATGCACACACATATATATACTTGAATTATATGCGTATGTGTATTTATTGTTATCGTTGTGTTGGTATCATTAATGGTTTTTTCTTGTTTGAAGAAAATATATGAAAAAAAAATCAAGTTGGTCGGAAAGTTTTAAAGGTTTTCACCATTGATTTTCAATGTAAAAATCATCAATAACTTTTCGGACGATTCTCATAAATTATTTTTACCTTTATTTTTATTTATTTATTTTTTTATTTTTAGTTATTTTTAGGTTTTTTTTTGTTTTTCCAAAGAAATTTCTTTCTTTCTTCTAGAGTTTTCAATTGAATCCTAAAAAATAAACTTTTTAGAAAAAATAAATATTAGTTTGTCCCATAAGTTCTTGCCGTTTTTTAATTTTTTTTTCTATTCAAAAACCAGTAAGAACTTATGGGACAACCTAAGAAATAAATAAAAATAAATAAACAAATTGATTCTGTGTGAGATACACAGAAAATTCTTGGGTGAAAACACATACTTGAATACATTTCATGTATGTTTCACATGGGCCTATACCCTAGATTTGCATTGAAAAAAAATTTTAGGCAAAAAAACCTAGAAAAAAACAATAGACCTAAGTTATTAACGACTGAATGATCGATAATAATCATCACCCATATTTCACCTTTAAAAAAAAATTGAATTTGAAATGTCAAAATTTTTGAATATGAACAAAATCAATGATAAACCAATGATGACAAGTAAAGCAATGACAACAACAATAAATAAATGATAATAAACAATGGAATAGTCAAAGAAATAATGTCAAAGTTTATTTGGGTGTGTTTCGGAAAAAAATTCTGACATATTTGAATTATTATTATCTCTAGCACCGAGAGAATTGAATTATTATCACCAAAGATAAACAAATACCAAGATAAACAACCAAAAAATACCAAAATATACCACCAATAACAACAACAACTGGTGATATTATCGATGATAATAACAATTTTTTTAAAAAACAAAATTAATAAATGAATAAATGTCATTCATAAGTCGTTCATTCATTCATTCATTTATTTATTTCGGAAAAAAACGTATAGACCTTAATATACGTATTGAATCTTGTATTTAGGTTGTCCGAAAAGTTCATTCAGCTTAATCGAATAAAGTTGCACATGAAAATCGGCCAAAACTTTTCGTACAACAACCTAATACATTGAATTTTTCCCTAAAACCTAAATCAAACTAATCATAATAATAATAATCGAACAACAACAACAACAATGTTTTTGGTGGTTAATAACAATGATAATAAATTTAAAAATTCAAGGGACGTTTATTAGGTCTGATGAGTATGTGTGTGTGTGTGTGACATGTTACGAACACACACACACACAATTCATCCATATTTACATGATTCAAGTCTGAAATGAGTTCGAATTTTCATTCATTTGTTAATTTGAATTAACGAATGTGTTTTCAAATATTGGTCAATTTAATTTGCATAAATTTCAGGTCCACAGTTTTTCTGGGGGTGTTGTTCGAATTAATGAATGAATGAACATCGATTCTAAACAACATTTGGAACAAGAACACAAGGCATTCGGAGACCGAAGAAAAACTGGCCAAAAACAACAAGAAAATGCACCGAAAAAAATTTACGACAACACAACCAGTGATTTTGTAGATTGATGTTTATCTGTTTATTTACTGGTTATTTACTTGTAAATTGCTCCAGAATTTTGGCAAAAATTGTTTGTTTGTTTTTTACTCGACTTTTGTCGCAAGGATTCAAAAGGAATACACAGTTAAAAACAAACACTGCCATAGGCTACAGAAACCATGTTTAATACCCTGAAAAACATGTTTCAGTGTTTGAATCTGTTTCATGTGTTTCTCGATGTTTCGGCTATGCATGGATGAATAAATAAGAAACAAAATTCAAATCCATTTCAAATGGAAATTGAAATTCAGCTTTTGTTTTTTTCTCTGATTAAAATTCTTTGATTTTTATAAGGGTTTTTCACGTAAATTTTAAAGGTGGTTCCATCACAGGTACCACATTCTTCGTTTGCTTTTTGTTGTATGCATTGAAATATATGGTACATGGCATATGGTATATGGATTTGGATGAATAAACAGAGTTTTCAAGCTGAATTGAATGATAACAATGTGAAACATGGAATAAGGTAAAATTTATGTCGAAAAAATCATTTATTTGAAAAAAAAAATTTCTAAGGGTGCGGATCTATTTTTAGCGACCTTATTTGTTTTGTTTTTAGTTTTTCTGGAATTAATTTTTCATTCATTCATTCATTTACCCTTAGAATATTCCAACATGTATTTTTCAATGGAATAGTTGCTTCTATGATTTAATATCTTTACATTTGAATGCATGCATTCATTGTTTATCTCTGATGATGATGATGATGATGATTAATCAATAAAAATCAATCAAAAAAAATGCAGGGAAAAAAACATGAATAAATGATTGATTGATTAATTCATTGATTGATCATCATCATCATCATCATACACAGACAATAATAATAATAATGATGATGATTATCATTTATTAATAATAATAATGATAATGATGACAATATTTGAGTAAAATAAAGACCTGAAACTTAAAGAAAACTAGAAAAATTCAATTCAATCAATCTTTGTTGTCGTCGTGGTCGTGGTTTTTTCGATATTTTGTCATATCATATCATTTATGATTGTCAACGAACAAACTAAATGAAATTGATGAATAAACATATTTAAATTTTCAATATTTCTTATAATAATAAATATAAATGAGCATTTATAATTAGAATAATCATTTAGAATTTCCGAATTTTCGAATCATTCATTCATTTTCTTGTGCATTTTGTACATTTAAGACTAATCATTTTCGGTAAATTGACGACTTGTCTTTTTTTTGTTCAAAGAATCGATTTAATCGATTCACAAGTATATTTCCGAAACGGTATCTGGTTTTTAGTTTTTCTTGATTTGAAATTTTTGCTTGGTTCTTGCAAGCCTTATTTCGCTTGGTTTTCTTGGGTCTATTCTACTTGATTATTAAGGAAATGAATCGAACATTCCTCATTCGATCAAATTTGAATGAAAGAAATTCGAAAGTCGGTTATCTTTCATTTCTTTTGAATTGTCGGAATAATTTATTGTTGTTTTTCGACTATCTTTTTCACCATATTCAATAATTATTGATATTCAATATAATCAGCAGCGACAGCGACGACGACGAGCAACATATAAGCACCGACAATAATCACGCAAAGTATTCAAGGGACGACCATCACTTTCTATTAGATTGTCCGATAAGTTTTTGCCGATTTTCTCATCATTCCCCACAGATATAATCGGCAAAAACTTTTCGGACAACCTAATATTTGAATTCATATTCTTATTTGGAATAAAGACATGAAAAATCAATTATTTCATTTCATTTTCATTTCGATTTGATTCAGAGTTTCATGTATGAATCGAAATCAAATTCTAGGGTTCCCAGGTTTCTTAAGGATTTTCAATGATTGTTCATTTCTGGCAATGGAAGAGACTTGAAGTAAAATCATTTTAATTCGATTAAATGGTAGAAAACTAAATGTTTAATTTGATTTGAATTAACGAGAAAGGAATTATCGATTCGTTCTATCGATCGAATCAAAAATACTTGGCCCTTTAATATAAGGTACTGAATTACGGGTCGATTTAAAATAAAGGAATTGTTTTCTCTCTTTGGGATATATATTTTGCACTTGTTTCGAATATTTACGGCTTGTTAAATGACAATGAATTTAACAACAAATTCATGGTATTTCAATGATAATACAACCAATTATTATCTGTCGATTGATAATGATAATGATTTGAATGATAATATTGATAATTATAGTCAATTTAAACAATCATCAATTGATGTAATAACCAATAGGAACAATGTATTATTAGAATCATCAACACCATCACCTGAATCGGTTATGGTCATTATGATGTTGACAATAGCAACATTATCATTAATAATTGCCATTTGTTGTGTGCTATCAATTTATATTGATATTAAACCTATTCAACGTTCAAAGCAGAAGCAGCAACAGCAGCCAGAACATGCACATGTCAAATCAATCTATTCAACTCATAGTCATAATGATAATAATGATGAAAACATGAAACAATTGAAAACATTTAAATCTTCTTCAATAACACCATCACCTCTGACAGAAAAATCAAATCATCATCGTATTATTCATCGTCCACCGTTATTGCTGCCTGAAAATAAAATTGATCAATTTGAATTAATGGCGCCAAGTGATCCAAGTCAAATATTTAAGATTAGAAAAAAAAGTTTTGATAAATTTCAAAATGAATTCAATTCATATCGTTCGAAATTGTTACAGAATATGGGAAATGGTAAAATACCACTGATTTAACACGAGAAAATATTCAAAATAATCAGTTGAAATAAATGGTTGAAATTTTCAAAATTCAAATTTTTTTGAAAATCATGAGACAGCAGCGCCATCTTTTGCATTTGTATTTTTCGAATTCGAATTTTTCAAAAAAAATCCAACAGGTGGCAGCAGTGAAATTCACTATGGAAATAGTGTAAACAAAAAAACAAACCTTGAAATCTTTTTTAAAAGGACTGATGAGATGATTACAAAATTTCTATTTTAAATCATTTTTAATATTATTTGTTTTGTTTTGATGCGTTTTGATGATAAAAATCAATTTTTAAAGAAAATCTTCTTAGTCAAAACAATTGCAAATGGTGATAATGATGATGATGATATTTTAAAAAGAATTAAGCAATGAATGAATGGTATTGAAGAAGAATTTAATCGTAGAGGAAACAATAACAATTTATTCCAATTTATTTTTAATTTTTAAAAATAAATTTTATTATGATCATCACACAGATACAATGAAATAATTGTATTTGCTTTCCCCCCACATAAATGAGTAGGAGAATCATAAACACCATTGTTCTACTGACTTGTTTGTTTTGTTTATCATCATCATCATCATCATGTGTTTTTGATAAATCAAATGTCACGATTTTTTCAATTATTTTTTGATCTGATTAAGTTTTATTCAATCTGATTCCATATTTTCTCATCTAAACATTCATCTAAAATCAAAAATTCATCCAATCATTCATAGCTGCATGATTCTTTGTTGGGTTTCTGATTAATTTCATTTCACATTCTAACATCATTCAACAATACATAGCCATCTCATTCATCCATTTTTTTCCAGTATTTATAATGATTTTCAATCATTTTTCAATGCTTTTTTGCATTATTTCATTCGATAATTTGTTAAGTAAAAATATAAAAGATTGCCATGCAATTTGAATATATATGAATTTTTTTTGTCATAGTGATATACGATTAATCATCATCATTTAAAATTCTAGCCATCAAATATATGAAATTCAATTGTGTTTTCCATCCTTTGAAAAATATGAATAATTGTTTAAATAAACAAAACAGCTGTAAAGTTTTAAGTTGGCCAACAATCTTGAAATAATAAGAGAAAGAAAACAAATAAGAAAAGATTTGATTCAGTGTTTTTGAATCAAAAATAGACACCTATTCAATGACAGCTATTTTTGTTCCATTTGTTTCTTTGGCTTTTGTTAAATTTAATATTGAAAAATACATTTTTATCCTTTGTTTTCCAATTATTTTCAATTTAAAATAATTTCATTGAAACAAAAATAAAATAAATAAATTAAACAAAGCTGGAGTTATCACCGAGCAATCACCGCCATCATCATCAACAACCACAAAATTTACCTTCAAATAATAATTGTGATCATCAATCATTGTTGACAACATCCACAACATCCTTATCACTATCGCCGTCATCAACAACAACATCATCGACAAAAATTGACCAACATGATTTGAATATTGAAAATTTTCAACGTTTAAATTTAAAATTATCATCACAAACATCATTATCATCAAATGATGAAACGAATTGCCAAAAATTAATCGGATCTCACAGCAATAATAATGCTACTGATAATAATTTGAATGATAGAAAATTTAAAATACATCAAACAGGGTTCATCACTCATTCATTAAATATTACATCAAATAATAATTCATCGAAAGCAAAAGCAACATTTAAAAATTCGCAAAAATTATCAATAAATAATTCAGCTGAAATAGTAGACAATAATAATAATAATAATGATGGTGGTTGTTGTGGTAATGTCGACGATGATTACAAGAACGATGTAATCAAATCATTATTACAATCATTGACATCATCATCATCATCGACGACTAATTCAGTATCGACTAAATTATTCAATGCCTTAAGCAATCATATTAATGTTAATAATGATGTTGCTACTAATAATGATGAAGATTTATCAAAATTATATTCATTATTCAAAATAAAACAAAATAATTCAAAATCTAGTCAAAAATATTTGAACATTGATTATGATAATAGTGTTGTTGATGATGATAATGATGGTGGTGATGGTGATTGTTGCCAAAATCAAAATGAAATCAACATTTTTGGATCTAAATTTGTCAAATTAAATCAACAACAACAACAACATTTATCTTTGACCGGTATTTATATGTTTGGAATGTGTTTTTCAAATTATTTTCTTTATACTCTAAATTTTTTTCTTAAACTTAAAATGACCATTTTGCACCAAAACAAACAAACATTGTGTGTCTTGATGAAATAATGATAATGATAATTGTTGATAATAATAATCATAATAATAATGATATTTATCATGCAGAAGCAAGACCATTTATTATTCAAAATATTTTTGTTTTATTATGGTCCAACTTTGCAAAAGCCAAAATGACAAGTGTCTTATGATTTTTAATAAATAACAAGACTGTATTTCTGTTTTTGGCCATTGTTTATTTAATTTTAAATTTTTATTATATTTCATTTTCATTTATTTCAAATCTTATCTTCAACTCTTTATTACTGTTTTATTGATAATTTCAATCATGTTTCGTTGTTCTTCTTTTTATTTTTATTTTTCATATCTTTTCACAATTGTTATCAAAGATTATCAATTGTTGTTTATCATTGTTTCGTGCCCGAAATTTCCTTATGAATATTTATGTTTATATTCATTTCACGATTCAATTCGAATTCAATCAAATCTATTTCATTTCAAATGAATCTTTTTTCTTTGTTTTTTTTTTCCAAAAACTTTTGAATCCAATTCAATTTACATTTTAAGCATGAATCCTGTTTAATTTGATTGATTATCAAGGTTTTAATAATCAATTTTCACTGATTGATTAAAATAAATTGAAATTATTTTTGAAAAGTTTTATATGATGTAATACTAATTGATTTATTCAATATTTATTATTATTTTCCCAATCGAACAAATTGAAAATAAAAATGAATAAAATAAAACCATCATTTAGAATCATTAAACAATTCAACACTGAACAACAACCACAACAACAACAATTATTCGGATGAAATCATTTACAACAATAATGATAATGATGAAACAATCATACCGAAATATAAATTACGTTTTGATCCATTTACAGTGGAATTGAAAGGTAAATATATTTGATTTATTTTGATTCAATTATTCAGTTATTTCTGGTCATTTTTATTTGAGAAATTGATTAATCTCTTAAAATAATTAAGAAAATATTACCTGTCAAATCGAATTCACATGTTAGTTTAGATTTTATCGTCAGTTTCATTTTGAAAAGAGGTCAATAAACAAAATTGTCAATGATAAAACACGTACAAAATTACGTGTTTATATGTGCATGTGTCTGAAGATTTCTTGCTAGAATCTACAAGTTTTGATGACTGTAATAATCATTGATTATTATTAGGTTGTCCAATAAGTTCTTGTCGTTTTTATCGCAGAAAATCATTGGAAAAACGACAAGAACTTATGGGACAACCTAATAATAATAATCAATGATTATGACGATCAAGATGATGTCAGCATTCAAAATTAGAAAAAAAACATAATTTCATTGAACACATGAAAGATAGATTTGAAATTATTAGAAATTGTGATTTAATCTTGTGATTTTCAACATTATTAATCATTATGAGGTCTTTTATAATTTTCAAAAATTTCAATTATAAAAATTCAATCAGCAATATAAATATGAACAACTGTTTTAGTGGTAAAAAAACCTTACCTTTAATAATTGAAAATCAACTGAAATTAGTCATTTATTTCAATCAGTCAATTAATAATTTTATTTTATTATTTCTTCACATTGAAAAATTCAATTAATTTTTTCAATGTTTTTTCCTGAGTGCAAATGTGCCTCTCTATGTGTGTGTGTGCTGAATACAATTTAATGCCAATTAATTCCTCTTTAAATCTATCTATTAGGTTGTCCGACAAGTTTTTGCCAATTTTCTCATAATTCCCCGACTATATAATCGGCCAAAACTTTCCGGACAATGTAATATGATTCTATGATTTCTCATTACTTTTTTTTTGTCGTTGATCATTTTTGTTGATCATTTGATGGCATGATGATTTTCATCGGTATGTTTACCAATTTACCATTCAGTATTCAGTACAGTGTAATCGATGAATTATAATACTAATAATATAACTATAACACTAATAATTTTTTATGAAAATTATCAGTGATTTAACCAAATTTTTATCAAAATAATTTCATTTCAGGTTTTTCGAATCTTTGAAGCTTTGAAAAGCTTTAAAGCTTTAAATGTTTTTGAAGACAAAATTCTTTGTCGTTCAGTGATCATTTTCCATTGATTATTATTATTTTTTCTCCTTTATATTAAGTTGTCCACAAAGTTTTTGCCGATTATTTCATAGAAAATGATTAGAAAATCAGCAAGAACTTTTCGGACAATCTAATATTTTCAAACATACAGTAATCAGACAATTTTTTTTATTTATTTTCTATTTGAAAAAATATCATTGATACAATTATCATTGTTACATCATCACCGTAGTAAATTTGTTGGTGAAAAAAAAATTTTCAAAATATTTTTCTATTCGTCGTCGTATGACTCTTTTAGATTTGATTTGATTTGTGTGATTTGTGATTTGTTTCTGCTTGATTTTGTTGCTTTTCTCTCCAAGTTATTTAGTTTTTTTGAAACAAATTTTCCATGATTTTATTTTACTTATTTTGTAATTTACAAATTTTTGATGTTTATTTTTATTTTTTGAAGCCTTGTGCATATGTATTAAATAAATATTGTTGTTGATAATAACAATAATAACAATGAAAAATGATTATTGAATTTATTTTTCAGGCTACAACAACAATAACAACAACAAAAACAACGATAATAATGATTGGTCTACGATAATTGAAACACCATTAATCGATTTAAAGCAATCATTAAATGATAATAATTTAATATTAAAACCGGCCATTTTACGTAAAATATTTGAATTATTTCTACAAACAGGAACACGTTTAACACAAATGACAAAAGTTTTCAATGATGTTGATGCTCTTACAAAATTATTGGAAGAGGTATGTGTGCTGTTGTTGTTGTTTTTAAAATATTTTTTCTTTTGAACACCAATCATTTTATTGTCATGAATTCGACATTGAATTTTTCTCATGTCTAAACAAATTAATTGAAAAGTTATTAATATTTTTCTATTTTTGATCAATACAGAGAGAACGTGATGTTGAATTGGCAGCCAAAATTGGCCAAACACTGTTGGATAATAATGAAGATCAAAAGAAAAGAATTAACGAATTGGAACAAGAGTTAACGAATGCAAATGATAAGGTTTTTATATTTTTTTGAAGAAATTGAATTTAAATTGATTTTAAATTAATCAATTTTTTGACAGATAAATGAACTTGAACATAAAATAACATTAAAAAATGAATTATTACGTTATTATATTGCCAAAGATGAAGAAGAAGATGATGATAATAATAATAATTCGAATGATTCGAATTTAAATGAATCTGATAATGATGAAACTTATCCATCGCTATGTAGCCATCATTCATTAACACAAAAAGATGTTCAACAATTATTGGATGAATTCAGATGTCGTGTACATACATTGGAAGAGGAAAATAATCGTTTGAAAATTGAAAAAGAAACTAAAGTTTCAAATCTTGAAGATGAAGAAAAAAAGGAGCTGCAATTGATCAATGAATGTGCCCGTCGTTTAAGTAAGTTTTCTTTGTTCAGTTCGATCGTATTTTCATCAAAGAAAAATTTCATTTTGATTTTTTATCCAATAAATACAAAATACAAAGGTCAAACCAATAAACAAATTATAGCATTACAGGAAGATATTACGAAAAAGAATGAAGAAAATGCCAAACTATTGAAAGATTTACAATCGATTAGAAAACAGGTACAACAGCTGGAAAAACAAATACGTCAATTGACCAATGAAAAAGATGATCTAGTCATTGCATTTAATCGTTCACTTGAATGTCAAACTGAATTAACCGTTGAATTGATTGATATGAAAGAAAAACATCAAAATTTGTTGCAAGCTTTCCACGAGAAACAACAAGAATGTCGACAATTACGTGATCAACAATTATTATCGAATCCAATGATTTTCTCATATGTCGATTCGTTAGCATATGAATTGGAGCATTCTTATCCATATGATGAAAATACCTCAAAAGGTGAACTACTCAATCATTCACATCATCATCATCATCATCATTGTCATCATCATCATGATCCTAATCATTCTTGTTCGGGCAATTGTTTCACTCCAGATTCATTATTATCCAATGATTCCCTTTATTCTAGTTCACCGTGTTCATCAATGATTGCAATGACATGTTCAGTCACTGCTGTCACAACAACCGCCAATACAAATAGTGTTCAACAGCAACAATCATCATTATTATCAGTACCAGAAATTACTGATAAAAATGATGATAATTTGTTGATAACATCAAAGCAATTATCTATCACAACAAATTCATCATCATCATTATCATCCAAATCTGATCCATCAAAAACAAAATTAGCTAAATCGACCAATCATCACCTGCATACTCATCATTATCATCGTAATTTATTTCTGACTGATAAACTTCGTTATATGAAACCATTAGAAGGATCACAAATTCTTAATCATTGGCGTCGTTTAGCTAATCCAAATCTAAATGATCTCTTTGGTAATCATCAAGATCGTTATGTGTCACGAATCAAAGCAAATCTTCAAGCAACAGCTGAAATCAATAGAAAATGTGTAATTACTTCATCATCATCATCATCATCATCTTCAAATACATCTAATTCATCTCCAACGAAACAAATTGCAAATAATTCATTGAAAAATGCATCAAATACAACAATTGATTGTGATACTAGTGAAATGAATGAAAATGTAAATAGTACTAATGATGATAAAGTGAAAATATCAGCCTCATATTCGAATAATTTTGTCACCACAAATTCAGTGTTTACATTTACGACTACATCAATATCACATACAAAAGATTCAATGACCGAAGTGACAACAACATTTAGTGATGTTCGACCATCAATTGCTCGAAATGAATTGTACACATTTGATAAAGATTATTCTGAACAACAATCAGTGATTCATAATAGCAATAGTACTAATGATGATAATGATAATAGTGCCTTTTCTATCTCTGACAATATAACCAGCACCAGCGATTCTTATAAAAATAACAATTCGAATTCATTAGCACAAAATTCATTGAATCAATTGGATAGAAGAATATCATTGATTGAACAAGTAAAAAATATAATGAAAGTTGATCATTTATCAACAATCGATCGTGGACAGACAAAGTTATTGTTTTCAAATTCACCCATCATTCATTCGTCTAAAAAAATTATGGTAAGTTATTTTCAAAATTATCGTTTAATTCAGACGATCATTCAACCCCAATATCATTTGTATTCATTTCGAATAGGACAAAAGACCAATAAGTGATGTGGAAACAACCAGCGATAATAGCAGTGATCAACTTTCAATAAATGATAAATCAACAAGCAATAATGATATTGGTGATAAAACAACAAACAACATGACTGGTCTAAATGAATTGATCAAAATGTTTGCATTAGAATCATCAACAAATTCAAATAGAAAACAATCATTACAAGCAAATGCTTACAATGGTCGAATAATAACAAAATTTCAGCTATCGAATCATCAAAATTCATCAAAAACAACAATTATGTCAAAATTAAGAATGTCACATGGCCAACAACAACAATCGATGATGAATGCAAATCAAAAAAATTATGAAAATTTATCTGTGTTTAAAAATCTTCGTAAAGGAGGTTTAATATAGCTGATGATGATGATGATAATTGTTTAACCTGTATCAATATAACTGTATTTCAATTCAATTCGAACTCATCATCATCATTATCATTATCGTACCACTAGTCTTTTCATTCATTCAGCCATCCATTCAATTCATTGAATAATTATTCATTCATCGAATAATTCATGTTCATTTCAAATTTTGATCTTCTTAAACATTCAAACAGAACACGAGCAAATCGTCGTCACTGTATTTTATTTTCTTTCAATTTTTGTAAAATAATTCGATTTTATTTTGAATCATATTTTGTAATTTAGTATTTTCAAAAACACATATGGAAACACCATTGACAAACCAACTGACCAATTATTGAGCGATTTATTAAAATAAAATTTAAAAAAATGTACACATTTTTTAAATGATAAAATAATTGTTTGTTTTTTATTTTTAGATAAAACTATAGTCTCAATAATCATTGATTATCATTTTGATTTCAAAAAATAGCCAAATTACCACTATCAATTAATTGCAATAGATTTTCAAAAAAGACTAGAGAAACACCACAAAATATAATATTTGTTTAATTTTTAAAATTTTTTTTTCCAATATTCAATATAATAACATAGAAACAAGCAAAAAAAAAAAAAAATATTTTAAAATGTGATAACCATCGGATAAATTATTCTTTCAGTTTTGTTTTCGATTGAAATATAATTATCAAATAAATATTTCAAATAAAAATTTTGTTAGATTATAGTTCAAGTCGTTTATCAAATTTTGTCAATTGTAAGCAATATATTTTTGCATCCATTAAACGACAAGGCACTTGTAGCACTATTAGCAATAATCAAATGATTCGAATTCTATAAAATCGATTGCAATTGGTTTCAATATTGATATAATTCACAGATAAGTTCGATGATCTGCCGTTTCGATTGTGTCTTTTGATGCATCTAATTTCAAATTATCATTATTATCATCAATGAATGGATTATTATTGTTGTTGTTATTTTTATTAGTGTTGTAACTAGATATCGATGTCGATGCTGATCTTTGATGTTGTTTTTTTATATTTTGTGGTGATGTAGTAGTTCGATTGCTTGATTCCATTTGATTGTTATTATCATTAATGCTCAGATTCGAACATGATTCAGTTGATGAATTTGACGAATGTGTTCTTGGTGGCCGACGTGGTGGTGGTGGTGTGGTGTCTGGTTCGGATGGTATTTCAATATCATCATCATCATCATCATTATCATTGTTATTCGAATGTTTTTCTGTGATCCCTTCTAATGAAGGATAAATTTTTAATTGTTGCTCTTCAATGGTCGATCTTATGATATCATCAATTTTTTGTAACTTTTGCTGTTGGCTAATATCACTCAAATCTTTTGAAGATCTACTATTTTGATCATCAGATTCAGAATCGATATGATTCAATTCAATATTATCACCAAGAGATGAAGGCTGTTGTTGTTGTTGCTGCTGCTGTTGTTGTTGGAATTTCAAATTTTGTTGATCAATTTCAGCTTTGGTTGGTTGTTTATGTGCCAAAGAAGGCCGAGGAGGAATACTTGGCGGTGCAACCATTGGTCTTTCGCAAACAGATTTTGGACGAATTTTCGCTCCAGCCACCATTGGTGGATGAGGTCGAAAAGTGGTCATTGATTCAGGTGATTTTCGTAGATAGATTCCCGGTTCTCCACTTGATGTGATTGGACCAGTATTTGTTAGATAGACAGCAGCTGGTGGCGAATCAACACGATTAGATACTTTTGCAGCTGATTCTTGTTTGTTATTTGCATTTGCTCCGCTTGTATCAGCTGGTTTTGGAAATCTAAATGATGAAATTTTCGGTCGAATTTTTACTGGTGATGACAATGATGAAGATGTAAAACTACTTGTTGTTGTTGTTGTTGTAGCAGTGGTCAATGATGCTGAAGTGATATCAATTGATTGTAGAGATGTAGTCATGGATGTCGATGGTGGTTTAGGTGCCGGTTTCTTTTTTTTATCGAATTGTTGCTGTTGCTGTTGTTGTTGAAAAATCATTTTAGCATTTTGAACATGTGATTGAACACTGGTCAAAACTGGTGATAATTTCACCATATTATTATAACCACTATTAATGCTAGTATTACTATTCAGTAATGAAGAATCTTGATCATCAGAATTATCACTGAATGATGATGAATCGATTGATTGTATGGGGGAAACTGGTGAATTTGTTATTTTGAATTCAGAAAATTCTGAGAAAAATGTACGAAAAAATCAGTTAAAATAGATTTTTGAGAAGGAAACTGATTACAAACCATTTGGGAAAAAATAATCACAATATGTTATCAATGCTTCGACCAATGTTGGTAGATAATTTGAGAAACTGTTGAAATAAGAATGATTATTAGCGAGAAAATATTTAAATCACAATGAAATACATACTCGAATGATTCACTTTCGGACCAAAGTAAACTTGGACCTAATGCTATTGCTAAATTTTGACTTGACATTTTATTAAGCTCTGTATACTTGGTTAATTCATTTAAAAATTTCAATAAATAACCGAGATTTTTACGATTTTCTTCGGGTAATTTATTACAAACGGTCCATATTGCTTTTAAACGTTCATTAGAATCTGATACTCTGCAAGATGAAGTGGAAATTTGAGAATATTTAGACATAAATGAATTTATGGCTTACTTGACTGCTTCAATCCAATCTTTATAAAGACGGAATGTTAACAATGGTTCAGGTAATTCACGAAGATAAGATTTTAACGTGCTGACAACAGCCGGTGCATCAGTTTTCAGTTCAGTGAGTGCTTCTAAACGGCCTGCATTGAATGCATTTCGCATACGTTTAACTTTGGAGATGCTACCAGGTATACGAAAAAGGCCTTCTTCTCGAACAAATGGTATCAAAAATTCAACACATTTTTCAATAACAATCGAAATTTTTCGTCCAGATGAACGAAGATGTTCATCTAATGGACAACCAAATACTGGTCTTTGAGATGAATTTTCTAAATGTTGAAAGTAAGGAAAAAAATTTAAATCTTTTCATAAAGAATAAGCAAGAGAAAACAACTTACGCAACACTCCTTCCAATACCGGAATGTAATGACGAATCTGTGTTAACATATTTTCATGATATGATTCCAATAGTTTGATATATTGAAAAAATATTTCCGATATCGTTAATTCTTTGCCAAGAAATTCAAATATTTCACTTTCATATTGATCTTGATATTGTTCCAATTTTTGTTCATTATTTTCAACATCATTACGCAATGATTCGATTTTATTTTGTATATCAAAATTATTTGAATTTTGTTGAGCATTACTTTTAATGATTGATTCATATTTATTTCGTGAACTTTTCAATTCTTCATATTGTTTCATTAATTGTTTTTTCATACGATGTATCGATGGTAGATCATCATCTAAATATTTTTCAATTTGTTGTAAACAATTTTGTTCAACATTTGATTCATGTTCAACTAATATATTGGTAAATTCATTTTGTAATTGTGAACATGTCAGTAATGTTTTACTGAGTACAGAATCACTTTTCGATGATAATAATGTTTCAGATGCTTCATTGAAAAATTTATTCAGACTAGTACTTGGAAATTTTTTCGTACGTTTCTCTGGTGCTAACAATGAATCATTATTATTATTATTATTATGTGTACGTGGACTAATTAATGAATTTGATATTTTTTTATCAGCTGTTGTCAGAATATTTTTAATATTTTCCACATGTTTTTCATCTTTCATCACTTCCGAAGATATTACATGCTTGTCATTACGTATTTTTGAGCTTTTTTGAAATAAATGAGATAAAGAATAATTTGAATAATCATTGATTGAATTGAAAATTGATTGAATGACTTACTTTGATTTCAAAAGTGGCGAATTGCCATGAACAAAATCACGAAATTTATTAAATTGATTCATTTTTTGGTCAAAATGATTGATTTTGATGAATATTTTTAAATGAAAAGAATGTGATTCTATTTAAAAATAATTATTGAAGATGATCATTATTTAATTATTTTGAAACAATTTCAAATCATTTGTCATTTTGATTGTTCAAATGTTTCTAATTAAAATCAAAAATATTTGAATTGAGGAACAACAATACAATAGAACAACAGAAGGAAATTAATTTTCATATGAATTTTGCTTGCTTGATTTTGCTCATTTTTCACAATCAATTATTGTAGAAAAAAAAATAACGACAACACAAAACAACATTATTAGCCAATCACAAATCAAAATAATTACGAAAAATGTCAACAATTAAACACAATTAATATTGATTATGATGATGATCAGTAAAAGCTTATTATTTTCATTTCAGTTATTTATTTATTTACACAATCGATGATTAATTTCTAAAATATTCATTTATTTATTTATTTATTCATTTCAATTGTATTCTAAAAAACCAATATATTTTCGATCAATAACATTCAAATAATATTAATAAAACATTCAACATAACACATTCGAACATGAATCAATGTGTTCAATTTTAATCATTTTTCAACAAAATAACCACAAATAAAAAATAATCATAAACAAATTATCACCAAAGGGATAGAAATGAAATCATCATCACAATATCAACATCAAAACAGCAACAAGTATCAATGTTTGTTTATAAATATGAATAAATGATAATAATTCAAAAATATAAACACATTTAATTTGAACATTTACATTCAATGATTCAATTTCATTTATTAATTTGATTTTTTTTAATAAAATAAAATAAATAATTTCATTTATTTATTTTTTGAGGACATAAGGCCACTATGTTTGTATGAAAATATATAAAAACACAATTTATTCATTTATTTAATGTGAATATGATGAAGATGATGATCATAATCAACACATAAAACACATAAATAAATAAATACAAATAACAAATTTGAATCACACAATTGTTGTCGTTCGTTTTAATGTTGCATTGGTTATTGTTGATGTTTTTAGAAATATAAATACACATAAATGAATGATTGAACATAACAAATCAAATTTAGCTTTTGTGGATGTATCATTTATTTATTTGATTTTCATCAATATAAATGTCGATATATCGATATATTACCACAATCAACATCAATACACACAAACACACACAATGATAACAATGATTTAAAAATAATCATTTGATTTTGTCGTCTTCAATCAAATCAAATATCGAAGAACTCTAAAACTTCCTGATCGACACATATAAGCGCACAAACACATACACACACTTATTGACAATAATTTCTATTTAAAGAAATGAAAATAAAAAAATATGATTGGTATGATTACGATTGATTTTTGGTCATTGATTATGATTCAATTCGGATGATATTTTAATCATATTCAATCAATCATATATCTGTTGAACATAAATAATGATGATATTTGATCAAAGAATTATCAAAAAAAAATTTTCAAAATAAAAATGATTACTCATGGGTTTAGAATTTTGTTGATTTGTTTTCATTCATTCATTCATTTAATATAAATAAATATTCTCGTTGACAAATCGTTGATAACATCAAACAAACAACAACAACAACAGTGAATAATGAACGATGATTTTAATGATTTTAAATTAATTTAAATGAGTTTGAAATGATATTAATAAATAGATGAATGAATTAGGATTCAAAATTGCTCGAAGAGGATAATTCTACCATTTAATTTCAATTATTTTAGTTTAATTTATTTATATTTTTAAATGATTTAAATTTTAATATCGAAACAATCAAATTGTTCATCGAAATAAATTGGAATAAATTATAAATGTTCAATTCATTTATTCATTTATCAGAGATTCAGATAGATAGATATACATTTCAGGTCGATAAATTGTTTGATTGATCATTAATTAGCATTGTAATAATGAATAATAAAAAGAGAATGAATCAATGGTCAATGTTTTCAGGTCAAATCATTGAAATTACATGAAATTATTTCAAATTATTATAATTAAATGAATGAACACACACATAAACTAATGTATATTTGTTGATTGACAATTAGAAAACAAGTTTTTCATTATATCGATTGAATGATTAATTCAAATATTGAATATTGAATCGAAAATAATCATCATTGATAGTTGAACTTGGATCATTTAAGAAATACGTTTATTAATTGCGTGTAAATACGCGTTATACAATTTGGATTGTTATGATCCATAAAAATGTTGTTTATTTGGAAATTTATTTTGTCATTTTTGGAAAAATGGAAAATAAAACGAATGAATGAAAACATAGTCATCATCAGTTATTATTAATTGTTGATTATCTCTGTAAGTCTATAGAGAAAATGATGAATGATTGAAAAGGAGAGAACCATTGATGTCTATGAAGTTTTTCGGTGATTAAGTGTCGTAGTGGTGAATGTTTAATAGGTTGAAATCTTTGAACATCAACAACAATTCAATGATGTTTTCACTTTTATTTCTTGTTCATTTCTTATTCATTTTTCGTGATTAAAGAGTAGACATCTTAAGCATATAACTGTCTATTTATTCATATTTCAAATTTCGCTGAATTTGATGAAAAATCAAGTAAAACACCAAGACATAGTGATGAATACATGGAATTACATTGGACCGTTTAAGAGATAATCAATTTTTCGAATTTAAACAATCAAATGATGATCACAATCGTTGAGAATCATAATCAAATAATCAGTGGTAATCAATATTGCAATCGTAATGCAGAAATAACAACACAAATACACACCCCAAAATAAAAACAAAAACAAAAATTAAAAGGATGCAATTGTTTTTATACAATGAAAAACTTTTCTCGTATAAATTTGGCTAAAAAGTAATAATAATTCAATGTGTTTATTTTTGATTTTTAATTTTGATTTTGGATTATTTTTGTTAATTTTTTGAATTTAAATTTGAATCAAAATTCTATTAATTTCATAAAGAAAATAATATGAGAACAACACAACCATTGTTTTGGAATAAATGGATGAGAAATGGCCGTAAACCTGCAAGGCCTCCGTTACGTTTTACTGAATGTAAAAAATTGGAATTAAAAGATTATGTTAGTAGTGGTGATCGTCATTCTTCAGGTGACTAAGACAAAATTTTGAAAAATACAATTGATCATTAATTCAATCTAATATTTATCTTTATTTCAAGAATTGGCTTGTAATTCTCAAATGATGGACATGATGAATTGTTTGAAACAATATGATTTTGATGAAAAGAAATGTTCATCACAAATTGCAGCATTTCGTACATGTTATAGTACATTCTTGGTAAGTTTACTGAAAATAATCAGAATTCATCGATCCTAATTTCAATTATTTTATCAAAAGGAAAACCGAATGAAATCAAAGCTTGGCACCAATGCAAATGAATCAATGCCGAATCAACAACGATTGACCCGTGTACAAGCAAATGAAATGATGAAACGTTTTCCGCAGCCAAGATAGATTGAATTTGTCTTTAATAAAATCTATAATTTCCTTTGTAAATTTAATTCAAAATTAATCAGTTAATCAAAAAAAAAAAAAAAAATAAATAAATAAATGAATTTAGATTGTAAAATTGTTGATTTGAATTTTTTAAGAAAGACTTTTAAATTTTAATGAAACTATTTTAACCTAAAAGAATAATAATGGTAGAAATAGAAAAAAAATGAAAAAAAATCCGGAGTAAAAATAATAAATCAAATTCTTCAATATCAAAAAAAGTGTCGAAATGTCCAATGTTTTCCACCCACAAAGAAGATAAAGATAATATTGTCTTATAATTATGAAAATCATCAAACCCAATTGGGTTAAACATGAACACAAAGGTTGAAATAATCCTTTTTTTTCAAATATTAAAATTGACAATTGTTAATTTTTGATAGGTATTCCATTGTCTATATTTTCGATCGATATTCATCCTGATGGCACTAGATTTGCTACCGGTGGCCAAGGAAATGATTGTGGTCGAGTTGCCATTTGGAATTTATCAGCCGTCATTTCGATAACAGCTGAAAATGATGAAAATCAGCCAAAACTTTTATGCCAAATTGATAGTCATCTCCAATGTGTTAATAGTGTACGATGGTCACATCAAGGAAATTATCTTGCATCGGCTGGTGATGATAAGCTGATTATGATTTGGCAATTAGGTGGTAGATATGGCCATACTGAACAATATCGTACTGTATCCACATTACGCATTCATTCTGGTGACATTCTAGATTTAAGTTGGTCTCATGATGATCAATACTTGGCATCTTGTTCTATTGATAATATGATTGTCGTTTGGAATGCACAACGTTGGCCAGAAATTGTGAAAATCATCAAAGGACATTGTGGTCTTGTGAAAGGTGTCACATGGGATCCGATTGGAAAATATTTAGCATCACAATCAGCTGATAAAACGTTACGAATATGGCGAATATCTGATTGGTCTGAAGAAGTTTGCATTAAAGAACCATTTGAACAATGTGGTGACACTACCCATGTGTTGAGATTGTCATGGTCACCCGAAGGACAATATTTAGTTTCAGCTCAAGCAATGAATAATTGTGGTTCAGTATCGAAAATAATCGAACGTCATGATTGGTCATTCATACGCGATTTTGTTGGACATCGTAAAGCTATACCTTGTGCACGTTTTAATCCAAATATGTTTAAATATTATCCGAAATCGAAAAAGAAAAAAAATCAAAATGATAATGAAATGAACAATAATGTTGATGCAAAAGATGGTCAGCAACAAAGTAAACAAAAATTCAAAACACATACAATTTGTGCATTGGGATCTCGTGATCGTTCGATTTCAATTTGGTCAACAGCCAAACAGCGTCCATTAGTCGTTATCGATGATGTATTTGGCAATTCAGTGGTAGATTTATCATGGTCATATAGCGGGTACCAGTTGTTAGCCTGTTCAGTCGATGGCGGTGTCATATGTTTTCAATTTGATTCGAAAGAATTAGGAACAATTTATGATCAAGATGAGCGGGTACAATTTTTACAACAATTATATGGTAATTCATTATTTTCACAAACAAATTCGATCGGTAATCGTTTAATTGAAGATATCGATATTTTACTGCTACAACAACAAAAACAAGAAAATAATGATAATACCAATAATACATTGCAAAATGGTTCTCTGCCATCCACAAATGCATCGAATGGCCCAATGAAACAAATTGAAAATTCCAATAATAATGATAATAATCAAAATGAAAGTTCACAGAAAAAATCTGTAAATAATAATACTCCTACTAAATCATCAACTGCCTCAGTCAATGACACTAAAGATCAACAGCAACAAAAATCATCTAATATTAATCATAGTCCTGGACGATTAGCCAAAGGTCCTACAGATAAACAAATTGAAATACGGTCAGCTGATGGTCGTCGGAGAATAATACCGCTATTCATACCACCAACAACATCACCGCCAACTGCTGCACCTGATTCATCTGGCAACAGTGATACGGCTAATTCGAATGCAAATGATCAAAAATCATCGATAAATTCATTATCATCTCGTCCAATGACTTTTAGTTCATCAAGTGAATCAAAAAGTAAAATTGTAATCGAAACATTGGATGAATCAAATCCGGCTACAAATTTGAGCGAAGCATATCAATATTTGAATAATAATAATTCATTTAATGGATTTGGTAAATCATCAAATGATTCAAATTTAACTACAACAAATAATAAAACACCGAATTCAGCTACAACAACAACAGTAAATGGTGAATCTGAAATCGCTGGCGATAATAAAAATCAAATGTCCAATCAAAATAACAAAACTCAATCATCTGATGAATCTTCAGATGATGAAATAATAATTAGACGTTCGAAAACATTGAAACGTTCCTCGAGTAAAACATTACCGAATGAATTGATTAAACGAAAAATATCTAAATCATCATCAACGACATCAGCTAGTATTAATTCAACAACAACAACAACAACACTGACGGCTAATCAAACGAAATCAAATCTATCATCCAATAATAATGTGACAAATGTCCAAAGCTCTGAAACAAATAATAATAATAATAATAAATCATCATCATCAATGATAGATACAGACAAACAAACACAACCGCATCATCATCAACCTACAAATTTTACTTATCAAATATCAATGACAAGTACTAATGGTCAACAATCGAATCTATTTTTTCCACCTTTACGATTACCAAGACAAAATCATTCAAGTATTCGATTATTCACAACTTCTGAGGATGGTAAACCATTTTGTAAGTTTTTTCAAAGATTTTTTGTTGATAATCAAATTAATTTTTTCTTTTTTTTATTAATGATAGCTGTAAGCATTGAATATCCATTATCATCTAGTGGTATTTGTAAATTATCCGCTTATATTCAAGAAGATTATCAATGGTCCATAATCGTTTCGGATCCAATATTAGCCATTGCTGGCAATGAAGATATGATTGCATGTTTTTGTCAAGATCATTCGATTCAAGTATTTTATACGAAAGATGGAAGAAGATTATTTGTCCCGATAATATTAGATTCACCAGTATCGCGAATGACATGTACAAATAATTATCATCTACTATTGATAACCATAGATGCACGTTTATGGTTATGGAATTTTAGCCAATCAAAAGTATTAGTACGTGGAGAAAGTTTAGCTTCGTTATTGATTGATCCGAAAACAAATAAACAACTGTCGATTCAAGGTGCATCAGTATCACCTACATCGAAACCAGTCGTCACAATATCCAATGGACGTACATATGTTTACGAATCAGATTTTCAAACATGGTGTCTGTTGAATGATCTCAATGACCCGTTGAATTCCTCAACCGATCTTCGTCCGTGTGCCGTAAATCAAATCAAACAATTATCATCATATTCTAAATTTCCAAGGTTTGATAACGTTAACTCTATTAAAATAACAAAGTTAATCAAAGTTTTCTTTTGATTTTTCCATCACAGTCGTTCAATAATGAATTTTTTCGCATCAAATGTACCGATAGCACAACAAAGTGCAATGAATTTTATGGAAAAACAATTAGAAGTATCAAAATTGATTGGTTCATCAAATGAATATCGTTATTGGATTATAAATCTAATTAAACAATTGGTATCGATGCATAAATCCAATGATATGAATAATGTACAAATGATGAAAAATATTGAAAATCGTATCAAATTTATCTGTACAAATCTAATTTCAGCATCATTTTCATTACAACAACAATCATCATCGCCATCATCATCTAATATGATTGTTGGCTACAAAAAACATGAATTATTACGAGAAATATTATCAATATTAGCCACAAATTTAAGTTTACAAAGATTATATCTTGAATTTAAAGATTTGCTTGATTCATTTAATGAAAATGAAACGGCATTGAAAAATCCATTCGCCCAATCGAAAACAAATATTGAAAAAATTGAATCAACGCCACCAGCAGCAAACACTGATGTTGACATGTTGCATGATAATGATGATAATAACATTGATCATAATGTTAATGATAAAAAATTGACATGAATAATGAAAAGAAAATAAAAATAAAAAGTTTTAAAGTTCAAAATTTGCCGCATTGGTTATTTTAATGAAGAAAGTTTCTGAGAAACTTTTTCATTTGAAAAAAGAAAAACTTTCCAGAAATTTTGATGAGTTTTAAATGTTTTCTGTTTTGTTTTGATTTTTATTTTCAAAAATTTCATTTTTTCATGAAAATGTTGTAAATACATTTGAATCAAGCGAAAAAATCTTCCAAAAAAAGTCAACTGGCAGCAATACGTTAACCAATTAATTCATTAAAAGTGCATTTGAATGAAAAATATCACATTTGTTCTTTGATTAAAATTTAAATTTCCATTGATTTCACTGAATGACAACTTATCAATATGAGTATTTCATCAACAACATCATCATCGCTTCATCATCATCATCAATCGAAAACATCATCAGAACATTCTGGTCGTTCATCAAATCGTTATACATTGGAAAATGTTCAACATCGTGTTATGAAATCAGTTACCGATTACAATAGACAGCTGAATCAAGAACGTAAAGAAGATCGTCGTGTTTGTATGGATTTACAAACATACACCATTCAGTATCCAGTTGGTTTAGGACGTGAAAATAAAGGTTTACGAAAATGGAGTAGAAAACGTGCCCGTGTTTCATCACTTTGGCGTGATAGAAATGGTGAAAATGGGAATTTTAGATATCCAATCGCATTGCTTCCAAATCAATATCAGGATTGGTTTCTGCGCTACAACACTCATGAACTAAATTATTTACCATTGAAAACTGTATTACATGGACCAGTAGTACCCAATATTGATAAATTACAAGCATCATCATCGACGTTATTGCAAATGGCAAAAAATTCGAATGACTCTGACTCAGAAATCGAAGGATCAGATGTTTTATCTGATTTGGATGATGATTCTACGTGTAGTTGTGGCGAAATTCATTGTGCACCGAGTCCACCGATCAAATCGTTCGAGGAACCAAATAATGATAGATCAACCACAATTGTTGATAATTTCAATAATGAAAATAT
This sequence comes from Psoroptes ovis, assembly GCA_002943765.1. Classification (NCBI taxonomy): domain Eukaryota; kingdom Metazoa; phylum Arthropoda; class Arachnida; order Sarcoptiformes; family Psoroptidae; genus Psoroptes; species Psoroptes ovis. The sequence continues at coordinate 63,026 of PQWQ01000043.1, read as the reverse complement.
ACTTGGAAAAATGTCATCAACAACTTCAATTCAATATCAAAATGAGCATAACAATCTCGATAATAATTCATCATCTCAAATCAATCCATCCTCATCTTTGAAGTTATGTAAAATGTGTAAACAAGATACAACCGGATCAATTATTGAGCCAATATGTTGTGCTGATTGTAAAGCGATCAGTCATCCATCGTGTTTAGAAATAAGTGGTGAATTATTGGAGGCCATTCGATTATATCGTTGGCAATGTCAAGATTGTAAATCTTGTCAAAAATGTGGCCAACCACATGATGAAGAACGTATGATGTTTTGCGATAAATGTGATCGTGGTTATCATACATATTGTGTTGGTCTTGTTGACATTCCGCAAGGACATTGGGTTTGTTCGCTATGTGCTATTTGTGCTAATTGTGGTACACGAAATCCAAACGAATCACTATTACCATCATCATCATCTATGACAACAACAACACCATTTACAGTATCGATAAATCAACAACAACAGCAAACATTATCATCATCATCATCATCATGGCAGCATGAATTGATCAAAATCCATAGTCCTGATGGACAAACATTGGTTAGACATACAGTATTTTGTGAATCATGTTATCAATCAAAGAAATTGCCCACAACCAATTAAGAATATATATGGAAAATTAATTTATTTTCTAAGATTTCTTTTCATCAGTAATTGATCATTAATAATAAATGAAACTTTAAAACAAACATAAAACACAAAAAATAATATGGTCAAATTGGTCATGAAATATTTACAAATATTCAATTTTCACTTTTTCGAATTTGATTTTGTTCGAATCATTTACCATTCTTATTCTAGAACGAAAATTAAAATTTTCACGACATCATATGTGGAATGAATGCTTGATCTTATTCTCTCGGTGATTATTATCTGATTGATTTATTATCTCATATTACAACGTAATAAACGCATTTGATGTGCTTCATATAGGATACGATTTGCATCATAATAAATTGGATTCTGTTCTAATTTCAATGATGGATTATACGCTGATGACGGTGATGGTGATGTATGTTGGTTATTTCCATTATTAATTTTGATATTATGACTATTCAACATTGGCCCTTGATAATAATAACCCGAATCATTACTATCATCTTCATTTGGTAGACTACTTGTCGTACTACTATTCGAAGATGAATAATTACAAGTAATACTGACATTATTGATTGATGATGTATCATTGCTACTGTTTGAAGGAGAAATCAAAAGATGAATTAGAATCTATTTGAATAAATAAAGAATATTTACTTTGTATTTTCAATCGATAAATGATTCATTCGTTTTGTAACGGGCATAAATTCATTATCACAATTATTATCGATCATTTTTTGTCGGTCCATATTGTGTTGATCATTAATTTCATCATGATGATCAGCCATTTCAACATGTTCATGATCATGTGTACGTTTGATTCTGATTTTTTTTGAATACGGTAAGGTAAAATTAGTCAATTTCAAATTAAAGATTTTACAAACAAACCTTGAATTGTAGTGTGTCATTTTTGACATTTTTTTCAATCAAATCTATCTTGTAAGTTTGTGGTGAAATTACCAAATAATAATCAAATTTGAGTGAACAACAACAAAGCCAAGTATGATAGAAATGAACACTTTACAGTCAACAGCTGAGTATTCACGTTAAAATTTTTTAGCTTTAAACTTGCTTAGCCCATGTGTAGTACGGGCATTTAACACATTAAACACATGTTTAACAGACAGCTTAACAGACGATTTCTTAAAAAATTTTCGTCTGTTAAGCTATATTTTTGTTGCAAGTGTCGCCATCTTTTGGTACAAACTTGAGTTATAAAATTTTTGAAAAAATTTAAATATTTAACAATTAAATTAATCGATGAATAATTGAATTTCATTAATTTTTGGTGAATTTTTTCCCATTGATATATAAATGAGCATGATTTATGTTTTGAAAAATGTATAATTTTGTTTTTTGAGTGTTTTTTAGTGTATTTTATTCGATTTTATTTTGCAATTTTTGATTATATTTTTGCTATTTTACTTTTTTTGAATATTTTTCAAGCGATTTCTAATTATTTTGAATTGTTCGAAGAGTGATTAAGATACGAATTGAAATCGATTGAAAATGAGTGAAAGTGAAGATGAACAACAAACAATTACATCGAAAGATTTGGATGAAAAATCTAAATCATCAAAACCAATTATTCAACGTACAACATTGACCCGCGAAGAAATGCAACGATTACGTGAACAAGCACGTTCAAGATCACAACAAATTCAAGCGACAACTACAGATGGACAGCCACAACCATTGCGACAACAATCACGGCCAACAATATTAGAACGAATGATGCCCAAAGATATTCCAATGTCAAGATTTCATTCAAGACAACGTCTTCGTATGGCAAATAAAGGTAAAGATTGTTTTTGAATTGAAAATCTTGAATGAAAACAAATGGCTATTTGTCAATGATAGATCAACCAAATGATAATAATGATTCGACAACAATAAATGATGGTTTCGATGTTAAATACTCATATCCACATGCATCACGTAATTTGATTAAAACAATTGAAATTGAATATCTCCCACCCGGTGGACGAGATCAAACAACGATTGTTAAAAGACCATTTTTTGAAATTGGTGAAGATACTAGTATTGAAGAACGTATGACAAAGATGCCGAAAATTGGTGAAAAAATTCGAGAAGAATATCAAACAGAGAAAAATTATTTGATTACCAGACGTAATCTTACTGAAGAAGGAATGTGGCTGGAAGAAGTGACCAGAAATATTGTCATAACCAAAATTCAAATAACTGAATTAGTCAGTAAGAAATTCATCAAAATGGATCGTGATGAAGCTAGAAAACTTATGGAACGTGAATTGGCCGAAAAAGAAGCACGTGAAGCTGAAGCAAGAGCTTTGCTTGCACCACCAATGGAAGCACCATATGTTGAATTGTTACAACAACGAGAAGCAGCTGCATCTGCTACGGGTCTTGAATTATTGCCAGAAGAACCATCCGCTATCGGGCGTGAGCCTAGTTCAGGATTACCAATACAAGCAAGTCGGGAGCCGATAGCTGGCGGAATATCCGGATTAGATGCAGCGACGGCAGGATTAGGACGTGAACCTTCAAGTAGAGAACCAAGTGCAACAACCGGATTAGAAAGAGAACCAACAGTCAGAGGTCCATCAGATTTGACTGGAGTTATTTCAGCTCAAGCTAGAGAACCATCTGAATTTGGACGTGAACCGACATATCGTGAACCAAGTGCTACAGCTGGCGGTGGTGTATTGGCGCCTGGAATAGAAGGAGCGACTGATACAACATCCAGAGAACAACATTATCCAAGTGATTTGGTTGGGCGATTAGATGCTCAAGGAAGAGAACCATCAGCATTTGGACGAGAGCCTACATCACGAGAACCGAGTGCAACATCAGGAGGTGGATTGATTGCACCAGGAATCGAACCAACAAGTCAAGGAACTGGATCAATAATGGATGGTGCATCACTTGTAGAACCAAGCGGAACCAAACGAGAATCAAGCATGTTTCCAGGTTGAATGATAATAATGAATTAATATTGAATATTACTAAATAATTATGAATTAAAACTCATTATGTAGTTCCAACAATTACTGCTCTTGAACCAGGATCTGAATTAGGCCGTGAACCATCGGCTAGAGAACCGAGCGGGCTTGGTGCTGACGTTTCTGTTCCAGGAATTGAATCTTCAGCAATTGGACGCGAACCATCATCTCGAGAACCAAGTGCTCTAGGAGCTGGTGTTTCAGCGCCTGGAATGGAGCCATCTGGATTAGGACGAGAACCATCTTCACGAGAACCTAGCGGATTAGCAGCCGGCATTTCTGCACCTGGAATGGAACCATCTGGATTAGGACGAGAACCATCATCAAGAGAGCCCAGTGGTTTGGCAGCCGGAATATCAGCACCTGGAATGGAGCCATCAGGATTGGGTCGTGAACCATCATCTCGAGAACCCAGTGCTCTTGGTGCTGGTGTTTCAGCACCTGGCATGGAACCGTCAGGATTAGGACGTGAACCATCATCACGAGAACCAAGTGGTTTAGCAGCCGGCATTTCAGCACCAGGAATGGAACCATCTGGATTAGGAAGAGAACCATCATCAAGAGAACCCAGTGGTTTAGCAGCCGGAATCTCAGCACCTGAAATTGAAGGAAAAGATAGAAGAATGGATATTGATATTGAAATAGACATTCTGAGAAAAAAAGAAACAGGTAAATCATTCATTTAGATCACCATTTTTTTTAACGCAAAACATTAGAATTAGGTCGTGAACCATCTGCTCGAGAACCCAGTGCTCTTGGTGCTGGCATATCTGCGCCTGGAATGGAACCATCTGGACTGGGTCGTGAACCATCTTCACGAGAACCAAGCGGATTAGCAGCCGGAATTTCAGCACCAGGGATGGAACCATCTGGGTTAGGACGTGAACCATCATCTAGAGAACCTAGCGCCCTAGGTGCTGGTGTTTCAGCGCCTGAAATGGAACCATCTGGATTAGGACGAGAACCTTCATCAAGAGAGCCCAGTGGTCTGGTAGCCGGCATTTCTGCACCTGGAATGGAGCCATCTGGATTAGGGAGAGAACCTTCGTCAAGAGAGCCTAGCGGATTAGCAGCTGGAATCTCAGCACCTGGAATGGAACCATCTGGGTTAGGACGTGAACCATCATCTAGAGAACCTAGCGCCTTAGGTGCTGGTGTTTCAGCACCTGGAATGGAACCATCAGGATTAGGAAGAGAGCCATCCACTCGAGAACCTAGTGCCCTTGGTGCTGGTATTTCAGCACCTGGAATAGAACCATCAGGATTGGGTCGTGAACCATCATCTAGAGAACCCAGTGGCTTGGCAGCCGGAATTTCAGCACCTGGAATTGAAACATCAGGATTAGGCCGCGAACCTACAACACAAGAATTCGGACAAGTTGAGTCTCCGACTCCTGGTCGTGAGGCATCGGCTGGAGTAGCAGGTAATATCATTGAATATGTTTTAATTGCAAAAAGTAATTTGATCAAATTTAGATATTCAGGTGGATATTCTGAGGGAAAAACGAAGTGGATTAGGAGAATTAGGTAAATTTTTGAGAAAAATTGGTGAGAAAATTACATAAGATATTTATAAAATTAGGTCGTGAGCCCTCAGAAAGAGAACCAAGCGGTTTGGCGGCTGGTATTTCTGCTCCGGGCATGGAGCCATCAGGATTAGGAAGAGAGCCAACATCTCGAGAAGTCGGTGAATCTGCTACTTCAGTTGGAGAAAAAGATCGAAGAATGGACATTGATATACAAATAGATATTCTGAGGAAAAAAGAATTAGGAGCGAGTGAAACAGGTAAAACAAGATAATTAAAAAGATTCGTAGCAGCATTAATAATTTCGTAAACAGGATTAGAAAGAGAACCCTCATCACGTGAGCCTAGCGGATTAGCAGCCGGAATCTCAGCACCTGGAATGGAACCATCAGGATTAGGACGTGAACCATCATCTAGGGAACCCAGTGGCCTGGCAGCCGGAATTTCAGCGCCTGAAATGGAGCCATCTGGATTAGGAAGAGAACCGTCATCACGAGAGCCCAGTGGCTTAGCAGCCGGCATTTCAGCACCTGGAATAGAGCCATCTGGAATTGGTCGTGAACCATCTTCACGAGAACCTAGTGCTCTAGGTGCTGGCGTTTCAGCACCTGGAATGGAGCCATCAGGATTGGGTCGTGAACCATCATCTCGAGAACCTAGCAGTTTAGCAGCCGGCATCTCTGCACCTGGCATGGAACCATCTGGATTAGGAAGAGAGCCTTCATCACGAGAACCTAGCGGATTAGAAGCTGGAATTTCAGCACCTGGAATAGAAAGAAAAGATCGAAGAATGGATATTGATATTGAAATCGATATACAAAGAAGGAAAGAATTAGGTAAATCAGGTAAAAATCGTTTTAAGACCTTCTAATTGTAAATGATTTTCAACAGGAATGGACACGGAATCACCTTCTCAACAAGGTTTTGTTCTCGAGCCTGGTTTGGCAAGAGAGCCAACAGCTCAAGAATTTGGACAAATCGTTCCTTCAATTCTTGGGCAAGAACCATCCACTCGAGAACCTAGCGCCCTTGGTGCTGGTGTTTCAGCACCAGGAATGGAGCCATCTGGATTAGGAAGAGAACCATCATCACGAGAACCAAGTGGCTTGGCAACCGGAGTTTCAGCACCAGGAATGGAACCATCAGGATTAGGGAGAGAGCCATCCACTCGAGAACCTAGTGCCCTTGGTGCTGGTGTTTCAGCACCTGGCATGGAACCATCAGGCTTGGGCAGAGAGCCTTCATCACGAGAACCTAGTTCACTTGGTGCTGGCATATCTGCACCCGGCATGGAGCCATCTGGAATTGGTCGTGAACCATCATCTCGAGAACCTAGCGCCCTTGGTGCTGGTGTTTCAGCACCTGGTGTAGAACCATCTGGAGTTGGTCGTGAACCGTCATCTCGAGAACCTAGCGGTTTAGCAGCCGGAATTTCAGCACCAGGCATGGAAGCGTCACGACGTGAAGATTCTGTAATCGCATCATCAACCGGAATCGAACCTTATACTGTTCGTGGCTCTAGTTTATTAGTTCCACCACAAGAAGGTGTCTATCCGCCCATACGACGTGAATTTGAACCCGAAATATTACCACGAGAACCGACTGATCGTTTTGTCGAACGTATTGGACAAGTAGCAAGTCAAGTAGCGGCCGAATATCGACAACCAGTTACCATAACATTTCGTCCAACAATCGTAATCATACAAAATTTTGTTTCATTACCATTGGATGCGCTTAAAACTCGTGAAACAGATGATGGTTGTCGTGAAAAAATTGTCAATGTTCAAAATCAAGAAGTATTCATCTATCCGAATGCTATAAATGTTACCAATTTGTCGGCAACATATTCACAAGATGTTCAATCAAATGAACCATTTATACATTTTGATAATCCATCCAAAACAAAAAATTAATTTTTTTTTAAATTTTGAAATAAAATATTAAAGTCTTGCACACTTGGTTTGTTTTCATTTTTTGATTGGTTGCCATTGGTTACTGTTGACGAGCATTTTAGCTGAAATTTTGGCTGAAATTTTCAATTTTAAAACATTTGATCAACATTTATTTTTAATCATTTAATCTTAATTCATTTTGCTGAAGAAACGATGAAATTAAATCTTCAATCATCCAGATTAGTACATCAAGGTTATGTTTGTTCAAGTGTATGGTTGAATAATGAATTGATCGTTACATGTGGTGATGATCGGAAATTATTATTTTGGTATATTCTTCAATCAAATGAACCGATTAAATCGCTGCAATTACCAGTCGGTATGATACCGACAGCTATGCATTATTATTCACAACATAGTTCAATCATTGCAAATCTCATGAATCATGCTGATAATTCGCTACAAATCACTCAGAAAATTGATTCATTATTATCATCATTATCATCATCATCAACATCAACATTAGCTCTGGGTACAACGAATGGTTCATTTGCATTGATACCAATCAATTGGAATGGACAAAAATTAGATCGTACAATCGATGCACACAAAGGTTCAATCATATCGATACGATGGTCAAATGATGCTGGTTCAACATTAGCAACGGCTGGTGAAGATGGACAAATAAAAATTTGGTCAAAAATAGGGCTGCTGCGTTCCACGATTCAAGTGTCCAGTTCACGTCCAATTTATTCATTATCATGGTCACCCGATAGTAATTCATTGGCATATTGTAATCATAAAAATTTGATTATAAAATCATTATCACCACAATCAAAACAATTAGAATGGATCGCACATGATAGTTTGATCATAGATTTAGATTGGTCGCAAATCAACGATCAAATCATAACAATCGCCGAAGATGGCCGAATAAAAATATGGAACGTAAATGGACAAATATTATTTGCAAGTGGTAAACATTCATCATCATCACTGACCTCATGTAAATGGTCAACAAATGGTGAATTATTCGTGATAACAACATTTAATTCATTGAAATTATATGATAAATATGGTTATTGTCTTGCAATTGAAAAATTATCAATGGACGGCCTCATATCGGCATCATGGTCACCTGATCTGCATCAAATTTGTTGTGTTTGTTCAAACGGTAGAGTTATATTTGCAACAATTATTGAGAGAATAATCGAATCAAATTATTGGCAAGCGATTAATTTATCAAAACGTACGATAAAAGTATTGAATACGATTAATGATTTTCAAGAATTGTTAGAATTTAATGAACAAATCCTCAAATATTCATTGAAATTTGATCATTTAATCATATTGACTCGACAACAATGTTTCATTTATGAAATCAATCACTTAACGACACCATATTATTTCGATATGAAATTAGATGATCTAAATGGTTTAATGATCAAACAATCGATAAAATTTTTTGCCATCATCAATCTATTGGTGATTAATCTTTATTCATATGATGGTAGATTTATTAAAACTATTCGTTTGAATAATATGCGACCAGAATCGTTGTTGGAAAATTATTTAAGGTAAGAATTTGATTTGATTCAATTCAATCCATTTATCTCCTCTCACAAACATTTAGTTTGAATGATCAGCTGCTAGTTTATCGTGATTCAATCAACACAAAGATCATTAATTTTATTGATTTAGATAATAATCAATCAAAAACAATGACCAATGTGTATAAAAAAACAGCGCCAGCAATAAATGAATCATCATCATCATCGCTATTACCATCATCATCAATAGCATTGATAAATGATCGTTATGAACATTTATTAAGTGTAATCAATATAAAATTAAATTATAATTTAAAAAATGAAAATTTCTGTGCAATATTAGATCAAAATAATGATCTTTACTTGTTAAAATTGAATAAATTAAATCAAACAATTAATTTATTCAAACTTTCATCAATGATCATGGATATTTGTTGGCATAATAATTATAACCTGTTATCATCGCTAAATATTTCGAATAATAATAATTTAAATATTATTGTTTGGCTTTATCCAATGGTCGTATTTTTGGATTCAGATTTATTACAAGATTGTCTCGTTCAAATACAAAATCAAGAATTATCATCAAAAAATGTCAACAATAATAGTAATAATCATATAATTGAATTCAACAATAATCATTTAATTATTGAACGAAGTGATTATCTGAGATTATATCAAAATATTAATCCATTTATAATATTGCTACACAAGTATTTCAATTCGAATAATGATAATCAATTGAATAATATAATACGTATTTGTAATTATTTAGACAAGTCAATTATTGATCAGAATAATAATAATCATCATCAAACAAGTCGACAAAATAATGATGAACAATTGTTGAAATCATTATGGGCGCTGTTGGCCATATTTAGCTTGGAACAAAAACAATTTGAATTAGCTAAATGTGCATATTCGGCTATCAATAAATTTGATAAAGTTCTGTATTTGAATCAATTGAAAAATATTAAATCATCAGACCTGATAATGATTGAATCAGAATTATTGTTGAAAAATTTTCAATTAGCTGAACATTTATTCATACAAAAACATTATTATTTACGTTTAATTTATTTACATTTACAATTACAAAATTGGTTACATGCATATGAATTGGCGAGAAAATTTAATTCAAAATTTGAACCACTCATTATCGACAATGTGAATGAAGGTAATCCTGTGAAAATTGACTTGATACACATTGTATTATCTTGTTGGCAGAAAAAATCCAATTTTCAACAATCGTCCAAGCAACAGCGCGAAAAATTTAAACAATTGGAATTGGAATTAAATGAAATCGACCCTATCATTGATTGGAATTTAATCGAAAAAAAATTGAAACAAAATTCAGTACTTTATACACAAAGTAATTGATTCAATTTGAATAAGATATCGGTTGATTTAAAATTGAATAAAAATTTGATTTTTAAAATTAAAATTTGAATTTTGCGCATGGCAACTAGAGCTCTCCGAAATGTAGTGTCGTTTATGAATGAATCAATCAGATGATTTTTTTGAAATTTAGGGCCTTTTAAATTTGATTCAATTTGTAAAATGAATTATTTAATCAAAACAAGATTATCATCAAGGAAACTTGTGAATTTGAATTTCAAGAATTATTTATTCACCAAATCCACTAAGAAACGCCTAACGCCAAACGAAATACATTGCATTAATGTGGTAAAGTAAACATATGATTGACTATTAGTTTTCTCTCGAAAATCAATTTAATAATTAATTCCTCTTGGTTATATCTCCACATTGATCATAGAAAATTTGATTATGAAAATTTCATAGCAACATTATTCATTGATAATGATAAATTACGTCGTACAGCATTCACATTGCGTGCATTGAATGTTGAATTGGCACAAATTCGTGATACCACACGTACCGATGATCTCGCTCAGATACGATTTCAATTTTGGCAAGATATTATCGATGAAATTTATTCAATACAATCGAATAATGGTCGCAGCCAACAATCAATCAATGAAAAATTGATTAAATATAAAAATTTTCCATTAGCATCGGAATTAATAAACGTATGTAAATTTAAACATTTGCTCATTTAAATATCAATATTAATTATAATTTATTCATTTGTAGGTATTATTAATCGAAAATGAAAAATTGTCCAAACATTGGCTGACAAAATTAATCAAAATCAGACGTGATCCAAAATATTTAAATAATTTTCCATTTCAAACAATAAATGAACTGGAAAAATATTGTGAATCAACAAATGTTTCCTTGTATTATTTATTAAATGAAAAAGCAATACAATTAATGTCAAATGGTAATGATGATAATGAACGAACAATGAATGTAAATTATCATTTGAAATTGGATCATATTGCAAACCACTTGGGTGTAGCACAAGGTTTAACTAATATCATACGTGGTACAATTCATAATGCAAAACAAAATCGTTGTTATATGCCAAACGATGTGTTGATTAAATCCAAATGTACACATGAAGCATTTTTACAATTTCAACAAGATAATGATAATCTATGTGAAGCAATATATTTGGTGGCAATCGATGCTAATAATCACATCGAACAATGTAAAAAATTATTATTTAATCAATCGTCAACAACAACAACATCATCAACATCGAAAGATGTAAAAATTACCAAATCACATCGCCTGCTATATTTACCATTTTATACGATACAAACATATTTAAATGATTTGCAATCATATCAATTCAATGTATTTAATCCTAAATTGTATCAAAATAAACGACGTCATTTACTACCGATGAGGCTATGGTGGAAATGTAAATTTTTATAAAAAAAAATTAGCAAAAATGAATGATTTGAAAATAAATAAAATTATGTAATAATCTATGTAGAAATACATTTATTCAATAATGATTCATTTTTGAAAAACTAAATGATGTCTATGTCTATGTGTATTTTGATCATACCAAACACATTGAACAACAACAACAAATCACATATTTCTCTTTTATTTCGTATTTATTGATGCTTTTGGCTGTTTGTTGATGTTGATGCTGGTGTTTTTCATTTTCAATTGACAGGTGTCTGTCTGCGTGTATGTTCTTGCTATTCGACGATGTTTTTGTTTTCAAAAATTTCAATTTTATTCAATCGTTTCAAATTGAACTTGTTCTCTTTTTAACTTTACTTAAAAACAAAACAAACGAAACAAAAAATTGACCGAAAAGTTCATATCATTGACTTGATGATACTCAAATCAATCCATCAATAATTCAAGACAAAATTTCAAAATAAATTGTGATCATATTTTTGTAAATATTTATTGGTTATATGTTGTAATATTCAAATATAATTATTTAATTGTTTTCATTGATTTGTTGTTTCAAATCATTTTATTTTTTGGTTGTTGATTATAATTATTATTTATGAATTGATTGAGGAATTGAAGCATTACATAGTTTATAAGGTTTGTGGTTTTATAAAGCCATTCAATGATTGAATATGACAATAATCAAATTTTTTTTCAAAAATTTTCTTTTACAGGTTACTTGGCAAAAAATAAGATTATCGTCAAAAATCACCGATTATAATATCAATAATATTAACAAAATTGATAAAATGAGCTTTATGTCGATGAATTTATTAGTAAAACAATAACCATGATTACAACGAATTTGGTTGCTATGATTTTTTTATAGAAAAAATATTATCATATTTATAAACATTTATCGATTATGATCATATAATAATAATTATTATTATTATCATAAATAATAATGTTGATGTTGATGTTATCTTTGATTAAAACAATGTTAATGTTAACGTTGTTGTTGTTGATGATGATGATGATCAATCATTTCGCTACTACAAACAATGTTGTTTTCAATAATAATCATAAACATAATCGTAAAAAGATCATATGCATAAGAACAACAGATCAGCATTTTTGAAATTTGAATATTATTTTTATTTAATTGATTGTGATTTATTAATTGAATTTTTTTTTATGATTAATCGATTGAAATAATCGATTATCGAATCAATTCAAAAAAAATGTCACAAACGAAAAATGATTTGATGATTGATGGTGATCAACAATCATTATTGACAACAACATCAACAATCAAAACTAGTCATAATCGTAATCATAAATCGAACAATAATAAACATCAACCTGTTAATCATGGCAATAATGATGCTAATAATAATAATACAAAAACTAGTCGATCTCAACCAACGAAACCCAGTTCATTTTCACGAAAAATTTTTGGTATGTTTAGTTTTCGGCGAAAAAGATCGCTGAAAAAGAGTGTTAATGATTCACGTGGACAAAGATTATATAGTTCAACGCGTTCATATTCAAGGAAAAATAAAATCATCAATGATAATCCTATGATCGAAACAACACCGAATAATGATGATGATACGGCAACAATAACAACATCGAAATCAAATATCGGTACTGATGATGAGAAAAAAGGTTTTATCGAATATATTAAGAGAAAATTTAGTTTTTTATATAAATCCAAGAAAAGTAATGACCACAAATCTCAGATAAATAAAAATAATCGTACATCTTCTGATTCAATTTTCAAACAAACATCGAAACATTCAGATCAAAATCATGGCCGGAAAAAGAATCGAAATTCAATCGAAAATCTATCACAATTGTCCATATCAACTCGGTATTCCGGTTCAATATCAAAAAACATGAATGATTTAAATCCCAAGTCATCGGTCTCAAAACAAAAATTACATAAATATAATTCAAATGGTAAAATATTGACAAATAGTTTGAAGAAAACATCCACGAATCATAACATAAAATCAAAAGAATTGTTCAATATTCATGATATTGATGGCAGTAATGCTTGTATGGATAGTAATTTGAGTAATTTAGATGATTTTAAATCTATTGGAATCAAAAATAATCATAAAAGTAATGATAATTTATTGAATGGTAATGGTTTGAAAAATCATTTAACAAAATATTCACCAAACAACAACAACAATGATTCGATACCCGGTATCATCGGTATATTGAATCATGGTAATTCATGTTATATGAATTCAATAATACAATGTTTATCAAATACTGTTCCATTTGCTGAATATTTTTGTATGAATTATTATTTAAATGATATCGATAATAATAGTCAATCGCCATCGTCATCATTACATAAAAAACGAAATGAAATTATTGAAAATTTAGCCATTTTAATTAAAAGTTTATGGACAAACAAATATACATATGATATATCGATTAGATTTAAACAAAAATGTGGAAAATCAAATCAACGATATCAAAGTGATGAACAAAATGATGCACATGAATTTTTGCTATGGTTATTCGATTTATGTCATGAAGAGCTATCATTTAATGAAAAATCATCAATCCAATTATCATCATCATCATTGTATTCTAGTCATAATTCTGATTTTATCACCGTACAAACGAATCATACAATGAGTATTATATCAAATTTATTTGAAACACAAGTACTTTCAACAATTGAATGTGTGAAATGTGGAAAATATTCCAAAACATTTGATATGCATAGATCAATACCATTATCAATTATTATACGATTTACGTTGTACATTAATGTTAAATATTTGAATGGAAAAATGGTAAAATTCGGTATTTCGATTGAAGCAACATCAAATTTACGTAATTTAAGAGATAGAATCGGTTCGATGATTGAAATACCTGTTCAACGTTTGCTATTGTTACAAGATCCATCCATAGATGATAATTTAATTGAATTTGATAATGATAATCGTATGTGCCAGGAAATTTTCGAAGATTTAGAAATGATTTATGCATTAGAAACGGAGTATTTGCAAAATAATAATCTGGAACTAGGATTAGTTTGGATTAATCGTGATGAAAATCATCAAATATTCGGTCCATTATTCACCAGTGTTGTTTCACGCATTATTAATTACGAAGATTTATTAGAAGTAATTTTTTCAAACATGTCAGAATATCTTATTATTAATGATGATAATATTTCTTTGAAAAATTTATTAAATTTTTTAACAATCCGATTGCGTATTGTAAATAATAAATCAAGCACTGACAATGCCGATGATTTTAATGATGATGATGATGATTATCTACAATCGAATGTTGATCATCCATTTTTAGTGACAAAAATTGATGAAATATTATCGGCGAATGAAAAGAATTATTTCGGATCAAATTATCTCAAATTAATCATTGAATGGGACTATGAATCTATACAAAAATTTCATAGAAACGCCAATTATCTAAGATATTTTGAAGATGAATCAGTTTCAAGAGCGCTCGAACATTCAAAAATCAATAGCCATACAACACTGGAAGAATGTCTGGATTTATATTTTCGTGATGAAAATGTAATATTATTATTTTAAGTTATTAATTTTATTCATAGAAATTATTATAATTTCCAATTATTTCAGTTAACAAGCAGTGAAAATTCATGGAATTGTTCAAATTGTAAATCAAAATCGTGCAGACATCAATTAAATATATGGAGTCTTCCTGATATATTAATTATACATTTGAAACGTTTCGGTTATACGAATAGAATGAATAAATTCAAAGTTGATACAATGGTCACATATCCTGAAAATGGTCTAGGTAATTGTTGATTGATGAATTTAATTAATTAACAAGTTTAATTAATTAATTAATTAATTATCATTTTATTTTCTTCTCCAAAAGATTTATTAAAATATGTACAGAAAAAATTTAGCCAAAATGGTTTTGATGAAAATGGAAAAATGAATAATCAACATACGAGGCAACCATCAAATGATTGTTCATCATCTTTGAATAAATTAACATATAAATGTAATGGCAATGATTGTCGGAATGAAACAACATATAATTTATTTGCTGTCACTTGTCATGAAGGTAATATGCAATCAGGTCATTATAAAGGTTAGTTTTCCGTTTGGGATTGAATGAGTAATGATCTGAAATATTCTCTTCATTATGTAGCTTATTGTAAAAATTTCATCAATAATCAATGGTATTTGTTTGATGATACAAAGGTAAAGCTGGAAAAATTTCAAATGAAAAAAGATGCATATATATTATTCTATCAAAAATCATCAATTCAATCATGTTATCAATTGAAACAAACACATTGGTTATATAATATGCCACCATTTGAAAATCTTCATTATCATCACAGTAACAGTAATCAAACATCATCACCATTATCATATTCAAATAAATCTGGAACATTTCCGAATCGTAAATCAAAATCGTTTTATAACAATAATAATAATAATAATGATACGAATATATTTTTACAAAATGATTTTAATCAACCGAATGGCTATCATACATCTCATTTCAATAATAATAGTAGACAAAATTCAAAAAAATCCAAGACAGAAATGAACGATAATTATAATAATAATCATAATTATATTAACAATGATTATCATAATGAATTGAATAATAATAATAATAATTCCTCTGTTGATCATTATCATAATCAAAATAAACAACAGCTGAGCAATCTACATTATAATACATCTCGAAGAAGAAATAATAATAAATTTAAATATCAATACTAGTCGTTGGTGATGATCGAAGATAGATGTTTTATATAATTGAAACTTTATGCCTTATACATTTTTGTTTATACACAATCGGCCATCTGTAATGATTAATTTTTCAAGATAAGCTCAGAATTTATTCGAAATTTTACCAGAACCTTTTATTTTTTTATAAAATTTTATATTTTTGCAGCTATTTTTTAAATAAATATTGTTGTAATATTCAAAAATTCAAATTTTGAATTTCGCGGTTCAAAAAAAAAAAAAAAAAATTAAAAAAAAACAAAATTCGATTGTATCGATATATTTTCATAGATGCACATGTGATTAAAATTCATTTTTCTTAAAAAAATTAAAAATTGATTCATTCATTCAATTTTAAATTGTAATTTGAAAATGAAACTTTTATCAGCACAAACAGTTCGTTATTTAAATTTTTACAGGTATTTTAGTCTTTAATTTCAATTATTCATATTTAAAATTTTCTTTTTTTTGCAGAACAATCAATGTTTGTCGAACATTATCATCGACAGCATCAGCTGTACAAGCTGATGCACAACAGCCACCATTATTATCACCAAACGAAACAAGTCCAAAAATCAAAGCTATCGTCGATGAAATTGGTAAATTAACATTGCTAGAAGTTGCTGAATTGAATGTTGCGCTCAAAGAAACGTTAAAAATTCCAGATGCACCAATGATGTCATTTGCTGCTGGTGCAATGATGGCCGGAGCTGCTGGTGATAAAGCGGCAAAATCTGATGAAGATTCTGATGCATCATCCAAAACAGTGCAAACTTCATTTACATTAAAAATAACTAAATTTGATGAAGGTAAAAAGGTTGCATTGATCAAAGAGGTAAAGAATGTTGTTGAAGGTCTCAATTTGGTGCAGGTAATTACACGATTATTTTAATTTTTGACCTCGATTAATCAACACGATTTTTCTCCCGTGATATTCAGGCAAAAAAATTTGTCGAATCAGTGCCACAAGTTGTCAAGAATAATCTATCGAAAGAAGAAGCAGAAAAATTGAAAGCAAAATTAGAGGCTGTCGGTGCTTCATGTTCAATTGATTAAGGTCGTGAATTCGGTCATAAATTAGAAACTACATTAATCGATTACATGAATTTTAGTTTAATCTTACAAAAACTTGTAAAAATCATTATAATAAATGAATGAATTTTGATAATTTTAATTAAAAAAAATTATAAAAATTGAATTTTAATTTAATTTTTTGATGAAAAATTCCGAGTCGTCGTTTATGAACGGTGATTCGTGAGAATCACATGACATGAAAATCATGTTTTATTTTGAAATTTTGATTAATTTTGATTTTGATTGAAATTATCCACGGAAAATGATGTAAGTTTTCTTATTTGTATTTGAATATTCATGGATCAATTAATTGATAATGTTTTCATTATGACTCTAAAGCAATCCAAACGATGTGTTACGACAAAGACAATTTGTATCGACGGCGATCAATGCACCATTTTGGGCTGGTGTCAATTTTTTATGCTTTTTTCTATTTTATTTGGAATTGTAAGCTAAAAACCGTTGTTCAAAAATTATTTCATGTTAAAATATTTGTATTATTTTGTTTACAGTAAATTAGGTAACCTTTCTACGATATCATCGCTAAGAATAATTGAAAATGTTCTCAAGATTTTGGGCAAGTTTCATATCAAATCCTTTGACAATATGAATCTAATGTTTGTTTTCTTGCAGAAATTTTTTTCATGTTTCTATTTTTGATCAATTTCCTATACAATTCTTATATATTCATTTGGTTTAAAAGATTTTTGCAACCAATTCAGCTGACATCTGAAGAATTTCGTTTATTTGGTATTGATGAAAATGAAAATGGTTTCAAATTAAAAGATTTAGATTCAAAAGAATCTAATGTAAATGATTCTAAAGACATCACTGATAATAAATCGAAAATTCCATCGATATCAAAATTTGAAATTAGTAATTATGATAATTATTCAAATGATCTCTCCAATTATGGTAATTCATCATTAGATTTATCGGCATCATTATCATTACGTTTCAATGATAGTAATTCAATGTATAATGAAAGTTTGTTACCCACCCGAACACCGTGGCCATCACCATCTCAAAATCAATACAATGTCAATGAATCATTTACCAGGAGATTATCACCGGGAAGCTGTTCATTCAAAAATAATTCAATGTTCAGAAGAAAACAATCAGATCAATCTGTGTTACGATATCGTCGTGATCGATCATTCATCAATAATTCTTTCAATAAAAGTTTATCGCCAAACAATTCGGGCATCTTATCAACAAAAGATTTAGAACATTATTTAGATGATTATGATCATCGTCAAGATGAATTAGAAGAATTGTATCAAGCACAAAAGCGTTATGGTGCTAATAATCCGGATTCGTTCAATCAATCATTATCTTCATCTTTTTCATCGAGTATTGGAGCTAATCAAGTTATGACCTCACCGATTCGGCATCATGTATCGTTTTCTGATGATCCCAATTTTTGGCATCAACAGCAACAACAGCAGCAGCAGCATCGATTATCACCAGTGATAACACGATCACTAACGCCACCATCAACAACATATAAACCAGCAATCATTTTACATTCAGCTAAAAATGGTGATAGTTTAGAAAAATCTGAATCATTTAATGCAAGCACACGCTTAGTGGAAAAAATATTGACAAAATTAAATGTTGATGATGTTCGATTAAATCAAATGGTTGAAAATATACGTAAATGGATATCACAAACAATATTAGTTCGACTATGTAATGAAATTGATTCAATTAATAAATCGATACTTGAAAAAGGTTACATTGATTCGATGATTGGTGAAACATCGCTAAAACAACTAAGACAATTGATTGAAAATCGTCGTAAAGAATTTCCTACACTGGAACAAGTATATCCATTTTTAGATGTTACAAATATTCGAGATAATATTGAAAATACAATATTACTTCAAGAATATCTGGTTAAACGTATCAAAGATTTAGCCAAAGGTGGCTGTATGATTGAATATGTTTGGGATAATGGTGGTAATTATAATTATCATCAATGGAAACCGGAACAAATGTTGACCGATGCTGAATTAGTGCTGCATTTATTTTGTACATATATGGATTCACGTTTATTATTCGATCCAGCATTACCGGAAGGAAAACCATTTTCAAGTCAACATTTTCGAATGATTGGACAACATTCATCATCGGCAACAAATACAACAGCTGTGTCTAGCAGTAGTGGTGGTGTAGCTACGACTACAATTTCATCATCATCACCATCGAGATCAATGTTTAATAAATCAGATACATATATTCAACAAGAAACCATTTATCCACCACACTATTCATTGGTATTGAAAGGTGAAAATTTCGCTATACCACCTGGTCGTAATAATTTATTTTATACATTATTAATATTTATTCATCATATAAAAATTAAAAATTTTGGTTTATTAGGGTAATTTATATTTTCTACTTATTTATTTATTTATTATTTAAGATTTTCAAAATAATTTCAATCATTTTTCCCTTCTTTTCTTTTCAGACGAATAAATCTTGGTCCATCTGGATTGAATATTGCATGGGTAATCGAATGAAAACACTGAGAAAAATTTCATTCAATCAAAATCAATCGATTCAACCTTCCAATTTTCATTAATTTCTTTTTTTGATTTTGATTGAAATTAATCCACTCATTTTTCTTATGATTATTTTGATATCTTTGAAGAATTTCCTTATTAATCAATTGTAATTGCTTGAATCATTAATAAATAACGAATTTTTGGCCTAAATTTAATTCTCAAAGATAGAAAACATGATCATTGATTAATCATGTTGATAACACGAATATTAATGTTTCCGAATATTTTTAGCCAATGATTCCCATCACAAATACATAATCGAAACGATTTTAAAACAAATAGCCATTATCATTGATTCATCGATTCATAGGTTAGTTGTTGTCGTTGATGTTCATTATCATTATTATTGTTATTGTTATTATTCGATTCCCGAATAATAACAATACATTATTAACAATATTATCATTATCAACACATCACCCGAATCATTTTTTGTAAATATTTTCCATTTCTCTCTCACTCTTTGTCGGTCGTATTCACCTACTCATTCGGATATTATTTTAAAGAAATATGAATTATAAAATAATCATTAACAAGAGAACGGGAATACTAAGAAATGTATGTATGAATAATATTTGACCTAGAAATAATGATGAAGAACAATACATTTAATGGTTGTACGCATATATCAAACAAACGAACAAACAAACAAACATTATCCAATAATCAACAATTTTATTTTATTTTGTTTTGTTCTTCATTATTTTTTTAAAAAAATAATGAAATAAAACAACAAGGAACAAGGTTATCACTTTATCATTGGCATAGCAAAGCACATTAACAACAGACCTAAACCGACAAAGCATCCAATGATTCAATGATAATGATAACGATGATGATATGAATCGAATTGAATAATAATCATGTGATTTTATCTCATTATTTTGTTGTTCGTTCGAAGAAAATGTTGTTCATTGCTTTTGATTTCAAGAAATAAAAGGATTAAATACATTTAGATGAATGAATGAATGATATGGGGATATGGAATTTGAAAATTTTGTAAAAATAAACAAAACGAAAACTATTTGGTTTTAAATGTTTGAACTGATTCAAGTTTAATTATGATTCAAGTTTAATTTTGATTATACATGGAAAAATATTTATGGAAACATATTTATGGAAACATCATTACAATCATTATTATTTGAGAAAGCATGTTTGATTAATGATTTTTCAAATTCAAATTATTAATCGTTTGAAATATTCAAGTCGATATCACTGTGATTTGGCTTTGCATCTGCGTATGCATTTGTATTTGTGTGTTTTTGTATGTTTAAATGTTTATATGTCAATGCTTTCAAGTTTTTTTGAATAGGGCAAAATTCATTAATTTTGGATTTAATAATAATAATAATTTCGGATTAATTCGCCGAAAAATTTATTTTTTTTGAAAAAAATAATTAAAATTAATTACAAAATATTTATATATGAATGTCCATATTTTTGCTAAAAATTCGTGATTCAACAAAACGAACTGAAAAATGATGATGAAAGAATTCATGATCATCAAATGAATGAATGAATGATGATTTTCAATTCAAAAAAATGAGTTAAATACATGAATGAATGAATGATCATTATGATGAAATTCATGGTCGATCATTATCATCATTTGAAGCCTAATGCAAAACAGTGCATCACACCATGCATGTAACAATCGAACATCATGAATGAGCTGAATTATAATCGGCTAAAG
Source organism: Psoroptes ovis (assembly GCA_002943765.1). Lineage (NCBI taxonomy): Eukaryota > Metazoa > Arthropoda > Arachnida > Sarcoptiformes > Psoroptidae > Psoroptes > Psoroptes ovis. The sequence goes on along the minus strand of PQWQ01000043.1, from coordinate 41,544 downwards.
ATGGTCTTTTTTTTCGAATATCTTCAATTCATCAATTCAATGGCTTGAATAACCATGGGTTTATGGTTTAAAATTAACCGAAGATCGAGATTATCCGAATTTTCTCGGAGAAAATTCCACCGAAAACAACAAAGCAACAATAAATGATCAATGAGTTCCGATCAAATTTTTCGAAATAGGTCAAAGTGAAAATGATGATAATGGAACCAAATTGTTTCACCTATTGTTGTTCTTGAACAAATCATCACCTGAATTCGAATCAGAATTGAAAATTTCCGATTTTTAATCATCAAAATCAGGTGATTCGAATGAAGATACCATTGGCTACATGCAATCAATCGATTCAATGATTGATGATTGATTCAAGATAAGAATGATTGATGATCTGAAAAGAAATTTGGCCGATTTGACATTGAAATCTTTTGAAAAGTTAATTATTATCGCCATCATCATTAATATTATTATCATCATGGATTGAGATAATACAACAACTTGGAATTAGGTTAATCCTATTTTTCTCTGTTCGTTGATTAAATCGGAATCACCACGAAAGGTATGTTGATGTTGATGATGCTTTTACTCATTATTTTTCAATGATTTTTCATTATACAATTATATCTTGGCGATTGATATTTATTAACATTTGATATTTGCATATTTGTATATTTGTACATTTCCAAATATGAATACATACATGGAAATGTGTTTGAATTCAGTCTGAATTCTCATTTTCAATCAATGAATGAGTTTTCATTAAAGTAAAATGCTAATCAACTGAACTATTTCTCTGATTTGGTCAATGATCAAATCGATTAAGATCATCCAAATGTCTATCATTTTTAGTTGATTAGATTTTGAATTCATGAGAAATAGGAAAAGAAATTGATTCTATCTATGTTATATGCATTAACTATATTAGGTTGTCCGGAAAGTTTTGGCCGATTTTCATGAGCAACTCTATAGTGATTAAGCCGAATGAACTTTTCCGGACAACCTATTATTTTTCACACATTAATCTCTACGTAAATAGACAAATCAACAAATAATGATTTGATCTAAATCCATTTATCCATTTATCAATGATAATAATGATGATAATTGTCATCATTAAACTTTAAGAAAGATTCTAAAATTAGAATTCGTAGCTTTTCGATGAGACTTTCTTTGGAAAATTTCAAAGAAATTCTCAAAGAAACACTAAGCATCAATCAATGACAATAAACATACCGATCAATCAATCAAATCAACCTTGAAATGTCATTATTATTATGGCGAAGAATTCAATGATCATTGAATAATCATTGATAAAATGATTGGTAAACAAACAATAACAATGAATGAATAATTATAATTAGAATTATAATCATTGAATGAAATAACTTGTCATTATCATCATTATTATTATGATTGATCAGGTGTGTGTGTGCGTATGTCTGTTGGCTTCTAAAACAGTATGGCTCCGAAAGCTCCACTAGTCGCCTTATTATTCATGTTCATACATTTCAAAGAAATGAATAAATGACAAGTTTAAAATTTATTAGGCAAAATCTTCCAGATCATTTTCGAGCCTGTCCAACCTCTTCAAGCAGCTCTCAAAATCTGCAAATCTACTCATGTCATTAATTTGCAATTGATCAGATGGTACAGATCAATCATTGTACCAAGGATCAATCATTTGATCAATTGGTCCAAAGATTGACTTGAAATTTGAAATAAAAGGATTGAATTAATAGTTTTATCATCTGATCAATGTATTTTTTTTGAAGAAATCATGTCTAAATTTTTCTAATTATTTCAATTTTCAAAAATATAATTATTTTGTATCAATTTATTTTTGGTAATTTTTTCCATAATATTTATTTGTTTGAATTATTTCTAAAATAATGATTATTGTTATTTATATAATTAAACTGAAGATATTTGAAGTAGAAAAGACGAAAAAAAATTTAAAAAATTGAACTTGATCGAAAAGTAATCCACGATTTGGCCATTGAATTTCAATGTAAAAACCAACAAAAACTTTTCGAACTTGCTCAAAAATATACTTCAACTTAAGTTTTCAAATTTTGAAATAACATAACTGAATTAAAACGATTATAAACGAATGAATGAACGATGCTAAAAATGGGAAGCAAAAATAAAAATATTTTCACTGTGTATTAATCGATAACTATTAATAATAAAGCAACGAAACTGCAAACAGCCAAATTAATCAATTTCGATTAATCAATTTTTTCGATTTCGATTTATTTTGATCGAAAATGCTTCAATTGAACAGTAATAGGCAGCAACAACCAGAAACAGCAGCCAACCAAAAATATTCGATTGTAAGTCGATATTAAACATAATGATTACTTATTTCACCATTTACTACTGTATTCAAGCTTTTCACTTTTATTTTTAAATTTTTGTACGAAAGATGATGATTGTATGTAATTACAATGTACATTAGGGAAAAATTTCGAAACAATTCGGACAATTTGATCATTTTAAAAATCGATTATTTAAAGCAAGCAACAGACTAAATCCAAGATAAATATTGATTAAAATCGTAGAAAAATCAATAATAATTAATCGAATAAAATCGAATAGGAAAGCTTTTGGTAAATCTTAAAAATACATGCAATGATAATATAGTGCAATGTACATATGAAATTTTTGAATAAATGAATGAATGAGTGAACAGGAAAAAAATTGAATGAATGGATCGTTACATATTTGATTAAATATGATTCGTATTATTTATTATGACTGTCGTAATCATTATATTTCCTCCTTAAACAAATTTTAAATCGAATCGATTGTTTCAAATGTTCGAATCATTCCAATGCATGGATGATGCATAAATGTGATGATGATGGTGCATTTGTCGTTCAGTTTCAATATTGACAAATAATTGAATAATTGAATCAAATAATTTTGAAGCCCATACGCTTGATATTTAATATTTTGACTTGAAATTATTCAAAATTTTAAAAATTATTATAAATTATCGACTTAAGGTGGTTACGTAATTGAAATTTTAGAAATTTCTTCAAATTTTAAATTAAAAAAAAATTGTAATCAAATCGATCCGAATTCAAATTCATTAAATCCTCATTAAATGCATGATATAAATACTCAATGAATGCATGCATTTACATTAATTTTTCAAATGTTTATTTCAAATGAATACACTAGAAAATTTGTAAAATTTTCAGTGTTTTCATTTATTTCAGCTGATTATTATTATTTTTGATTAATGAACCAATAATAAACAAATGAAAAATCAATTTAAATTCATTCAAATCAATTTCAATTTCAAATTGATTCATTCATTCATTTTTTCTCATTGATTTTGCTTTGAATTAGAAAGAAAACAAAAATTTTTTAAAACAAAATAATCTATAACCTTAGCCTCATTTTTGCAAACAAAAAAAAAATTTCTTCAACTGGACTATGGTATATACTGTGGACTTGTTAATACCACTGAAATATATATCAATGATATTCGTTTATGTAGTCTCATTTTCTCTCATCATTTTTGAAATATCACAAAAACATAAACTTGACAAGTCTTTGCTTAAATTAATCATTAACAATTCTTCAATGAGTGTGTTTGTTTTCAATGTACACACTTATGAATGTAATGACAAATGGATGTACTAATATTTCATTTCATTTCATTTATTTTTGCCTGAAGAAAAATAAGAAAAATGTAAAATTTCAAGTATATTACATGTATTTGATTTGAAAGGAAAATGCTTGATTCATCATTTAAAAAAAATGATGAAATTATGAAATTTTCATATTTTTCTATTTGATTGTCCGAAAAATTCTTGCTGATTTTCTCATCATTCCCTATGATATAATCGATGAATACTTTTCGGACAGTCGTTTTATTTTTCATAATTGAATCAACAATTGAATTCATATAACATTCATTCATTCATTCATTATCATATTATATCATCATACATTTGCTCGTTATTCAACTAAAGATTTCAATTAACCTTTGACAATTATAAATGAATTATTATTGTTTTCAATTGTTTTTTAATTATTGTTATTTTCATTATTATCATTCAAAAACAATTGAAAATAACAAGGAAGAATATTGTTTGTAGTTTGTTTGTACTTATTCGACGACAAACAAACAAATTTTAGACAATGGTAATGGCAATAATGCTTGAATAACAGCAATAAATGAATTATAATTGTTTGTAATATTAAATAAATGATTGAATGAATGGATTAAAGTTGAATAAATGATGATAATCATTATTATAATAATAATAATTAAACAAGGTTAAAATGTGAATTTGATGGAATAAATCTTAATCTGAAAATGAAAAAATAAGACAAGATTAATGTCACATATACACAAATGTATGATGGACATTGATTCATTTATTTATTCATTCAAGTTGAATTGCCATTAGTCAAGTGCGATTCAGATATTTCAATCTTTACATCTTAATTTTGTCTTTGAAAACTTTGAAAATTTTAAAGATTTTCTTGAATTTATTTAACAAACATTGTCTTGGAGAATCCTTTTATTTATTTTTCAATGATTGATCCAACGATGATGATTAATTATCTCATCAAATAATCAATAATTGATTAATCATCGATCATTGATCATCAATGATTCAAATGATCAATGATCAATCAATTATTGATCAATCATCAATCAATCAATCATTGATCAAATACTAAAAGAAAACAATAGAAATGAGGAAAAATTGATTATTATTTCTTCGAATTTTCAATTGTTTATTTATTCACATTCAATGATTATTGTCAATTATTATCATTGAAAATAGTTTCAATCAATGATGATCAATGGCTTTTGAATTGTTGTATTGAAATGAATAACTTGGCCAAATAATAATTACACGAAAATGCTTTTACAAGTATTCAAAGGTTCAGATTCAAATGTAAATAACAGGGTGATTAAAATGAGAAAACAATGAGAATTGTGATTGAAATCAATTGATTTGTATTGAATTTTGAATTGAATCGATCGTTTGATTGATTGATTAATAGATTCATTCATTGTGACTATTCATTGATAGATTTCCCAATTTTTTTTCTCCTTTAGAAATAAGATCTTATCTTTTATAAAAAATTACAAATCACGATATAAAACAAATAAAACACAAAACAAAAATTTTTAATTATGATTCTAAAATTTAAGGCGAAACGGAACTTAAATATTGAATTAAATTCAATTAAACAAATTAAAATAAAATTCCATTTACACTTTCAAAATTTCATGAACCAATTGTCTTCCGAAATATCCCTTCCACCACCGCCATCACCAATTGAATCAATGACTTTTTTTGATCAGGCGACTGTCATTAGTATTGTTTTGTATTTTTCCCATTTTCTTCCCGAATCATCATCAAACAAACAACATTCAAACAATGGTGATTGACGCCTTTCCGGTTCGTTTATTGATCCATTCAATTCAATCCATCGTATTTCGATTATTCAAAAATTTCGATTCAAAAAAAAATTCATTCAAATTGTATCGAAGCCAAACAAACAAGCAAATGAATCAAATGTGGTCGAATAGAATCAATAGAGTCGATTCGTAAATATCAAACATTTTTGATAATAATGATAATGTTATAATTTCTTTTTTCGACCATTTTTTCTCCTACTTAATGATTGAAATTATTATTAGGTTAGGTTAGATTGTTGTCGTGAAATTTTCGATGAGAATTTATTCAAGTATTCATTCGTTTATTTATTCATCCATTCCAGTCATTCATTCGTTCATTTATTCAATTTTCGTATTTTATTTTTTGAAGAAATTGAAATTTCAATTTTCAAAAAATTTCACAAGTTTCTCACAATTTTCTTATCATAATCTCATGTATTATTATTTAATCATAATAATAATAATAATAATAATAACAACACAAAAATAGTGTCAGAAAATTTCTTGAATTTCAAATCATTATTATTATTATTATTATTATATCAAATACAACTTTCAATATTTTCATATTCAAACCCCGAAACAAACAATACATAAATTTCAACCAAATTTTCAATTATCCATGGATTCTAAATAATAATGATTATTAGCTCTTTACAATTTTCAAATATTTAGCCAAAAATATTCATTTCTAGGTCAATTTTAGTGACACCGAATGGACACCATAATCATTATGATGATGATTATTTGTTGAATGAACAGTTGTTTCGATCCACTCTTGATCCAATGAAATTATGAAAATGAATGAAAATGTTTGATCATCATAAATTCAAATATGATCATTTTGAATGTATTGTTTTGTTTGATGAATGTACATTGGGAATCGAATTACATTTTATTTGATTTATTTTTGACATTTTCAAAATTTTTAAAGACATTTTTCAATTATGTTTCGGTGGGAATTTTTTATCTTCGTTCCACACTGTTTAATCATTATTATTTGGCGCCCACACACATTGGATTTAGTTGGATTTAGATCATGTTCTTACTGTGGACCTGTAATTAAATATCGCTGGCGAAACAAATTAAATGATATGAAATGAAATAAATTATATCATAAGCTCGCAGAACCTTGAAAAATGGACCTTTTCAAAATCATTTTTTCTAAAAATTAAAAAACAAATAAAATTGTAACAATATTTGTCTTTGAATGTTGTTGTTTAAGTTGAATGTCAATGAATTTAAAATATCCTCATTTCAAGATTAATTTAGCATCCATAAATTGTCTTTGATTTCGAATCATTATTTTTTTCGACTTTCGACAAAGTTCAAAATGTCATTTTCATTTGTTTTAGATGTCATTGATTTCGTCTGAATGAAAATGAATCAAAATAAAAAATAATAATGATCAAAATCAATTGATAATAATAGGCTGTCCGTAAAGTTTTGGCCGATTTTCATCGAACAACTCTATTGTGATTAAACGGAATAAACTTTTCGGACAACCCTAATACTGAATAGTAGTGGATCGAATGACCTAAATATTTTATCGAAATAAAATTAATTTTGTATTGATTTTTGTTTTTTCAAATTTGAAAATAATTCAATTTGCTTTCTCTTCCCACAATCTTCATTGAGCCTCACAATGTTCTTCAGTTCTTAATCTTTCATCGATTGATAATGATGATTTTCAAATGATTTTCATCAGTTGTAATCTCATAAACTATAATCTCATGAATGTCAACGTCTATTTTGTCATTTAATAAATGAATTTGTCATTCATTTATCATTAATCAATAAGCTAATGATGAGTGAATGAATGAAAAATCGAATAATAAATCCAAACAAATCAATGTCATTCAATTTAGAACAACAACAACAAGAACAGAAAATCTAATTTGTTTTTGAATTAAACTTTTGTTTAATATAATTGTTTCTCGTGTGTACTCATAATGTCAAACAAACAATAATCATTATTGTAATTGGATTAATTTGAAAATTTATTTTACTAAAATAATAATGATTATTATTTTGATTATGATTATCATAAATTGTGATTATTTTAGGTCAAAAAAATACAAAATAAAAAATAAATAAAATGATTTGATTTATAATAATAGGTTGTCCGAAAAGTTTTCCACTGATTATATCGTAGAAAATCATTGGAAAATCGGCAAAAACTTTTCGGACAACTTGATATAATTTCATTTTCGATTGATATTTTGAATGATTTTTTCTTTTAAATCATATTTATTCATGAAATGAATTTTGAAATTGATTTCCCGAGTCAGAAAATTAACTATTTACCAATCACCACAAGTACACTGAATGATCTATTGATCTATTAATCTTGATTGATCCTTTTAATGTCTTTGAAGTTTTGTCCAAATGTAAGAAATCTTAAAGGAAAAACAAAAATTGCAATTATTTTTCTTTATGGATTCATTAAAAATTATGATCAGTGAATCACCAAATGGATCCATTATAACAATTGATGATTGTATGTTCTATATATGTGTCAGTATGTATGTATTTGTTTGTCTATCTATCTGTTTATCTATAAATATTCAATATTTAATTTAATGTTCTACATTTTCTTTCATATTTTGATCATTTGAAATGGTTATTCATCAATGGCTCCGAAAGCTTTTATTTATTTATTTTTTAGGCTGTCCGAAAAGTTCATTCGGCTTAATCACTGGAGTTGATCATGAAAATCGGAATGAACTTTTCAGACAGCCTAATATATTATTCAATTCATTCATTCATTTCATTTTTATTTATTTCGCTGTGAATTATAACACTTTTAGCAATCGAATAGCTTGAAATAAATTTAGCAACTTACAAATAAATTGTTCCATTTGAAATCAGGGATTAACTGCTGAAAATAAATCAAAAATGAATCAAAATCAAAGTGGATGAATAATTTCAATTTTGGATTACTTTCCATTGTAAATAATTTCGTCAATGAATGAATGAATGAATTGAATTGAATGAATTCAACGATTGAATTGACCAATCATTTTGTGTTTTTTATTTGTCTGCTCTTAATAACTTTTATTATGGCCAAACAATGATTATGATTATTATTTTCATGATTTTTCAACATTTCCAATAGCCGCAATTTGTATTTCTGTCGAATAAATGAAATGGAAATACGATTCAATTCAATCATATTGAAATATCATTCAATGATTCAATTCATATTCACATTCAAAATCGAATCAAATTTTTTTTTTATTATTATTACCAATCAATTATTCGAATTGAATCGAATTGATCACCGAATGACCTTTTATACAGTTATTGAATTATATTAACATAATTCAATGAGTTTTGAAAGGATTGTTTTTGTTGTTTAAAGATGGTCGAATTTATTCGATCTCCCATATTTCTCGAATAATAATAATTCATTAAAAATTTTCTTTTTTTTTCTCCAATAAGACAACTTTTAAATTTCCTGATGATCATTGTTTGATGATGATCATCATAATAATAAACAATAATAATTTCAGCGTTTTTGTACGTGATTGAAAATAAGAAATGTATTAGGGTTGTCCGAAAAGTTTATTCCGCTTAATCTCAATAGAGTTGCTCATGAAAATCGGCCAAAACTTTCCGGACAATCTATTACATTTTTTTTTTTTTTTTTTTTTTGTTTATTCGAAGATTATTTTCTTTATTTCTTATTTGAAGACCTAAAAGTATATAAAATACTAATCATTATTTTAATTTTAGCCGTGGTGTATAACTATTATTCATATTTAAATTTGAATAATGCATCATTTATTGTTGTTGTTGTTCTGGCTGGGATTGGCTTTAATCATTGGCTAAGCCAAATACAAAAATGTATAAACATTTTTGATGATTGAAAAATATGAATTTGAAACAAAAAACATCGAACAAGTCTGATGATTATGATGATCATCATCATAATCATAATCAACTGACCATAATCTCTGTATTTTCGAAGAGATAATTTTAAGCAGTAAATATTGCCAATCCTCTGATTTGCTCCAACAACTTAAGCAACGAGGGCCAAAGATGGCTTAAAATCCATACTTTTTTGTTCAATGATTTCCATTTGAAATCAATTGAATTGAATTTGTTGAATTAATCGGATCAAACGATGATGGAATGATGATGATGATTGAAAATCTAAATCAGCCTACATTTCCCTACAAATTTTGGCTTGATTTCCCATAAATGAATTGCTTTTGATCAAATTTTTTTCAATTTCGGAAAAATATTAATTAGAATACATTGAATTGAAACAAATCAAAGCGGATAAAGAATAGTATTAGACATGAGATTTAATTAATCGGGAATATGCTCAAATAAACAAATTAAAATTCAATGAACATGATTTGGCATAGAGAGTCATCAAGCAACGTCGTTGGCTTGTGCATACATAAACACACACGTTCAAGTTTTTACCACATCAAATACAAATCAAACGATTGGCAATTTTAGTAATAAAATTGTGAATTATCCATTTCAAAGTAGCTAAAATGTCACCCAAAAATTTACCCGGTGAATCACCGTTCGACAATCGATTAGTTTTGTTCAAGATTTTCATCAAAAATATAAAAAGCATAAACAAAACAATCATTTGATGAGATGAAATTATTTCTTTTGAAAAAATTGTTTTTTACATTAAATTATCATTTGTTATTATTTATTTATTTATTTCAATTAATTAAGTTTCATTAATTAAGCTTTATTTAATTAATTAATTCGTGTGTTATTGATTAATTAATCAATGTACTGGTCTACAGTGTTTTCACACAATTGAATAAAGATCTAAGATCTTTGGAAATTTGTTTGTTTGATCAAATGTATTCAATTGATCATGTCAAAATAACATTAAAACTCAAGATTATCATCAGTATTTAAATTATTTTGATTTTATTTATTCAAGAAAAAATTTGTTATGCACACACGTTCATCATAAGTATTATTTCATGATTATTTACATAATCATAATTATAATTATAAATTAAAATGATTATAATCATCATCAACAATGATTATTTGCATCAAATCTGTCATCATATAAAACATCATACAACAACAACACTGATGATAATCATCACATTTAAATGTCAACAACAACAACAATAACCGAGAAGCAAAATGAATGAATAAGATTCGAATTCAGCCAAAAACTATAGTCTTATAAGAAAATTTCGGTGTCGATTCAACATTACTTGAAGACACATCTGAATATGAACATTGAAACATTTCAACATTTCACCTATTCTATTCGTAAGTAGGAAATGATTTTTCATTTTGTTTTGTTTCATTTCATTCCATACATTCATTCGTTGATAAATATGATTTGTGATTGTCTGTGTGTGTGATTTGAATGAATAAAATCGAATGAATGTAAAATGTTTGAATAAATGAATAAATCATGAATCAAATGAAACAAATTTCTTTGATTGTTTTCTTGGTGATCATTTCAACAAATGTCACTTGTCACTTGTCAAAAATTCATAGAAAAAGAAAGTGAAAATTTCATTCATTTTTCCTGACCAAATTTCAATGCTTGACACGGTTTTTTATTCAAATAAAATAATTGATCAATAATAATCAATGTTCAACTATTCAAAAATGTTTGACACTTGTATTCGTTGTGAATGTCATTTTGTTTTTATGAAATTTCGATTTTACGTGATTATTTTTCCCGAAGTCTTTGGCTTGAAATATTCAAAATTGCTTAGATCTTTGAAAAATTAAATTTCAATTTGATTCAATTCCTTTTATTTGTGATTCAATTTCGCCACATAATTCATCAATCACGCCTTTGGCAAAATACAATTTCAATAAGTAGAAAATACAGTGATTGATTTATATTTTTTCAGAGCTTGAAAAAAATATTTTGACCGAAAAGTAATCAATGCTCAGGCCATAGAGTTTGGTTCAGAAAAACATTGATTACTTTTCGGCCAGCTTGCTATATATTCAACAGGTGTTTTTTTTTAATTTTGAGAATATTTTTTTCCTTTATGATTTGATTTCATAGAAAATTTTCCGGTTTTTTACGTCTTGATGTATAGTCTTATAAATTCATAATATTTTCTGAATAAACAGAAACTATTCAGGTCATAACATCATAACTCAATAATAACGATAATAATTTATGATCCGAAAATTCCGGTCAACAAGTGTAAATACGAGATGTTTACACAAATGTTTTTCCACATTTCTCAATCGTAATTACAAAACTTGATGAATGAATATGAATATTTGAGATGTTTTCAGTGTAAATATTTACAAAATTTCAACAATTCGAAACAGGTATTCAAACAGACAGGTAGGTCAGACCTGTGTAAATATGGAATGTATAATTACCACCACCATATGAATCAACGATTTTTTTTCGGGAAAAAATTGATTTATCATTGATTGTTTCGAATATTATTCAATGACCACATATGGCCAAGGTCATGATTTATCGAAATATGAATAAATCAATGAAACAAAACCAAAAGAAAATTGATGATAATGGGTCAAGTTGAAACCCGAAAGAATATTGATTCATGGCTTTGTATTTACCTCTTTGAATTGTTGTTCACCAGTGCCTGGTTGTTTGCACGATTCAATTTGTTTCGATAGAATCATTTGTACAAATATGAAATGAATGAATGAATGAATGGTACATTGATGATAAATGTATATGTTTATGTAATTTTCTCTTTTTCAATTTTCTTCATTCTATTCCATTGACCTAAAATCTTATGAAGATTATTACCTTAATCATCATCATAATCATAAGCATCATCGTCGTCGTATGATGATAATGATTATTTTGTCTGCAGCATTCGATTATCATCATCGTTGATGGTTACCATCATCATTTTGTCTGCATAAACGAGCAACAACAGCAACCATTACCGCCATCAAATGAAATATCTAGTTTTTTGAGGTTTTTACCTTACAAATTTTTTTGAAAATTTCAAAATTTTCATTGGTGATTACGCCATGTTTATACAATGTGGTGTGTTATCACACATTTAATTCAATCTTTGGGCAAAGAATTCAATTAATGGATGATATCGGTACATTTGGTGTTGTTTAATGCATTTGCAGTGATTGGTGCCGGTTTTGTAAGTACCGAAATTCGGAAAAATTAATTTTTCCTGATTTCTTCGATTTTCCTCGGTGAAATCTATGCAGTACTTTTCCATCGAAATTTTTTTGGCTTAAGATCAAGTTCAGCTGATTTTCGTCGGTTGTTGCTGAGGTTGTTCTTTAAAGAAGATATTTAGACCTTCAAAGGTATTAACCTACACCTGGAAGGATTTTTTTTCAAATTAATTGAAAAATTTATCGATTCACGAATGAAAGGTTTTCTCAAGGTTGTAGCCTGTTTAATTTTCGAATGAAATTTATTAATTTTGATTCCTGAGTGTGTGTGTTCATCATTATTCAATGAGAAATATTATTTCAAATCTAAGAAGCATCATCCTACAGCTTTGGCCAACTGCTGTGTCTATGAGAATCGATGTTTTTAATTCAATTTGATTCATCGGTATTTGACCGGAAAAATAGATCATTATTCAATTTTCGACTTTGTTAGATCGAATTGAAATATTCAATGTTGAAGCATAGAACAAGTTTCAATCGAATATTTCTACGGGTGGAAAAAAAAATCAATTCGATTCATCGATTTTGATATGGTCAATGAGAATTTTTCGGCAAAAATCGGACACATTTATTTGAAATTTAAATGTGTCCAATCGTCGTTGTCATTCAAGGAAGAATAATTCAATTGAAATAATTCAACAAAAATTCGATTCAGTTTAAAATCAAAAAAATCAAAATTTAATTAAGTAAATCAATTATTTAAATAAAATTCAAAAAAACAAATAAAACAAACATTAACAATAATAATAATATCAATTGAAAAATGCTTGGAAAATGAAGATGAAAATCAAAAACTTTGTGGACGGCGCTGCCACACCATCGACAAAGTTTGAAATTTGAATACAATATTTGAATAAATAAATAATTGAATGAATGTAGAAAACGATTTGTTACAGTTAAGGTTGTGCGGGGTAAGGTTTTTCGGGGCAAGGTCCCACAGATCCTAGACATCGATGATGCTCGATGATCAATTATTGAATCAATGGGATTCCGGCCCTTCCAAAAAAATAATGATGATGATCAATTTACATAATAATACATTGATGATTTAAGACATTTTCCCGTGATGTGATCATCTTTTATTTAATCGATGTTTTTGTTCTCCAAAATTATCGTAATTAAATTGTTGATGATGAGGATGATTGGGGCTAATATCGATATATGAATATCGTGAAAATGGTTGATCATATTGTTGAAATGTTCGACCATTGATCTTTGATCGATTATTATTAATCAAATGTTTTTTCGATGACGACGATACTAAATTCGAATGATTATTTTTCAGCTTTAATTGATTTGAATCTTGTTGAACATAGAACGATGGTGATATTGAACGTTGATGATGATCATTATTCATATCGTTCATCATCATCATTCGCTGTTGGTGGTGGTGGTTGTGATTAGCATTAAAATTCAATGACATTGGTCCATAATCATCGTTATCATGGTCATCATTCATATGATGATCTAATCGGCCCATTGATCGTCCACGGCCATAAGCCGAATATTGTTGATTAGTTTGATTTGGTAGCGATGGTGGTGGAGGTGGTGGTGGTGGTGGTTGTGATGTTGGATAATGATTATATTGATCATTCGATGGCAAATTTGATTGAAATTCTGCATCAGCAAAATAAAATTTCTTAATTAATTTATTATTATTTGAATTATTTCGATTATAAGGGCTATAATCATCTTTGATATTATTACGATTAATATGTTGATTTTTATTCATATTATTTTGATTATTTTGATGATGATTAAAACGTTGTTCACGTCTACCGATCACACTTGTTGCATTTGATGATGTTGTTGTCATCATCATAATAGATTTGTTGTTCACATCATTAATTATTTGTGGCTGTTGTTGTTGCAGTTGTTGTCTTATTATATTATCATCATTATCATCATCATCATTATGATTATCATTATAAATGACCTCTTTCATCATTGATTGTTGTTGTTGTTGTTCAAGATTTGGATTTGAATAATATTTTTTTCTATTTTGATATAATAATGGTGATGTTTCATTGATATTACTGTTATTATTCAATTTATCCAAATTTTTTCTGTTTTCGATTCGATAATCGTCACGATTATGACCAAAATAATGATTTGCTGCCGTTTTATTGTTACCATTATTGTTGTTTTGTTGTTCTATTGTTCTTGACGATGATGATTGATGAAAATGTTGCTGTTGATTCAGTTTTTGTCTATTAAATTTTTGCTGATTTATTATTGCCGATGGTGGCGATATCGAAGGTGGTGATGATGTTGTCGATGATAATGGCAACCCTTGTTGCTGTAGCTGCTGCTGCGACTTTTGTATTCTCGTTGGCATATCATCAATATCATTATCATATGATTTCAGTGTTTTCAGCTTTGATTGTTGTTCAATCATCGTCGTCGTCATCATCATCAAATCGATTGTTGAACGAGATCGTCCTTTCATTTTTGTATTATTATTATTATTATTATTATTATTTTGATTCGATTTTTCAATTTGATCCGAAATTTTTGATGCCGTAAATATTACATCTTCTTCAAAATCTTCAACATCAACTTCTAAACAATCGACTAATGATGAGCCATTATTATGATTATCATTATTCAATCTATGATCATGATCATCATGATCATCATCATTATCAGATAAGGAAGATGATGATAAATTATGATCACTATGATGATGATGATGATGATTACGATGTTGTGGCTGTTGTTTTTTATTGACAGGTGAATATGAATCAAAATAATATGTTCGTGGTCTTTGTTGTTGTTGCTGCGATTTTTCATCATTATTAGTTTTATTATTATTATTATTACATAATGCTTCATCCGACCCTAAACCACTGCTTGAATTTGATTTCACTAATGATTCTGACCGATTCAGTAAATTTTTACTGCTACTATTAAATTTCATCAGTTCATTTGATGATTTTGATAATTTATTTGATTCGATTATTCGATTTTTTTGCTGTTGTTGTTGTTGTTGTGTTGATGATATTTCATAATCACGTGGTGGTAATAATAGTGGACCCATTTTAGGATTACCTAATTTAGCCCTTAATTCGGCTGCTAATGAATCGAATAAATGATTTGTTTGTAATGATTGTTCATAATCATCAATATCTGTGGATATTATTTTTGATTTTGTTGATGTCGATGATGGTGGTTGTTGTTTGGTTACAATGTGATTCGAACGATTATTCGATGATATTGATGATGATCGTTGATTCGAACGTTGTTTATTGATTGCATAACCTTGATCAGATGAATTTGATTCTTCGGAATTGATTTCATCCGAACCATCAGTACGTGTTGAACGGCCATCTGAATTTAATGTTTTTGTTGTATTATTACTATTATGATTATTGATATTATCATGTATGTATGAACGTTTTAACAATTGATTATTTTGATGATGATGATTTTGAGGACTTTGATTACAATTATAATTCGAATCATTCGTACAACATTCATCATATATTGAATTAGTAAGAGGTGGATGATGTGGATGTAATAATGGATGTGATGCTGATGATGATGATAATATTGGTGGAATCAATAAACCTTTAGCCGCTAAACGCATTTCAATTTCATGAAATTTTTTCTGATTTTCAGGCCTATCAATCAATGTTTGTAATTGTTGCCGTAAATTGTTTGCCGTTTGTATTGAATCACAACGATATGCATGTATATGAACTGGACATCGAGTGATTGGATTATATAAAAGCAAAATGGCACATATAATATCATCTTCTTGATATACCCATGATATTGAATCATGTGGAATATGGTGTTTAACTTGTTCACTTTTCATCACTGATGATGATGATGATGATGATGTTGTCAATGATGATGGCGGTATTGTTGATGATGATAATGTATGACAACTAACAAATAATTGTAATTGTTGATCAGTGTTTAATTTACCAATTTTTCTTGGTATCGTTATTATTTGTATAATTTTCAAACCTTTCGATGATACTTGCAACGTTACTTTTGATGGTTCAATATCACAATCATTATTAATTAAATAACTGAGCACCGGTTGTATGTATTCATCACCCCTGAGTCCTTTGGATTCTTTTGCACCAAGAAACCATACATAATATGATGCTCGTTTAATATCTTTATTCTTTTTGAAATTCATTTTTGAATCGTTTGAATTGATTTTGATCAATTAATTTAAAAAATCATCAAAGACACTAAAAATTATCAAACAAAAAAAAAACATTTAAATCAACATTTCAAGTGTCCAATGAAATTGTACAAAATCGAATCACTTTTTGAATCATGTAATCAATCAATTGATTGCACCAATTCACTTCGAACATCACAACAATTTCATTCATTTAAATCATTTGAAATCATTTTTCGATTTACTTGAAAACTTATTTAACACTTGGTTTAATTAAAATTTTCAGAAAAATTTTCATTCAAATATCATTAAATAACTGGATTTATAATGATGATGATCAGAAAAAAAATCTGAAAATTTGATCAAATGATCATTTTGAATGTGTGTGTGAACGACACAGGCTGTATTAAGCAGCATTCAGTATTAAGCAGTCAACAGGCAACCAGCCAGCCAAAGCAACAGCAAAATCTCTTTTGATTCAGGCAAATTTTGAAGTTTTGAAATTTTCAAATCATTCTAGAAATCTACGGCTGATGACTGCCGAAATCTACTCTTTCTGTCAGTGTAAATCAAACAGTTTTCTCATTTAGACTTTGATTATTTTTCATTATTTTAAATTTGAAAAAATTCAAAATAATGAAAAATAAAGAGAATAAATGTCCATAAAGCATAAGGTATTGGGCTTTAAATTTAGAATTCATTGAAAATAATTTAGCCATCATTCCATTCCATTCATTCTCTTTCATTTGAATTCATTCCAATTCATTCATTCGTTCAACAGCATTAAAGATCGATGATTTTCTCTTTCTCTCTCTGGCCGATTCAAATCATGATCCAGTTTTCTGCGACGATATTAGGCTGCCCGAAATGTTCATTCCGCTTAATCACCATAGAGTTGCTCATGAAAATCGGCCATAACTTTCCGGACAACCGAATATATTAATGGCATTTCAAGCCATGGATTTTTCAAGCCTTTGATTGTGAAATAATTCGCAATTATTTCAACAAAAAAAAAATTAAAAAATAAAAAATAAATGATGAAATGAAATGAGGAAAAACAAAACAAATCAAACACATTTATTTCAAATGTATAAATCCATATTTAATCTCTTGATAAACTCATTGAAATTCATTATTTCAAATATTTTTTTTTCGATCGAAAGGACATAAAGGATTAATAAGGTTTATGTCTACAATAATGGTATTGAACTGTCATTGTTTTGTTTTATTATTCTTTGATTATTGATTGAACAAATACATTTCATTTTCTCGCAATTTTCTCTCGAAAATAGGGAATATATGTCAATTGATATTTTCCAAAAAAATTCAAATTCAAAATATTCAAATATTCGAATTGAATTCATTCATTGACTTGAATTAGACTTGATTTGAATTTAGACTTGATTTTATTGTTTTTTTGTGTCGATTTGAAATTGAAATTTGAATATAATTTGAATAAATACAATTCAACAATCGAATTGTATTACAAGGAAAGAATGAACGAATTGACTCTTCGATTGAATCCAGAAAAATTTCAATGATTTCAATTTTGTTTCTTTAAATTTGATCAAATTCAAATCGATTGATCAATTGATTGATTTTGAATTGATTCAATGTCTGGCCATATAAATCGATCAAAGGAGAGATTTCTTTGAAAGTCTTTTCCAGAAAAATTTAAATAAAAAACTTTCAAATCACTTTGATTTTTCACAAAGCAATTTCAAAATTGAATAATTGATGCCAGTATTCTGTGCTTATTTTTATATTTGACAAAAAAAAAATTTAAATTTAGTTCATCGATTATTATCATTGATTCGATTCGATATTGAAATACCATTTGAAATTAATACCATTGAAAATTGTGTTGAATTTGAAATTTGTAATGATATTATTATTATTATGATTATTATTATCATTGGTGATTTGATAGTAGTCTCAATTTGCAATTTAGATTCATTGAAAAAAGCAAGGCAAATAATGGTCATATTTACAAAAGCTTTTAAACTTAAAAATGGTTTGTGATTGATTGATTGATTGCATTGAATTGAACTAAATGATGAATCAAATCATTCATTTCAAATAATTTTATTCGTGGATTTTATGAAAAAAAAAACTGGATCAAGGATTTATTTTATTTATATATTTTTTCCATTTAATACTCTAAATATTTTGCATAAAATTCATAAAATCATTACGACCACCATTCAACAGGTGTTATTTAGTTATGAAATTGGCCAATGATTGAACAATAAATGGGGAATGATGCTTTCATCATCATCATCATCATCAGTCGAAGAAAATTCAGGTGAAAATGACACAATTTTAACTTTGAATTTCAAATAATCAATAAATGGAATGTAACTGAGGAAAAGAATATAAGCGACGATGCTTGAAGAATGAAAGCAACAAAAACATTAATTTTCATTTCATGAAATTATAATAATATTAGGTTGTCCGGAAAGTTCTGATCGATTTTCATTCAGCAACTCTATTGATTAAGCGAAATGAACTTTTCGGACAGCCTAATAATAATATGAATGAATAAAACCATTTTAATGATACCTTTTGATGCATTTCTTTTTGTAGAAAATGGTCGAAAATCATTCCCAAAATGTGAAAATATAAAATTTTAAAATTCATAAAAATTTCAAATCCAAATAATGATGATTGAATGAATATTGTCAACCATGGTTCACATATGGTGTGCTGCATTGAAAATCAATGAGGCGCCATGTGGGCGCCTGTCGAGTGCAAAGTATCGTTAAAATTTTTCAATTTTTCCCCCTTTTAAAATTAATTTTCCCAATTGAATTATTAGCATTTGAATGAAACATTTTCCCCAATAAATTCAATTTGATATATTTTTGAATTTGAATTGAATAAATTTCATTTTCACTCATGAAATTCAAATATTTCCAAATTTCATTTTCAATTTACCATTCATCCGTCCATTCATTCACCGTTCATTCATCTATTTCTGGCCCTCCTTTAGCATTCTACCATTTGAATTTCTGGTCGAAAAATTTGTGTGTAAAAAATAAACGAATACGTTTTCACCAGCTCTCCCATTTCACCATTGAAATAATGATAAAAACATGAATTTTAAATGATTTAATCATTTGTATATTCAATGTACCATTGAATGATATGCATCGACAGTCGTCGACAATGATAACTGTTACAGTTGATATTATCAAATATTCATATTTTAATTTCGGGGCTTCGATGTACCTTCGTGTATCCGATGTATCAGATACAAATGATTATTTATGTTGTTTGATTCAATTCAAAGGATTTATGAATGTATTTCTCACTTTACATTCATTTATTTACCATTCATTTTCAATGGTGGTGGAAAAAATGTGTATTATCTTAATGACTATTTGTGTTCAGTTAAATTTTAATGGAATTCACCAGCGACTAAGAAAAATTTGGCAAAAATGAATGCCCAAAAAATATGCATTAAAAATTGAATGAATCCATTAATGAATCCATGAATGAATGGCTGAATAACCAAAATTGAAATCCAATGAATGATTAGTGACTATTTAATGATGTAATTTTGCTTGGTTTTTATCAAAAAATTTTTTGATAAGAAATATAATATTTATTCATTCATATAAATAAATATAGATTTTTATATATAAAAGATACATTTTACCTTCATTACATCTTTTTGATGATTAAATAAAATAAATTAAAATTTTACATAATTTAAATAATGAATGGTCTTATCGATAGTTTTATGCACCAGAGTCAACCAACCGGCAAACATCGTTAATAATTTTGGTCGATCATTGACGAATATGACTGCTTGCTCGCTTCATCATTATTTGCATATTATTATCATTGTTATTATGTAATACAATGTTTCGAATAATACAATGTTTATTTTTGTATTCATATGCATGCGACAAATGTTAAAAAAAAAATCATGTTGATTTACTTAATTCATTGATCATTATATATTCGGTCATTGATCGATTGATTGCCGCTTAATTATTCGCCGATTTTTGATCAATTTTGATTTGTCGGGCGATTGATTGATCAATTTGATTTTTGTGAAATTTGTGAAATTTCATTATTTCAATAGTGGTATTTATTCAAATAATCGAGCTCCCATTACATTGCTCGTTGCTTGTTGTATAGTTTCCTATTTGTTTTTAATGAAGGGATCTGAAAGATTTTTCGATATGATTTCATTCGAAAATTAAAACAAAATAATTTAATTTTGATTCATCATTTGAATTATCATCAAAATCAATGTAATACCAATCATCATCAGCCATCATTTCTGATACAATCATTGATATTCATTATAATTATCATCATTAAACATTGATAGTGTTGATGACGATTTACGATGATGGTAAAGCTGATTATTGATCATCGGCCATTGAACATCATTGAACATGGCACGCTTAATTACTGATAACTTTGTACATTTTCTAAAGTTTTATCTTCAATTTTTAATGATGATTATTCAACCATTGATTCATTCATTCATCGAAGATATTTCTTTGATTTTTTTACGACAGACATGTACACACATAAATAACTCAATTAATGATTCGAAAAAAAAGAACAAAATGACCGAAAAAGCAAGGCTTAAACCTTTGAATTAATCGAAATTCAATAAGTCAAACGACTATCACTCATTTATTTATTTATAAAAAAATGAAAATCGAAAGTTTTTTCAGCAGAAAAAAGGCCTAAAATAATCAAAAAAAAAAAAAAAAAATCAAAAATTAATTACATGGAAATGTACCGGTGTTATTTCAATTTATATTTGATTCACCGTATTTTGACCACCGTATTTTCGATCGTCATTTAACGATTTATTCAATGATTTAATTGGAAAAAAACACTTATTTTGATTCATTGCTGTGGCGGCGGTGGTATCCATTTAGGTATATTTTGGTCAGGTTTATGGTCTGTCAATTTTCAAATTAAATTTTTGATAAAATTGTATGCCTTTTGTATCATTATTATTATGTTGAAATTACATTTATACATTGTCGTTGACAATTTATTCTTGTTGTTCGAAAATATTAGATTCAATAGGTTTCCATACAAGAAAACTTTATTTATTTTACTTTGAAAATATTTCATGTTTTCATTTCGAATGAACAAAGTGGCCAAAAATAGCTGAATTCATATTATCGAAATACACGACGAAGAAAAAGTCCAAGAAACAAAAAACAAGAAGCAAACCAGTCGGTATGTATTAGCGTGTCCGAAAAGTTTTTGCCGATTTTCTCATAATTCTCTACGATATAATCGACAAAAACTTTTCGGACAACCTATTATATTGATGAAATGAAATGATGATGATGATGATGATTGTCCATACAGCTTGAATGATAGATGTAAAGCTTTGGATGAATGTAGATGGATGGATAGACTTTACTATTCGATCGTATACATTCAGACAACATCATTAAAATCATTTCATTTTTTTTCATTTTATTTAATAATGATTATTAAGATTAATAAATAGACAACAAAGATAATAATATTAGGTTGTCCGAAAAGTTCATTCCGCTTAATCACAATAGAGTTGTTCATGAAAATCGGCCAAAACTTTCCGGACAACACCTAATATTAATGATTATTTACCATCATCATTATGATGTATCTCGGGTTATGACCGTTACCTTATCATTGCTTGTTGTTGTTGTTGTTGTCATTATTATTAATAAATGATATCATCATCATCATCATCAACACTATCTATATCAATATTTGTAATATGTAAGAGTGTGTTGTTTGGTTGTCATCAAACATCGCCTTTAATTACACATTAAATCAATGTATAAGGTTGTCCGAAAAGTTCATTGCGCTTAATCAATAGAGTTGCTTATGAAAAACGGCCAGAACTTTACGGACAACCTAATATTATTGTTGATTTCTTGGATGCTTTTCGACTCGAAAAAAATTGTATTTTCCATCAAAATTTGTCCAAATAATAATCGAAATAGATTTAGATAATATTAATGATATTTGTAGACGCTTTACGAGTGTATTTTGGTTCGTTTTCTATGTGTTTTTCTAGATGTTTTCAATCAAATCAAATCAAATCGAATCGATCGATGTGAATTTACCCATTAGTTTTTCGTATTAGAAAATTACCTGGAAAACATTTTGAGTGCAGCGAAAATTGAATTATCGTCATTAGTCTACATTTATTTGATTCCAATTAAATCGTCGATCGAAATTAGTTCACCCGAAAAATCTTAAACAAAATCGAACAAATGTTTACTTTTGATAATTCGATACATTTGATTTGGATTTTTTTTTTTTTTTTTTTTTTTGCTTAGTTTGAAAAACAACCGAAAAATCTCGAATCAAATCAAAGTATTTTGAAATTGAATCGAATTTTCAAAATACTTTTACTTGACTTGTATTTTCTACTTGGTCAAAAGTAATTTTTGGCCAGATTAAAGCTCGAAAATTAAAGCCGAAAAAACTCATGTCCACACAGTGTTTCTACTAGTTTGAAATATTCGATTGTCCGGAAAGTTTCTGCCGATTATATCGTAGGAAATTTATGAGAAAATCGGCAAGAACTTATTGGACAACCTAATTGTTTGAAATCGAACAGTTGAATTGAATTCAATTGAATCGAATTGAGTGATTTGATGCTTTGATTTGATCATTTCCAGAAATCGAAAAAAAATTGATTAAAAAAAACAAAATTTTAATTTTAAAAAATTCAAAATTAAAAATAATCAAGGATTTCCTAGGTTTCATTATTTGAGAAAAAACGAAAAAAAACAATGCAATGAAATGAATGTGTTTAAATTGAAAGGTTTAAATGTAAATCTAAACTGTAAATGTAAACACAAATGAATGAAAGTAAATAATAATGTTTCGAATCAACAGGTAAATCAAGAGAAGAGATTTGCGATAAAACAAATAAAATTGGTACAATTACAAGTCGGTGAAAAACAATGGCCAGAAAATGTTGATAATTTCAAACGTGAATCGTATATCGATGTAAATGTACCTTTGAATTATTTTTTTTGTGTAATTGTTTGTTTCTTATGTGATCGAATATGATGATTGAAATCGTTCAACAACAAACGCTGATGGTGGCCAGAAAATTTGAAACAATTTAAATGAGAAAATTGATTATCTGGTCATTGAAATGGTTGGTCATTGATCGAAAGTGATTCGATTTGCCATAATCGATCGACGATCTATGATTGATTATCATGTGTATTTCAACAATGTTTCAGGTTGTTTGTCAGTCGTATTATTATTTGAATATCTGTAAATTATAAAATCAATATTTAAATGAAAAATGGGCAGGTATTCACATTCGTTAAAGATTTGTGAATTTAGTTCGTTTTTGACATTCGATGATTAATTTTCAATCAAAGTTCAATAAATCAATAATCAATGTCCGATCAATTGATCAATGGCCAATACATTTGACCATTATTTATTTCAAATAATAATAACACAATGGGCGTTGTGTTGTTCGATATTCGTTTGACAGTTAAAAATATTTATAAATTATTATTATTGTCAAATGTGTTGGTTTGTTTGTGTGTGCTGCCGCTGCTGTTAATCAATAATTTTGATAATATTTATTTATGATTGTATTTTACATACATATTTGATCAGTATTATTGTTTGACATCCGTGAAATTTATATTTGATTTTAGAGCCTGTTTGTTTGTTTGTTTTTGTTCGATGTTTAACAGGTCATAAACTTGTCACAAATTGAATGAAACGAATGATTCGAATAGGAAAAATCAATAATCATTGGTGAACATAAACTAAATTAAATGATTTCCTCATTTGACCTCATGTGTAAATCATGTTTCACCATTGATTTTCCATATAAATTTTAATTTGAGTTTCTTCTTTGAATTTGAATGTAATTTTTGATCAAATTTATTATCGGATATTTGTGTGTGTTTGTCTAAATTTGTTCAACAAAGCAATAATTTGAACAATTGAATATGAATGAATACAAACATATGAATTGAATTAAAATCTATTTGAATTAAATAGGAAAAAATTCCCACACACACAAAACATTTGTATCATTTGTGATTTGATTCCCTTAGATCAATTTAATTCAATTTGACTTGATTTGATTTAGTTTATTTTCATTTTCATTTATTTATTCAAATATTAAAGATTGTCCGAAAAGTTCATCCGGGCTTAATCGAATAGAGTTGCTTGATGAAAATCGGCCAAAACTTTCCGGACAATGCCTAATATTAATGATTTTCATTGAAATAAATAGAGGAAATTTCATTGAATTTATGCATTTTGTGATGTACAAAGATATACAAACAAATACGAGCACAAATCAAATAATTTCAAATAATCAAAAAATGACAAACATGGAAAACATTTTTTTTTTTTGGACGATAATAATAATGATTTAGATCAAAAGGGGACATTTATCATAATAATCTCCATGATAATGATTTCATATGATTTATTCTTTGAATAATAATAATTGAAAATAAAGATTCAATTTCCAAAACCAATTATTCAATTCAACTTGTCGCCAGAGAAATCATTACAATTTATTTATTTATTTATTATTCAATCTTCATTTTCAATTTTCATAAATTCACAAAAATGAAAATAAATCCAAATGAAAGTATAATTCAAAACTACCAACGCATTGTTTGTCTGTGTGTATATATAAAATAATTATCTTTTAAATGAATGAATGAAAACAAATTCATTTACCTTTTAGTATTTTGAGTGGGAGTTTATGTGGTTTGTTGTTTCCCATATGAATTTCATTTGAAAATTCATTTTGGAAAATGAAAAATGAAATTTTTCCCAAATAAAATCGACCACAAATGAATGTTAAACCACCATCAATAATCAATGGTTTTATTGTGTAATAAGTAGTCACTGGTTGAATGAATATCATGATTATTATTAATATCTAAGATTATTCATTATTCATTATTCGAATCGATAATTCGAAAATCAATCAACCATAATTTCGATTGATTTCGAATTCATTTCTTGGATTATGTCTTTGAAATTTTGTCATTTGAAAATTCAAAAATTGAAAATTCTGCACAATTTTGTATGACGTTGATCAAATACTGATCAGCTTTGATCAGATCAACTTATATTTCGATCGACAACAAGTCAACCTGAAATTTTTTTTTTTTCGATTTTCTCTGAGATTATTGTTTTTGAACATGAAACATGAATGTTGTATGATTATTGTTATAATCAACTATGGAGTACATCTGGTTGAATGAATTGTTGAACGAATTATTGAATGTAACATGTAAATGAATGTATTCAATATGTAAAATCAATCAATCAATCGATTGATTGATTGATTGATTGATCGTTTGTTATTGATTTACCATTGATTGATTGATAGTTTGATCAATGTTTTTGACTTGGATTGAACCTGTTTTTCCTATTCTTGAGAAAATATTAATTTGAAATTCAAAAAAATGACCGAAAAAATGAAATTTTAATATTCGAAAATTGATTTTTGTAAAAATTCAAAATAAAATCGATTAAACCATTGAATTGACCACATCGAAAATCACTGCATCATGATGTGTTTCAAATCATCATCAATTGTTATGATCAATTTGAAATCAATTCAATTTCAAAAAATGATGATGATCATCGATTTGAAATCATTTGCTACAAACAAACATCCAACAGCCAAACAACCAACAAGCCAGCTAAACAATGGCAAATCCATCCGATTTATTTTATTTTTCATTTAATTTGAATCCTAAAATCACTTGAACTTCGTGTTTGTTATCATGTTGGCATCTGTTGTTGCTGTTGTTTCTGATATTTACTCGATGTATTTCTTGATATTCGCCGATTATATTCGGACAAATACCATGGTACATGAATATATTGACCAAAATTAGGCTAATGAATGGTGGTTATTTCATTTCATATTTTGAATATTAGCGCACACATCCTGAGCATGTCTTAGAAATATGTAAAACCTAAAAAAAACCGTAATGACTTGGATGATGATGAAGAAACAATCTTTGAAATACTTTTGACTGGTCTTTTGAAATTTTATGTACGAATAATTTTTGACATAAGTAAAACATATATGTGAAATCAAACAATTTGAATTTCATGAATTTTTCAAGTTTTTTTTTTTTGTTTTGTTTTCAAGCTGTCAATCATCATGGAATAACGATCATAGTAATTACTGTTATGATTATGATTATGATGATGGTGATGGTCATCATTGACAATGATGATAATCATAGTGTAATGGTCAATGTTTATGATGGAAACAATGAAATTCGAGCAAACAGATCATCCATGGATTTGGAAAATGAATAAATGCATTTAAAATATTTTGAAAATTTCAAAAATTTTCTCGATTTGTTTGCTCGATTTTTTTTCGATGGAACAAATCAAAGCAACTAAATTATCAAATCGGAACTAAATAATGAGCAAACAAACAAACAAATGACCAGTCGAATGACTTCCTTGTATTATCATCCATATGATATTTCAAAATGAATGATCATCAAATTTTTGAAACTTGTTGCTTTTGAAATACCTTGAAAATGATTATTTGTATTTTGTTTTTGTTTAATCTTTGATTTTAATGATGGCTACGATCAATCGATTGTTTGATTGCACGTTCAATTGATTGATTGATTGATCAATGAAATCTTTGTTTGTTTTATTTTTTAATCCTGCCTGAATGACAACATAATCAATGATTGGCGAAACAATAACATCCAAAATAAGGCCGAATTGTATATTGACAGAGGCCATAGCCATAGCCATCTTTGATACATTTTTCATGACACAAGCGTGGTAAGCAAAGGATAGGGCCAGGATATGGTTGTGGCCATGGTGGACCTGGTGGCCTTGGTGGCCTCGGTCTTCGTGTGGGCTTCGGTCTACGGGTCGGTTTTGGTCTCGGTTTCCTAGTTGGTCTTATTGTTTGTCTCGTTGTATCGATATCCCATGTTGGCCACGTTACTTGAGGGGAAATGAATGAATCAAAATCAAAGTTTACAATGGAAATATGCCATTTAAAAACGAAAACCTTACCTTCGGTTGTTGTTGTTGTTTTTCTTTCATAACTAGCCGTTATACGGCCACATTCAATTGATTCTGATTCAAATTATAGAAAATGATTTGATTAAATTCAATCTTATTAAATCAAATACAAAACGAACCAATTATTACTAAGGAAATAATAAATAAATAACAGAAAAATTTCATAATTTAAAACCTTCGAATTAACTATGATTGATTGAATCATAGAGATAATTTCAATTTTCAACAACAAAACTCTGATTCAAACACCTAGGTTTCAACTAATTATTTAGAAATTAATAACCAGAAATACCAAACAACCTTTGATACATTTTACATACGGAGAAAATACCAAAACACTATTTTGAACCAAAAATACTATTTTTGGTATTTTCTTTCGAAAAAAATGTCATATCTCATTATCCATCGTTTTAAACGTTGATATTTGAAAAATGCTTATTGATACGGCGATATTTTACGATTTTATTTCAAAATATTTGTAATTTTAGAAATTTGAAAACTCAGTGAATGAATGAATCAACAAGTGTTCATTGATATATTTGTAAATATTTTGTAAATTTATAAATATTAATTAGCCAAAATTAGAAATCAATCAATCAATCAATGGATCGATCGATCAATCCATTGAAATTTAAATGCTAAAAATATGAGCCTTAAAATTGAACAAGTATCAACAAGCAGCATTTACATCAACATTAATCATTAAATTCAAATATTGAGAAACATATATATATTTTTAGCATCATTCAACAACAACAGCGATATTGATTGAAAGTACATTGAAAATGAATGTAATTTGAATTTCAAAAAATTTAAAAAGTAAAAGTTTTCATTTTTGACTAAAGACTTGTGATTAGTTAATAAGGAAAATATTAGTGCGATGATTATCCAGTCAAATCAAATCCAAATCGAATCCAAGTCCAATTCGACAAATTTCATTCGATTTATGGCCACAATTCGATTTTCCATCGATCCGATTGATCATATTTTGATCGAATCAAATCGAAAAATGATGATAATGATGATAATACTCTTTGAATTGATGAATGAATGAAGAAATGAATCAAATTGCATCAAGAGAAAAACATCTGGAACATTTTGATCAATATGTATTGACCAATTATCATCAGTTATATGACCATCGTTATTGCATTTTCGATTTTTCGATCAGGAAAAATAATGTCTGTAAGATTTGGTGATGATCATTGATAATAATCGATGATAATCGAATGAAATTTTGTAAATTTTCATTTATGTAATCAATCGATAGAACAACAACATACAACAACAAGGTTTGAACAATAACAAGGGCAAATCATGTGTTTTCACATGTGTTCATTTCATTGATTATTGATTATGATTAACATTAATTATTATTTTCGATAATTAATGTCGAACTAAAATGTCGAGATTCATTTGATCATTGATCATTCATTTTTTCCGATCAAATAAATCAAATATTTTCTCTAAAATATTTGTAAACATTGGTGTTTAAGCGTTTCAATCGTTTCATAGGCCAAAATCACCTTTAAATTACCTTTGAATTCAAACGAAAAATCATCAGCCGGAATGAATTTTTGAAAGTTGGAAACAATCAAACATCCTGGCCGAATCAATCGGATTGCCATCATCATTATTATCTCATACATCCTTCAGGTAGGCCAAAAACAATTTCCACTATTTTTCACTTGTCACATATACTTGTAGTATTTGCAATCAATCGATTGCCATATACGAAATCAATTGACCGCAACGAAGAGGATCGAAATCAATCAATCGAAGTAAAGAAAAAAAAGGTCGATTGGTCATTTGAAAGTTTAAACTCGAATCGAATAATTTGATTTGACCATTTTCACTTGGTCAAATTCACAGAGATATTAATCAGTGTCATTAATTCTTGACATATTAATAAATACAAATGTCATTTCGGATTTGATATTTGAATTTCAAATAAATTCAAAATTCCCTGATCTAATCACAACAATCATTCATTTTGTGGCCAAACAATATCCATGGCAAATATTTTTTTTGGCCCAATAAAAAAACAGCCATCAATCAAATCGAATCAAATCAAATCAATGCTTCTGTTATTGTTCTCATTATCATAATTGTTATTTATCATTATTTTAGTCAATAGAAGTTCATATATTTTCCACTCAAATCAATTTGTTTGAATTTCATATTTTTTTTTGATTGTGTTTGTTTGTTTGAAATGTAATTATTATTATTATGGAATGTATATTCAAATGAGATTAATCAAATGAATAGAAATCATTATGATAATGTTCATTTTTCATTTTTCTTCCATTTCATCTGAATATTCAAACATAAAACAAAAACATTTCTGAATTAATACGATCGTGACTTATGATCGATACAAATATACGGTCAAATATTCAATCTTGTTTCATTTATTGATCGGAATTATAAATTCAGTTACGAAGATTACGATCCATTGACCGATTTGAACATTTTTTTTCAAATATGTGAAAGTGAATCGAGTTTTGCGCGTGTGGCGTGTGTCACATGAGCTTGTTTTAGTTCGATTTTCAATGCTATTTTTAGATTGCCTAAGCCGGCTGATGTAGCCTACTGATGCTGTTCTGATTTATTTTCAAAGGGTAAAACCCTTTCTACCCTTTGAAAAATTGCTGCGAAAAAATTTGCTCGGAATGCAACAGGTGTGTGCACCATTCACCTCTCGCTCTCTCTCTCCTCGTTGCTGTCTAATTCATTCGATTTGGCTGATTTGTTGGCTGATTTGAATGTGAAATTCAAACAATTCAACAAAAACAAATTCAAAAACTATCGACGATTTTTGCTGATTATACAATCTCTGTATAATAATCTTTATTTAGTTAAATTTACTTCGATTTAAACCATTATCATCGTCATTATTACCATTATTATTATGTTATTGAATTGATGAAAATCCAATGTACGATTTCTATGCATTCAAATGATTTCCATTTTGTATTGTATTCCATTTTTAAACATCACGAATGTTCTTAGTTTTATAAAAAAATATTTTAAAATATAAATATTTTCATTTCGCTTTTTTGACTAAATTAAACTTTTTTGTATTTATTTATTTATTTATTTAAAAATAGATTCATTCATTCATTCGTTTCTATTCATATATATGAAAACAACAACAAGCAATATATTTTCCAATCTTTTTCAAATAAATTAGGTTGTCCGAAAAGTTCATCCAGGCTTAATCGAATAGAGTTGCTTGATGAAAATCAGCCCGAACTTTTCGGACAACTTAATAATTCATTATTTTTTACTTGAATTTTTTCCAATTGTTTCTACAATCATCATTTCATTCACATTTTGTTTCGTTTTGTCTCGCCAATTGTTTACAATGTTTTTTTTTTTTGCATACATTGAGAAATATGAACACATGTAATCATAATTTCGATGAAATTAAACATTTTGAAACATATTGGGTTGTCCAATAAGTTCTTGCCGTTTTTTAAATTTTTTTTCTATTCAAAAAACTGCAAGAACTTATTGGACAACCTAATATGTTTCAAATATAAAAATATTTGAAATGAATGAAATAAACAAATAAACAATCGATCGATCGATGCAATTATTGTCAAATTATCCGTCAAATATTTGTGCTTCGTCGATATGTTCACTTGTTATTTGCTTGTTTCGTCGATATTTTCCAATACATTTTCCAAACGGGATAATTTACTATTTCCAATGATTTTGTATTTGGAAATTTCTGCCGATGATTTCCATCATCATATTTTCCATTGAAATTGCAATTATTTCGTGTAAAATTGGCCAAAATTTTCGGCCAAAATTTATGGACAATTATTTCGTTGATTTACAATGATTTACAATGATTTGCCATGATTTGTAACTTGTTTAATGCTGCTGCTGCTGTTGATTGTTGCTTTTGCTATTAGGATGTCCGAAAAGTTTTGGCCGATTTTCACCAGCAACTCTATCCGATTAAACCGAATGAACTTTTCGTGCGACCTCTAATATATTAAAGGTTCAATTTTTACTACTGAATGTTTTCGTTCAATTTTTTCAAACGAAATAAACAAACGGGATAATTTTGGTTGAAATTATAAATTTACAAAATAATGAAATAATGAAATTGAAAGTAAACAGTTTTTCCGAAAGCGATTTCCTCTGTTATTATTGCTTAAATGCTGCTGATTGGTTGTTGACCAGGTGGTACGCTTAAACTCATACACCGATTACCATTGGTCCACCATTCATCCATCCATCCATCTATTTCTTCGATGATTTGAATTCCTTTTGGGTTTTTAAATCCTTATTTACCTTCAATTTCTTCCATTTCGTTCGAAAATGCGTGGACACAAACCAATGATAAATATAAATACAACGAATACAAATAAATAACCAAACAAACAAAAGAAACAAAAATTGACCCAATTTGAATTTCGAATGATTGTCTTGTCTGTCTTGTTGTTGTTCCTTCAACTCTGAAATACCTTAACAATTTGAATTTTTCTTTTGCTTAAAACTCTATGAAATTACAATCAAATATGAACCATACGAAATGAATGGAGAAATTGTAATCAACTTTCTTCTATTTCCACCACCACCACCACCACCACCATTCACTCTATCTTCCGTATGATTGCTTATTTATTCATTTATTTATTGAATGAATAAATGAATGAATACATCAATGAATGAATGAATGCATAAATGTTTAAAGAATGAATTCAAAGAAATCACACTTTCAAAAACATAAATATTAGATTGTCCGAAAAGTTTTGGTCAATTTTTTCACAATGATTTTTTACGATATAACCGGCAGAAAACTTTACGGACAACCTAAATAAATGTGAAATTCAAATAGCGAATTTTAATTTGCCGAAATTCCTCGAGCGAAATTATTTTTGAATAATAATAATCATAATTAAAATTGAACATGACCCATTGAATGAAATGATTTTTTGAAAATAATAATATCGATTGTTTTGATTTGAATATTTTCAAATTTAAATAACAATAAAACATTTGTTTCTTTGATTTTTCAAATGTTTCTATATTTATATTTGAATAAATCAAATTAAAAATTTCAATCAAAAAAATATATGAATATTATATGTCTATTCAAAAAAATATTGATTCAATATCATAATAATAGACAAGTTTTGATCATTATTAATGAACAAATAATAATAATATTATTATTATTAATAATCATTAAATCAATGATTGAAATTCAAAATAATAAAAATATCACACACTTGTTGCTTCAAAAAATTTCTGAAAATTTTAAATTTCAAAAATTTACCTTCGATAATTTCTATTGTTTTCTTAAGGTTTTATTTTTAAATCAATTCATTTCAATTTTTAAATCTCAAAATTGAGGCTAAAATTGCCCAAATTTCCAAAAAAGACTTTCAAAGAAAATAATCCTTTTGAATCAAATCATATTCATTTTCAAACACAAAAAATAATTTGGCCAGAAGCAATAAAATTTGATATTAAGGCTGTCCGAAAAGTTCATTACGCTTAATCGAATTGAGTTGCTGCATGAAAATCGGCTAGAACTTTTCGGACAGCCTAATATCAATTTTATCAATTGTAAAACACAAATGAAAATTGAATTTTACATTTGAAAAATTTGTTTTTTCTTTTTTTTTTTTTTTTTTTTTGAATTTGATTAATTTGTCAATTTATTACTCCTTTCGGGCATCAATTCGTTGTTTATCTGCTGTTGAATTAATTTTGTGAAACATTGGTTCAATCAATGATCACGTTTTTTCAACATTGATGATGATTGTCGTCGTTTTCCGTTATTTTTAAAAATCAAAATGCCGAAATGAGCCGTACATGAGTGCCTCTGAATGTGTTTAATTTATTTAAATTAATTTCAAAAGTTTTTTTTCTGAAATTTTAATCAAAAAGTAATCAATCAAGGACATCATTGCTATTCAAAATTGTGAAAATTTGAAGAGATGAATTAATTTTTAAATTTTTCAAAATTTTCAAAAATTTGAATTTTTCAAAAAGAAAAAAATTCAAAACTATCGATTCATCGATGGTATCGAATTTTTTGTTTTTGTTTACGTTTTCCAATTTTCAATGTTAAGTCTTTTTAAATTTAAAGTTTTTAATCAAAATTAAAAATTCAAAATAAAAAATGTAAGTCAATTGTTTTGCCATTTATCTTCAAATGATAATGAATTTCTTTTTTTTATTAATTAAAAATTAATTATTTTAGGTATTTCAATGAATAAAGCTAAAGAAAAATTCTATTATAAAAAATGCCATTGCATTTGATTAGAAACGACAAAAATTTTTGCAAAATTTCATTGAAAATTTTAAATTTGACAAAAAAATTACAATCATCAAGCATAATTATTTGTAATTATTCATGCTACAATAATGATAAGCATAATATTTCAAATATATATGGTCATTTGAATAGAAATGGTCATAATATGAATAATATGATACGTTTGTTTCATATGACAACAATATTAGAATGTAATATAAGAAAAAAACATGAAAATTATTATGATATACTTCAAGTGAAACCTGATTGTTCACAAGAAGAGATTAGAAATGCATATATAATGCTATGTAAAAAATTTCATCCAGATAAATTAAAAAATAATAATCATGACAATGAACAAAAACAAATCGAAGATACTGCACATTTTCAAAAAATTAACGAAGCTTATGATTGTTTATCTAAAACGGACAAACGTAATCAATATGATTTATCAATTCGGTTTAACCCTGGTATGAATCCATTCATGAAAACAAGATCAAATAATTTTAATAATAATCATAACTATTATTATCATCATCAACCACCACCGTATAATCATAATCCATTTGATAATTATTATACACATAATTATTATCAAAATATGAGACGTGAATTCATGCGTCACCAACAAAGACAACAACAAGAAGGATTCGCAGACATAAAAGGTGAATTATTTGGTACAAAATTTACTGTGTTCATGTTGTTGACCTTGGTCATTACAATAATACTACAGGTTAGTGTCTTATTGTTGTCCTTTTATTTCTTGATTGATTTATGACAGGCAATTATTTTCGAAAAAAAACTTAAGTAAAGTGATGTAAATGTTTTATGTTTTTTCTTTTATTTGATCATTAATTCTTATTATTTTTGTCTATTTTCGTAAATCTTAGTGTATAAGAATTTTATTAAATTCTGAAATTCATCAAATCAATACACAAAAACGATATGATAGAATTACAGTGCTTTATAATGAGTATGAATTATTATTTTCTTGAATTAATTATTTAATCAATCCAATTCAATTTAATTTTTCCCCATATTTTCCAATAAGATTATTTACAATTGATTTGTTCAGAAAGAATCAAATGAAAGGAAAAACATTTAGCATCATCATCACTTAAAATCATTTAGCATCTTAGTTTAAAATTACTAAATTCAAAATTATTAAGATTAGTTTTAATTCATAATTTTTGATATTTCGTTTCTAATACAGATCAGATTATATATTCTTTGGAAAGAAAGTTTTAGCCGTAAAAATCAAAGGGTTGATCATGTAATTCGTGAATTATATGAAAAATGAAACAATACAATATTATTTCTGAACAATCATATTGAACAACAATAAAAATTATTGGAAATATGTGAAGAAAAAAAATTGAATTGAATTGATTATAATTTCATTTTTAAATAATTACTAATCGTTCAATTCATTTTCTTACCCCTTCCAATTATAGACATCGAAAACAAAAGCAGCAAAGAAATTTGGTTGAAAATTCAAAGACATGAACTGTGTAATGAACTTTAGTTTGCAAATTTTATTTATTGTTTATTATTGTGATAAATTATTTTCGATTATTTCAATTATCTCAATTATTTCAATTATTTAAAATTTTTTTTTAAAATTTAATCTAATATTAAATGTTTTCAATATTTCAAATGTAGATTGGTAAATTCTCGTGTTTTCTTAAATTCTATAGAATATTCAATTGAAATCAATGATGTTTTTTCTCGGTGTCAACCTGGTCATTATCATCATCGTCGTCGTGGTCGTCATCATCATCATCTTGTTCTTTGTCAGTATTAACAGTATTAACATGACTCGATTTATCAAATTCACTCCGGTACGTTATTCCTTGTTCCGATTGTACTGTTCGTTGATAAACCGGTATCACACCACTTTGGCTACGACGAATAAAATCTTGATCATCATCGTCCGCAAATTCTTCAATAATTTCAAAACTATCAATATAATCACGTAAATGACGGATTTCTTCTTCCAACATGTTCGAATAGAAATAAGCTTTAGCCAGGTCTCTTTGCAACATTTTTTTCTTTTTCTTCAGTTTTTCAATTTGTCTTTCATGTGGTGCACGTATTGCCGTAATAATTGCATGTACCACACGTAATACACGCCATACACGTAGAATAATTAATAGGTAAAGATATTTTTTCATTTTATGATCTAAAAATACAATATCCAAACCGAAAGATACCATAACAATCAATGCATCTAATGCAATTTCTAAATGTAAAAAATATTTATAACTTTCGGTGTAAAGACGTACAGCTAATTCAACATTGAATAGAAACAATATGAATATCGATGTCAAATGAAATACGTGTTCAACATTATGTAGAAGATGTGCATAATGTTCACAATCGGAAAGATGTTGTTGATAAGCATGATTTATGCGAGATTCTTCATGTTCAACTACAATGCTTGCTTCACTTATCGATATTGGACTAATTGTTGAAGACAAGATGGTTTCATGTTTAGCGTGTGTTGTCGTAGAATTATCTGTATGATGTCCATGGGGACAATCTTCATTTTGAAATAATCTAAGCTCAATGATCATCTCGCCTAAAACCATAACACAATCCAATATGATCAATACAACCATCAATATTTGAAAATTATAAGTATTCATCACGGTGCTTAATTTTGTCTTGAAACTAGGTTCATCATCCGGTATGTCCGACAATAAACGATGGGCACTTGCAATGTGTTTATTAGTGTATAGACCACGTTTCGGTGGTTCAGGTCCGCCACCACTATCGACACCTTTTTCCATATCAATAGGTACCGCGTCTTTATGTTTTTTCAACAATTTTTGCTGATCTTTTTCATGTTTTTTATGAACCAATTGTGCATAACTTTTACCGATCGCTTTTTTCTGTGCCGGATTCAAATGATTCAATCGATACATACTGGTTGCCCGTGAACCATAACGATTTAAATTCGGTATCGATTGATATGGTGCACGACGTATTCTGCGTTGATTTAGTCGGCCAAATGATGCATTACGTTGACCATCGTTTTCTTTCGATGTTTCTTTATCGAATCTTACCGAATGTACGGTCATTTTTCAAAGTCTATTTTCTCGGATAACAAAAATATCAATCGATACCGATTTCGCTTGTTTTAATCATGAATAAAACTGAATGACATTAACACTGAAAGACAAAATCAACAATAGATTTGCCAAGTACAAATACCGATCAATTCATATCGATATGATCAATGAATTGATCGAATTTTTCGATCAATTTCGACTTATTAATTAATGCCAATTCATGTTTGATTTTAAAAATCGAAAAAAAATTATTTTTATTGAAAAATTATCAATTTTTAATCATTGATTATTCTATACAAATTGAGAGAAATAAAATGCAAAAATAAACCTTGATTATTGATCTAATAGAACCCTTTGATGCCCCAAATTTAGCCTTGATTTTTGATTAATTTTGTCATATTTTGATTTGTCTTTTTTTTGTTTGAATTGAATGTCAGCAGTGTTGTATATTTTTTGAAAAGAGATTATTATTATTATTAGTTATTGTGAATTATGGTTTATGTATTTCGCCTAAAAATAATAATTGTCCAGATAAATTGTGTCGTATAAATAAAATGAATGGATGATCAAATTTATAAATAGATGATGGTTGTAATGACATTTTAACGAAACCAATATATGTAGATGCAGCCGCTTCGGTACCATCTTCATTGATATCGATCAATGCTTGATGTCGTACATCATCGACAGCAATCGGTAAATCTTCAGTAATTCCCGAAAGATCAGCACGACCAAATTCAAATATATTGACCAAACCCATATCTTTCAATGTTTCTTTCAGATCATATTTGCCCATAATACGTAATTTTGGAAACACGACTGTTGCATCATTATCCTCTTCACTTAGTCGGCTTATAATCGATTCAATATACCATGGATTCAATGCTTTACGTATGTACATTAAATTTTTCGATGATGATTGTTTCGGCAATATGGCAAACATACTGACATCTTCACCTTCATATGGAAATTCAACAAGATGAGACTCTAATTCAGTCAAGTATGTTTGTGAAACACGTCCCTGTCGTTTCATGAACAATACATCATCATAAGTTTCATTGTTAAGACCATAAAATGTGCCAGGCATTGTTTGATTCACTTGAAAACGATTACGCCAATTTCCTTTGAAATAAATGGCATTTATCAAAGCCATTTGTGTTGTTTGTGATGGTGGTTGACGGAGGAAATTTTCAATCATACCATTGGTACGTGCCGAACACCAATGATTAATTGTTGCCATTACTAGTTCACTTTCCCTTATGAAATCAGCTTCCAATAATTCACTGTCAAAATAGCGAAACATTGTTTCATTGAAATTTTCACGTATACGATAATTTTTATTAATCATCAATGCATTGGCCATTTTCAATGATAATTTATTCAACCCATTACTATCTAATTGTGATAATTGTTCAATCAATTTCAATGATTGTTGTGCCAATCGTTCTTTGTTATCAACATTAGCCATTTTAAAATTGCTTACATAATTTATTTGATCAAATGTTTCACCATTCGATCCTTGTTGTAACATTGCCATTATTATCGATACACTAAATGGTGATAGGAATATGTTTTCTCGTTGTTTTTGTTGTTGTTCATTTTCCAGCGATTTACGATGGAAAAGATTAATACCAAACGTATTACTGGCCAATACAAATTCTTTAGGTACAATCGGTTCCGGTAATGAATACGTAAATGATATTGATTGGAACAATATCGTTGAAATAAGCGACACAAAAATTAATTTAAACATTTTTTTTCTATTCAATTGTTTAATTTGAAATTTTCAGAAATCAAAATCGAAACAGTCTGGAATCGAATTTAATGAATTTTCTAAACAAAAGTAAGTCTGGCTACGAAAAA
This sequence comes from Psoroptes ovis, assembly GCA_002943765.1. Taxonomy (NCBI): domain Eukaryota; kingdom Metazoa; phylum Arthropoda; class Arachnida; order Sarcoptiformes; family Psoroptidae; genus Psoroptes; species Psoroptes ovis. The sequence continues at coordinate 2,539 of PQWQ01000043.1, read as the reverse complement.
AAAATTCATTGATATTTATTCATTCAAATGAAAAGAAACAAAGAACAAGAACAAAGTAGCCAGGAATATCAATGACCAGTTTTGGGGCGAAAACCTGAATATTATTTGAAGAAAAAAAAAAGTGGCAAAACATGAATTATACAATTAATAATAATAATGAATCAAACATCAGCCATTTGATCGTTCTTGATAAGTACATAATGATGGTGGTGGCCCATGGTTTATCGAGTCGTGTTGGTGTGGAGAACATTGACCAAGGTCGAAATCGGAATCTGAAAGCTTAAAAAACCAGTTTACAAGTGGATCTCATTGATAGATTGATTATCAGTGATCTTGAAATGAAAAATTATTGGAAAATAAAACGAAAATTGTTTGAAATTATTAATATTGATTGATAATTAAATCTTTAAACGAAAAAGAATAAACATCTTGGAGAGAATAAAATTGATAAATTTTGAATGTAACCAAATTATTCAATGATAATAAATTATCCATAAATAATAGTCTTAGATTTTTTCGAAATTTTCAAAAATTTTGACGATGGATAGCCTTAGATTTTTTCGAAATTTTCGAAAATTTTGACGATGGATAGCCTTAGATTTTTTCGAAATTTTCGAAAATTTTGACGATGGATAGCCTTAGATTTTTTCGAAATTTTCGAAAATTTCCACGTATTATAGCCTTAGATTTTTTCGAAATTTTCGAAAATTTTGACGATGGATAGTCTTAGATTTTTTCGATTTTTTCAAAAATTTTGACGATGGATAGCCTTAGATTTTTTCGAAATTTTCGAAAATTTCCACGTATTATAGCCTTAGATTTTTTCGAAATTTTCGAAAATTTCCACGTATTATAGCCTTAGATTTTTTCGAAATTTTCGAAAATTTTGACGATGGATAGCCTTAGATTTTTTCGATTTTTTCAAAAATTTTGACGATGGATAGCCTTAGATTTTTTCGATTTTTTCAAAAATTTTGACGATGGATAGCCTTAGATTTTTTCATAATTTTCAAAAATTTTGACGATGGATAGTCTTAGATTTTTTCGAAAAATTGAAAAATTTTGACGATGGATAGCCTTAGATTTTTTCGATTTTTTCAAAAATTTTGGCGATGGATAGCCTTAGATTTTTTCGATTTTTTGAAAAATTTTGACGATGGATAGCCTTAGATTTTTTCGATTTTTTGAAAAATTTTGACGATGGATAGCCTTAGATTTTTTCGATTTTTTCAAAAATTTCCACGTACTATAGTCTTAGATTTTTTCGAAAAATTGAAAAATTTTGACGATGGATAGCCTTAGATTTTTTCATAATTTTCGAAAATTTTGACGATGGATAGCCTTAGATTTTTTCGATTTTTTCAAAAATTTTGGCGATGGATAGCCTTAGATTTTTTCGATTTTTTCAAAAATTTTGACGATGGATAGCCTTAGATTTTTTCGATTTTTTGAAAAATTTTGACGATGGATAGCCTTAGATTTTTTCGAAATTTTCGAAAATTTCCACGTATTATAGCCTTAGATTTTTTCGAAATTTTCGAAAATTTTGACGATGGATAGCCTTAGATTTTTTCGAAAAATTGAAAAATTTTGACGATGGATAGCCTTAGATTTTTTCATAATTTTCGAAAATTTTGACGATGGATAGCCTTAGATTTTTTCGATTTTTTGAAAAATTTTGACGATGGATAGCCTTAGATTTTTTCGATTTTTTGAAAAATTTTGACGATGGATAGCCTTAGATTTTTTCGATTTTTTCAAAAATTTTGGCGATGGATAGCCTTAGATTTTTTCGATTTTTTGAAAAATTTTGACGATGGATAGCCTTAGATTTTTTCGATTTTTTGAAAAATTTTGACGATGGATAGCCTTAGATTTTTTCGATTTTTTCAAAAATTTTGACGATGGATAGCCTTAGATTTTTTCATAATTTTCGAAAATTTTGACGATGGATAGCCTTAGATTTTTTCGATTTTTTCAAAAATTTTGGCGATGGATAGCCTTAGATTTTTTCGATTTTTTCAAAAATTTTGACGATGGATAGCCTTAGATTTTTTCGATTTTTTGAAAAATTTTGACGATGCATAGCCTTAGATTTTTTCGAAAAATTGAAAAATTTTGACGATGGATAGCCTTAGATTTTTTCGATTTTTTCAAAATTTTGACGATGGATAGCCTTAGATTTTTTCATAATTTTCAAAAATTTTGACGATGGATAGTCTTAGATTTTTTCGATTTTTTCAAAAATTTTGGCGATGGATAGCCTTAGATTTTTCGATGGATAGTCTTAGATTTTTTCGATTTTTTGAAAAATTTTGACGATGGATAGCCTTAGATTTTTTCGATTTTTTCAAAAATTTTGACGATGGATAGCCTTAGATTTTTTCGATTTTTAAAAATTTTGACGATGGCCTTAGATTTTTTCGACGATGGATAGCCTTAGATTTTTTCGATTTTTTCAAAAATTTCCACGTATATAGTCTTAGATTTTTTCGAAAATTGAAAAATTTTGACGATGGATAGCCTTAGATTTTTTCGA